>OX381706.1:2243170-2808019 GCA_947462335.1 Harmothoe impar
CCCCTGTCTGGTGGTGAGGGCAGGCTGTGCCTGGTACTGCTGTCTGGTGGTGAGGACAGTCTTTGCCTGGTACTGCTGTCAGGTGGTGAGGACAGCCTTTGCGTGGTACCCCTGTCTGGTGGTGAGGGCAGGCTTTGCCTGGTACTGCTTTCTGGTGGTGAGGGCAGGCTTTGCCTGGTACTGCTGTCAGGTGGTGAGGGCAGGCTTTGCCTGGTACCCCTGTCTGGTGGTGAGGGCAGGCTTTGCCTGGTACTGCTTTCTGGTGGTGAGGGCAGGCTTTGCCTGGTACTGCTGTCAGGTGGTGAGGGCAGGCTTTGCCTCGTACTGCTGTCAGGTGGTGAGGGCAGGCTTTGCCTGGTACTGCTGTCTGGTGGTGAGGGCAGTCTTTGCCTGGTACCCCTGTCTGGTGGTGAGGGCAGGCTTTGCCTGGTACCCCTGTCTGGTGGTGAGGGCAGGCTTTGCCTGGTACCCCTGTCTGGTGGTGAGGGCAGGCTTTGCCTGGTACTGCTGTCTGGTGGTGAGGGCAGGCTTTGCCTGGTACTGCTGTCTGGTGGTGAGGGCAGGCTTTGCCTGGTACTGCTGTCTGGTGGTGAGGGCAGGCTTTGCCTGGTACTGCTGTCTGGTGGTGAGGGCAGGCTTTGCCTGGTACTGCTGTCTGGTGGTGAGGGCAGGCTATTCCTTGTACCCCTGTCTGGTGGTGAGGGCAGGCTTTGCCTGGTACTGCTGTGACGGTGGCAAAGGATGCCTATAGTGGGTCCCTGAGCTGTTGATGAGGCTGAGAGAGGCTGGCTGTAGTGGAGAGTTGTTGGTGAGATTGTCAATATCACTTCATTAGATCCCTGACTTTTGACTGTTTGTGAGCCTTTGATAAACAACAAGCTACTTTTATTCCATTATTATGATCATAAATCCCCCAATGTCAGTCAGTGGGAAATGGACTATAGTTAGTTTATAGGTAGGGGCTGGGTATGATAGCTGGGTGACCCAGTCACTGTCAGTCAGTGGGGGATGGACTATAGTTAGTTTATAGGTAGGGGCTGGGTGTGATAGCTGGGTGACCAGTCAGTGTCAGTCAGTGGGAGATGGACTATAGTTAGTTTATAGGTAGGGGCTGGGTATGGTAGCTGGGTGACCCAGTCACTGTCAGTCAGTGGGAGATGGACTATAGTTAGTTTATAGGTAGGGGCTGGGTATGGTAGCTGGGTGACCCAGTCACTGTCAGTCAGTGGGGGATGGACTATAGTTAGTTTATAGGTAGGGCTGGGTATGATAGCTGGGTGACCCAGTCACTGTCAGTCAGTGGGGGATGGACTATAGTTAGTTTATAGGTAGGGCTGGGTATGATAGCTGGGTGACCCAGTCACTGTCAGTCAGTGGGGGATGGACTATAGTTAGTTTATAGGTAGGGGCTGGGTATGATAGCTGGGTGACCCAGTCACTGTCAGTCAGTCAGCACACACACACACACACACACACACACACACACAGACACACACACACAGTGTGTGGGGAGGACCTCCACCACCAGGTCCTGGAGTAACAAGTGTTTACCAACACATAGTGTAGGATAAGGCACCATGTCATAGTCCCGCTATATACAGGACATGTAGGTGTACAGTTCACTGCTATATACAGGACATAGATGTACAGTGCAGTGCTATATACACGATACCTCTATTAAAGCCTACAGGATACTCACATATCTACCACAGGAGGAGTATTAGGAATGCCCATACCACAGTTGGAGGGGGAGTACCTGTATCTGTAGCAGCACACACAGGAGGACACACAGGACACCTGTACCACACAGGTAAGCAGGGACCCGACATTATTTAACTAATGTAGGGGGTGTGTGGAAAATAAGCAGTGTTCGCGTGCCGATTCCACCAATCATACTGTTGTTAAATAATGACTGCTCCCTGACGACTAAGTAGTTGGATATGTTACACACTACTTTACCTAAACATATAAGGATATTCCCAGTTATGTTCGTAGGACTTAAACCGTTGAATAAGGTTAGCGAAGTTCTGTTCTGTTCGTACTAATTGATTAGTCACAGTCATGTTTATGTGCAGGACAATGCTTAAGTTGACAGCTGATTTATTTCATGTGCTCTATTGAAGAGTGGTACTTATTTTATACTCATAGCTCCTGTACCAAGGCACAGAGCACCCCTCCTGGTCTGTCAGTGATAACCCAGATATCACCATCAGAGTGATCACCTCGGTCAGTCCTTGTATGGCTTAGTGTGACGTATAGCAGAGTATGATCAGCTGACTGCACCCGACGACAGCCCAGCGACCTGTCTGGTCAGCGGCATTCAAGATCCAGGTGATTTAATGGAATTCTACCCGTTCATCTGCCATTTGAGATCAAATGGGGTTAAATCATAGTAAGTTACTGAGACTGCCTGTGGTATGTATACAGGCCTGCCAGCTCCCTGACTGACTTTGCCTCCTCTTTTATTGCTAACTCCCCCTTGGCCTGAGTTAACCAGTGATTACCCTGAGGTAACTGCCTAATGTACCTGGTGGTTGTGTCAGTCCCTGTAACCAGTTACAGCACTGTGGGTCAGTCAGTCTCAGGGGCAGGTATAGGGCCACCATTACACACAGCCCCTGGGAGACACCTAGATGACTTATAAAGGGGAGAGGGGGTTATAACAGTAGAAACCCGTTCTGGGCTGTTCTGATTTACATTGAGGGGCTTTATGGCAGCCTTAATAGGTTTAGCTTACTCTGTACAAATAGGGCTGCTCACAAGATACCTGTAGCAGCAGCAGGAGTAACAATGTACTGCTAAAGGATCACATCTCGTACTGGTCTGTCTGCATCATCTAAGGCTGAGGTCGAAATACATGTAGATCTAAAATGAGAAGATGTGTGTACTCCCAGTAATAAAGTCTGAAATTGAGAGAGGTGTAAAGTGGTAAGATTATGAAAGAGGAGTATATTCCTTATCACCCACACACCACCGGTGGTAAGATGACTACCATACGACTGTTAGCCGTCTTCATCAGACATATGAACTCAGTTTGACTTTTTCCCTTCATAAAAGGATCTTTTTTATTGTATCTTTTTTGCCGGTTGTTGAATGAGACTTGAATGTGTATGATGACATTTCTGCTGGTTACTGGGGCGTGCTGGGGTCACACATACACCAGACTGCTGGGACCCAGCAGCGCTGTATACTGTATGTATAAGGGACCTGGCAGATAGACACTTCCATGTCCAGATGTATAATCTGTCATACCCTTCACCCTTCATCTTTAATGATATTGAACTTTATAATTGGTAAATACTACAGAGGTCTGACTTGTTTGGGGATGAAAAAAACACATCACTGCAGTTAGCCTAGATGTTTCAGCCATGGAAAAAGTAACCGGTAAATGAATGAAGATGGTTTTTACTGTCTCTAACCTATGAATGGTGAATCAGTATTTTTGTAGGTATTGGAATCTTATATTATGGGTACCAATAGTCAACATTGAATAGTTGAGAACTTTAACCAGATTTCAGTGGAATGAGGCTCGACTGTATGAATATATTGATGCAAATAAAAAGGCACTAATCAGGAAGACTGCTATATTCACCTTGGTGAATGGAAAACGGTAGCTACAAAAAGCGACTCCTCCTACGGTGTGATTCATCTTGCTGTCAGAGCAGGGACATGGTGTGTAGGCTTGGTGTATAGTCCCAGACCTACAGTAAAGGCTACTGGGGGCATCCCCATTCACCACCAGAGGGATCCCCCTAATGGTCAGCCTTTTACAAGTACCTTTTATACTGCCCATACCTGGTCCTAGATGAGGGCCAGGGGGTTTCTGGTCTGTCTATTCACCTTTTTACTTTTTTGTTCAGATTAAGGTCAGCCATATACAGGTTTCTTGACAGATGAAAAAAATATATAATAAAAGCAGGATGTCCGATGATATATTCAAGTAATCCGCATGATTCTTTTTCAAATAAAATCATTGAAAGAGTGTTATGAAACATACAAAGTGGCTGTGGTAGGGAAAAACATCTAATTGCCCTTGGCTGTTGTAAATTCCGCGCTGGAGCATTGCATGCTTCTGGACGAGCCTGCAGGCAGAAGTCTCCGGTCATGTATTATTTCACATACAGACAGGAACCAATAAGCACACTACTAAGGCCATAAGCAGAAATTACAGGAATTCACTGTCTCCAACTAAAATCCCCTGCAGAGATGGTGGCATGTGTATGGCCCGTTGTGCCGCTCTATGAGTGTTAGTGACATATAGCAAGTGGAGTCAGTACTGTAGACTACCTTGCTGCTGCATACAGAGTGACACACTACACACAGATACCTACTACAGATACATACTATACATGTCTGTTATGTGTGTAACTGGCAGGGGTCAGACCAGGGGCCACACACACAGACATACAAGCGCTCACACACACACGTGCGCAGTGCCCCAAGTGCCATCATTGCACCATGTGTCATTTTCAGTTTCAACTGGGTTTTTGTTGCTACTGTAAAATATTGAGTATACCCTGCAGCTAAGGACAAAGTCAGTTTTTAGATGTACTAAATACTAAAGTTGCCAGGATGTTCCCAAAGTCTGGTTGCGTCTAATACGCAAATTAGATTTATATGCAAGGTTTTACGGCAGGTGGTTTATATGTGTTTTTGTGCACCTCTGTGTTTACAGGCAATATCAGTAAATTTTGCATCCTCCTGGTTAACACATTTACCACCAGTTTTACTCACAGTGGAGACTCTTCATCAGTCCCACTCCTCATTTTATTGCCCCGCTAAGTTTGATATTGACCATCGTGTCCAGCTGTGAGCTCATTAGGGAAGCTATTCAATGGTCTTGCCAGCAGATTAAGTATACGGTGGCTGCCTAATTTAGTACAACTACCTAGAAACCTCTCGATGCTTAACTAATACTTTAATAGACTTCTTTCACCAGAGCAGAAGAATGACATCTACCGTAAAAAACAACAACCTGTGAGCACTGAGGTAGACTCTTAAATATCTTTATTAAGACCAGGTATGTAGACCCCCCCTCCCCCACACACACACACGCCGACCCACTACAGACACCTTACCTAAGAGGAAGTGGAGGGAGAGCCGCAAAAAAGGGGAGGTAGACAGAAAGTACCATTAAAACAAGTTCTCAGTGAATTTAGTAGTATTTGGGTCATATTCAAATAGAAAAAGACTAGTTGGACTGATCAGCTTGTAACTCAAGCCTCAAAGGCTCAGTTTTCCTCAGTTTGATTATGCATCACAGGCCCACTATTTCAGCAGTCGCTGTGCAAACTATTGACTATGGTAAGCACCATGGGCTCCGGATGATCGGTATCTCTGGGTACCAATTTGTGTTTAGTTGTAGTAGTTGTGTGATGTGCTGGTCAGGTACGGTAGAGTATGGCCTTGTGCAGCAGGCAGGGAGCATGCATGGTGTGTGTGGTGTTTTACTAAGGTATGTGGAGTACTGGAGTATGTCAGTGTCCATACCTCAGATACCAAACACAACCTGTTACTACCTACCTGCAACTGACTCCAGATCTGTCTCTTTATTTATTGTTTTCTTTCCCATCACTGAATTCTTCTCCTTATGGACAAGGAAAAGTCTTTTTTTCAACCACTAGCCAAAAAACATAGTTTTGAAGTCTTTGGAATACAAACTTGGTTCTTTGTTGACATTGTTGGCCCAGATTTCAAGCTAGCCCCATTACCCCCAAATGTCTTTTTTCCTACAATTGTTAAATACTGTACTGTCATTGTGAGTAAGGACTCGAGCACTTTCCTGGCACTTAAAGAAGACCGGTTCTTATTCAACACCTATTTTTGGTGCTTAACCCTTTAAGGATGGCATGTCACTAAATGATACAATTTGTTGTTATAATGCATGAATGCAACCCCAGCAAGTAACTCGCCGGACTAGCCGGGGCTGCATTGGTGCATTTTGCCGACCTGTCGGGAGTGTCAAACCATAGGGTCAGCATAATGCTTGAATGCAGCACTGGCTACTTACCCTGCTACCAAGGCTGTATTCATGCCTTATGGCAAACCAATGGCATTAAATCATTATGCCTCCTCTGTGATTAAGCCCAATGGAACAGTTATTCAATTATTAAGACTGAAATGTAAATTCTGTGCCGCAGCCATTTTGTTTATTTTGTATAAGTAATGATTAAATATGTTAGGTGACTTTGAATATATCAGGTTAGGTTTCATTGATGAACTCTTTCCCTAGGGTTAATAGGTGATTGAAAGCACAAGGACTTCTATCTATAAGTAATGGGAATACTGAGGGTTGGTTGTGGACTCAATATGTTGTGTGAGGTGTGGTGGAGGTATGTAGGTCTGGGGTGTGCATGGAGCAGTTGTAGGGTGGCCGACTACACATGACAGTGCGTGTTATTGATCACGCGGCACTTCTGGTGCCAAACTGGGTCTTAGCCTGAACCAGACACTACCCACACCCTACACACAACCCTACCACCACCCTCCTGAGCTCATACATACTACCCTGTATGCCAAGGTCATAAACCACCAGCAGACAATAGAGTACATCAAGAGGCCATTTGCACATATAAACATATACAAGATTACAAATCCTGACAAAGAATTTGCTTTCATTGTTCACCTATATTTATTTCAATAGCCCCTTTTACAACCAGTGCCCTTACAATGAAGTCTTGGTACTTTCCTTGTTAGGCGGGAGACAAGGTTGCTGTTACTAAAACCATGGATCACATGTCCATATCATGAAGACCATCTCTGTCCTTAACCCTCTCACAGTGGCATTATGCTTTAATGTGGTGTCACATTTGTCATCATGATGCATGCTTAGAGTCACCAGGGCTGCATTCCTTCGTCATGACGACACAGAACACATGGGGGCCTTAAAGTGTTAATTAGCAGAGACCCGCATAGTTACTTAATGAGTACAGTCCTCTTCAGTATCACTCAGCACCCGGTCAGAAACTGATCTGGTGACATTCATTAATTAGTAATGACACTTGTTTACCATGTCATTTGGTAATGTAGCAGATAATGATAACTGTAAACATGCACCAAATACAGAGCTAATAATCAAAACTGATATGTCTTTTGTATGGGCACCGTGAACCAACATGATGCACTGTTAATAGGAGATGTTCGCTGTCACAAGGTCACAATTACATTCTGATTGACCCCTATTGACTATGATAGACGGAGAGGGGACCTAACTAGTACAGTGTGGCAGTGCTGCTGGCAGGATGTTCCTGTGTGATACACTGCACCCTGTGGCTACTTGGAGGTCAGCTTCCTCACAGTGAGAGGTACATAGTTTGATAACAGTCTCAGATAACCCTGATACTGGATATAAACAAGCTCTGACATTGGTGAAATAAGCGTGCTGTGTGTATACAACGTGCACCAGTAGCAGGGGGAGCTGGCTATATTGGGCATCAGTTACCGTCAGGACACTTTGCACCCTGGTAATACCTACTTTAGGTTATTAGTCCACCATACAGTGCCCTTGGTGATAACAGAGACACCTACCTAACACCTTTATTGGTGCATGTGTAGTCAGAGACCGCTGTGTGGTCACCATACAGCCCTCGGCATCATTACTCTTTGACTCACTATATAGCATGTATTGAGGTGCCATAACTGAACACACAACCGCAAATTGTAACCATGTCACATCTGACATAAACTGTGTCAATCTGACATAAATAGTGTCATGTATGGGATAAACAGCTAGAATTCAATAAACATTTGCGTTTTACACACACTCTCCCCATATCTGGTCTCGTTGCATCTTTACAAACCCCTGTTGTGTGTTTTTCCTGCCTAGTCAGGGAGTGGCAGAGGTAGTATATGGAGTTAATGTAGATATCTGAGAGACTAGACAAGGTCAGAGAGGACACACACTGACACCAGTAGCCACCCGTGCAGACGGTGTATCACAACACTAAATGTCAATATTGGGACAAGTTTACAAAGCACTCAGTTAGAGGCACAACTAGTACCAGGCTGTTTGAGGACAAATATCTTAATACATGGCCAGGATAGCATGTGTGCAGGAACAAATGAGGTAAAACTTTACATCTTGTTTATCTTTTTAGTAATAAAGTTTTAGTTCAAGTGTAAATGATGTGTTTATAGTCAATAGTTAATTTATAAACTGTCTAAACTGTATCTAAATAAGGAGTGGGTGGATTAAAAACAAACATGATACTTGTAGCTCAAATAATGGGGTATGTATAAAGCACTATGTTTGAATGATAACAAAGGTTCATGTTATCTGATAACCAAATACTTCATTTTTACTATGGATGATAGGCATTAACGATACTATACAGACTGGGATACAGGAGCTAGTGTAAGAGGGGAAATACATATCAGATACTTTAAGTGAGTAACCATGCTAATTCTTGTCATTGCAGTGACATTAAATGTCTCTAGCTCCTGGTCATGTTTCCTGTTACTTGTAATCCCCCTAATGTGGGTGTATTACACTGTATGAGGTACATGACATATGTATGGGTAGATATACGACTCCCATACTCAGTATAACCTATACGTGACTACAAGGTACCAGGTAGAGGACAGGGATATGACACCCATAATCAGTATAACCTATACGTGAGCTACAAGGTACCAGGTAGAGGACAGGGATATGACACCCATACTCAGTATAACCTATACGTGAGCTACAAGGTACCAGGTAGAGGACAGGGATATGACACCCATACTCAGTATAACCTATACGTGAGCTACAAGGTACCAGGTAGAGGACAGGGATATGACACCCATACTCAGTACAACCTATACGTGAGCTACAAGGTACCAGGTAGAGGACAGGGATATGACACCCATACTCAGTATAACCTATACGTGACTACAAGGTACCAGGTAGAGGACAGGGATATGACACCCATACTCAGTATAACCTATACGTGACTACAAGGTACCAGGTAGAGGACAGGGATATGACACCCATACTCAGTATAACCTATACGTGAGCTACAAGGTACCAGGTAGAGGACAGGGATATGACACCCATACTCAGTATAACCTATACGTGAGCTACAAGGTACCAGGTAGAGGACAGGGATATGACTGTCGGCAGTCACTCTGTCCCACATAGTTACAGCCTAGAACCAACGACACCACATGCCGGAACACCGGTCCCCGACTCCCTGTCACCCACATAATGACCACTCTCAGCGTGTCATACATGGATGTCTATGTTCATTACATACATGCAGTTGGCTCAGATACACATTGTAGAGTTTTGAAGAGTTGGCACGTTCCCCATTGGTGGCATGGTTATTGTGCTGAACATCAAGCTATCATGAGGCCAGTTATTCACAATGCATTGTTATTAGGCTCCTGTGTCAATGCCACTTCTAGAAGGGTATATTAAAGAGTAACCATGTGTATAAACCCTGGTCACTCTACACTTTATCTGTATCTGTATATTATGAATTATTCATAACTATTAAAATGCCATGAATAGCAGTTTAAACCTCTTATTACAGAAGTATACCGACTGACCCTGCTATGTTTATCTTTGTACAGACTATGTGAGAAGTACGCCGGCTGACCGCCACCCGCCGCTATGGCTAACAAGGTGAAGGCCCTGCAGCAATGGTGCAAGCTGCAGGTGGAGGGGTACCGCGACGTCAACGTCACCAACATGACGTCGTCATGGCGATCTGGCCTCGCCTTCTGCGCCCTCATCCACCGCTACAGGCCGGACCTCATGTAAGTAAAACATATTGATACATCACACCTTTAGTCACAGATACTTAGTCCTAGATACTTAGTGCTTTTGAGAACTTTATCATTCAACATTTATTGTTTCTTTCCTGAAAATAGAAAAAAATTATTTTGAACTGTTCTTTTCGCATGCAAACTGTGCACACACACATAGGGGAATATAAGACATATAGCTAGAAGCCTGATAACCCATCTTTAACCCCAGCTGAGGGGAGGAACCCTGAGCCACATGCATTAAACATCACTGACTGTGTGGGGCCTCCTACTGAGGGGGCTGGCAGGGCTGCCCGCTGGTTCCACCAGGACGCACAGAACCCCAGTGTTAAATACATAATGAGGAGACCCTCAGACAATCACAGCCTCCTACAGCCGGAAATGCAGGTCTACTCATGCTGCCTGCTGACTTGCTGTTTGTTGTGGTAACGGGTTGTGGTTAGGGAGGCGGTGGGGTGTGTAGAAAAACTGTTTCAAAATCATTTTCTCTATTTTCATTTCCTGTAAATATAATCTAAAGTGGTTTTGAGGCTAAATAGATTCCATGATGTTCAGTTCTGATAATTATATGTTGGTGGTGGCTTTATAATAATAGTAGGAATATCAATCTATAGATGACTGAGGAAGCATATACCAGCACCAAAGTGTTTCTGTACTATGAAGCTATGTGTGAATAACTCCATGTGTGCAGCATAAAACAGATGTCCCATCTTTAATGTGTCCACAGGCTGCATTAAGCACTATAATATATACATGAAGGCAGACCGTTACTTAGCGCTAGTGGCTGAGGTTGTGGTCACACAGCTATGTCAGACTCGCCAACAAAACAGCACTGTGTATAGAGGGACATGTGACTCATATAGCAGGGCCTATATGGGTGTGGGACACCCCCTCACTACCCCCACACCCTCACTATAATACAGGCCCTAGGGTGTAATGTAGGTAGTATTATGGTAGGGGATATGATGTACACACAGTTTTATATGGACATTAGGAAGAGATCATATGATATTGCCACTATGCACTACTAGGGTGGCAGCACCCGTTACTATTCTATAGGGGGACAAGATGGTGGCCTACTTAGGATGGGTAACAGCATTATAGGGGACAAGATAGCAGCATACACATGCTCAGTAGTCATAGTTTAGCTTAATAGGGAGACAATATATCTGCCTTATGGTATGGCCGTTTACAGTGCTGCAAAGGTACAGAATGGTAGCCTCCATAGGGTGACCAGTCAGCTCCCCCAGTTACAAACAGACAGTCTACAAAAGGTACAAAAGGAGCAGCCAGCCTGGTGTGATGGATGAGCTTTATACAATATACAACTAGGACATACCTTAATCCTCCTACATAGGCAACACTTCTTACTGTCCAACAGTAAATTAATACATGAAATCTGTAAATCAGTGTTGTGGGGCAGTTTCCTTGACATTAGTAAGAAAGGATCACACAGTATCTGAAGGAGTCTCAATAACAAAAAGATTATCAGAAAGGGCTCTTCTCACCTGGATTAAGGCAGTCACATAACCCTTTAAGGGCTGCATAGTGCTGAATCTTGATACTGTATATAGACACAGACACATGTGTGTGGCTATCAAGGTGACCTCAGGGCATGTATTAGTGCCAGGTCATGACCTCAGAGTACAAGGTCAGCTAACAGGACTTTGTGTGTGACCGGTACAAGACGCTAGAGGCCACACAACTCACTGCAAGAAGCTACAACACAGACCGTGTGTTATAAACATGGAGATTCTCTACCAGTAACAACTTACAAGTGTTTTTTTCTACTACTAACATTCATATTTCATTGCACCAGTCTATTTTTTGAAAATATGTATATTGATATAATCTTTGTGACCTGAAGCAGTGCAAAAGTGGGTGGAAGAGTGAAGCTGTTGATGACGTCACTTAATGTTGGTCTGCTCTGCCTCATCCTGTCATGGGGCTGTGGTCACAGAATTATGGAAGCGGTATGCACATCTCCTCATGATTTAGATATCCATGTTAATCTGCAAGAGATGGTTCTGGGAGATTAAGAGACACATATGATGTCGGATAGGCCCATATATCAGGTTACTTCTGTAGGGTACCTGTTGTTCCTACCAGGCACATAGACTGTCTCCAGAAGCTAACAACTTTGTGGTTTTCCTGTTATCTCACTACTATTTCCTTCCTCTTCAAAATGGCTTGCTGTGGTTTTCTTACATCTTTGTCTTTTTACTTTTCCAGAGACTATGATTCCTTGTCCAAGGAGAATGTCTTTGAAAACAATGAATTGGTGAGTAATGCCTCATTATCGTTAATGACATGTACAATAATGAAGTATGGTCCAGAGATCTATGTTATACTTAACCAATAATGTATGAATATCACCGAACGCGGGGTGTGTATTCTTGAATAATGACCGAGGTGCGTAGCACCGAGGTCGTTATTCATGAATACACACCCCAAGTTCGGTGATATTCATATATTATTAGGTTTATTATACGATATTTCGATTAATATGTCCTTATTTACCTTTAAAACGTCCTAATTTGGCCATTTTGAAGGATTATTGACTGAATATCACTCGTACAGCAGTAGCGCCATGTTGTTTTGACCTCCCACCAACCCTGCTCTCTGATTGGTGGAGCCTGGTGACGTCATATCCTCAATCTCCAACACTGAGTTCAACATAGAATTTGTGAGGGGGCCAGCTTGGGGCTATGTTATATACTAACCAGCGTTTCCCTCCGCATTCACCACAGCCGGATAGGCATGGCAGCTAGCGTCTCCGCCTCACACACCAAGGGTACCCGGATCGATCCTAGGTGGAAACGAACCTTTTTCAAAATGCCTATTTCTATGTGAAAAAAAATCCCTAGAATTATTTTAACGAAAGGCTAAGTAAAGTCCAACTTCTACCTTTATAGTAAAAAAGAAATTAGAAAAAAATTTGGATTTTCAAAGAAACTATACCAAAAAATGCCTTTTCTTCTGTAACTCGGTAAATAATGGTCCTACAGGGCTGGAAATCCGCCTGTAGACTCCTTGTTTCGCCACCTACCTCTACCAGCGCCTTCACGGCGTGGTGGTTACCACATCGGACTTCAAGTCTTGATGTAGCGTGTTCGAGTCTCCAAAGAACCTCGGATTTTATGGCTGCCGATTCCCATTCAGAATCGTTCTGATATTCAGGATATCAGAACGATTCTGAATTTCCCATTCAGAATCGTTCTGATATCCAGAATATCAGAACGATTTGACCCCCTGAAGTGTGGGGTATGCAGGAATATCAGAACGTGAATATCACCTAAAAAGCACGGTGTAAGCCCATATCGTATAATAATATCAGGTATTCAAGAACCAATATAGAGCCAGACTATAGATTACTATCAGAAACTGTAAGAGCTTTCACATTAGAAATGTTGTAAATAATTCCATTCCCACTTGTTACCAAAATGATTTAAGTTAAGACTGACATTTCACATACATCGTATACAACAACCCTTCAATCTATCATTAAGTTGTCTAGAGATTGAACCACAAATAAAAGAGAGTTTTGTGTACAGTAAGATGTTGATGTGTTGTTGTTGGTTGTCAGGCGTTCCGGGTGGCTAAGGAGAGCCTGGACAGAGTTTGTGCTACAGTAAGATGTAAACATGTGTTGTTGTTGTGTCAGGCGTTCCGGGTGGCTAAGGAGAGCCTGGACATCCCGGACCTGCTGGAGGCTGAGGACATGTTGGCCATGGCCGTCCCCGACAAGCTGTGTATCGTCACCTACGTGTCCCAGTACTACAACGTCATGCGCAACATGACTCCAGGTAAGTCTAACCAACGACTCTTACAAGGTAGCAACATGACTCCAGGTAAAGTCTTAAGTCTACCAGCTATAATATAAATCATGACCAAGTCTACCAGCTATAATATAACTTAGATTCACAAGATAGAACCACTCCTTGTACATGGCATACATTTCAACCATTTACAGTTTTGTTATGATTATGATGAGTGATGTTAACCCTTTAATGGCTGCATACTGCTTTAATATCCTTGATTGTCATGGTGCATGAATGCAGTCCCTGTGAGTATCTTCTCGGTAGGACATTCATGCATTCTGCCAATCCTTCGGGAGTGTATCAGCCCCAAAGGGTCAGCATAATGCAGTCCTGGCAAGTAACTCACCAGGGCTGCATTCATGCATCATGACGACAGAGGACATAGTGCATGTAAATAACCAAGTCCTTAAAATGACTTCTAAGAATGTGTGTGTCTGAACATCCACTATCAGGCATGCACTGCCCTTCTGAGGTTCCCTGTGCCTGCTGCAGTAAGTTCTCAGCCTGCCAATAGTTAATCTATCACTGCTGCATTGGTGCCATACATTATGTACAACCAACACAAATCATGTTATTCTGCAGGTGGTGGACCGGGGAAGAGAGCATCCCCGCTCAAACGGCCGCAGACAACGACGCCCCCAGACGAGTCGCAGGCTAAACGCCTCATTAAGGAGGTAAAGACTAAGGACACTGAGGTACAGTACAAACTTTGTATCTATATAACAGAAACATTCCCTACTGAACAAGTTCATGTGACTTTATGTATTATTTTGAGGGTATTAGTTATGTTCTATATGGTTCTATCATTATATCAATAGCAGTTCCCCAACTACTGGGTACTTCTGTAGTGTTTTTTGGTGTTTACCAGGTGCCATGTTTTTTGTGTTATCACCGTGGTGACCAGATAGCGCTGGATGTAGCCGGGCTTACCTTGTCTTTACCGACTGACACCGCTACTCAATATATCCACTATCAGTCACTGTGGCCTGCCACTACCACACTATGGGAAATAATATTATTGTAATCTCTGATCTGTAGCAGGAGTTGTAAATCCATGATTGTACATTGCTTTTTGTCTATGATCACTTTGTACGTTCTTATTTATTTTCATCACCATCATAGATTTCTATCTAAATGACTTTATTTTTTGCCAGAATGATTTTCTGCACTTTTAGCAATTGTTTTCAACCCACACCTGTTTGAATTTTGGAATATGTTTTGGCACTTTTACAATGGACCACCATACGACTATTTCTTCCTATCAATTTAATCAAATATCCCAGAGGCTATTCTATGCATAATACGTACACATTTAGGACTAACGCTTCTCTGGGAGGCTTGCTGTATTTTGTATAAGCACATTTCATGCAGTCCTCAACTAATGCTTGATATTCAAGGGCATTTAAACCTGTTAACCTAGGTATTAAGTTGATCAACAATATTAGGAGAGAAATTGTATTCAAGATATATACCAAATATATGTATCACAAATATCTTCTAATCGAAGCTGAAAGCTTAGAATGAGATCCTTAATCTGAATTTGAAGTAGCTAAAACACTGCTTTGACCTTGTGTCACACAGCTCTGACCTTGGCACTTACCTAAACCGTGTGTCTGATTGTCGTCATCCACTTTCCGCCCTCAGCTGCAGGAGAGTTAGACGGTGGTGAGTTGAGGGTCTGTAGGAGAGTTGTGTGGGGTGGGTCCGTGAGAGGCGGACACCACCCGGCACCTGGTGTTGGTAGGGAGAGGCCGGGCGTGTGTTGTCAAAGTCTGACTGCACTTAGTGTAAATAGACTCTCAATCTATCCATTATTGAGTTTGGACTGAGGCAAATTTAGTTGTAGTCTTCAGTTTTGTGAACAATGACTGAGCATGGTTGTGGCAATAATGTTCATTCATTGAATTAGAAGAAAATTGGTTTGGTGCCATATACATTATGTTTTCTCTTCTTTCTTCCTAAAATCTTTCATTCGTAATGATATACATAAACCGGTAACTGTTTTTGTAATTCACTCGTGTGGCCAACAATAAAAGAAATAACAGTAGAGTTACTTTTATAGCCATATATGTAACTTGTAAATGATATTGCAAATAATCTTCCTAAACAAAGACAAAGCTGCCCCCTCATCTCCCCCATTGACACCAGGTTGTGCCGCTGACAGCCGCCTTCTAAGTGTGCACCGTTTGGATGAATGCTCCATTTGCTGTGACTTGCAGGCCATGCAAACATTTGAGGATGCCTTTTCATGAACATATTCCCAAATTGTTCAAGTTCTGTTCAGTTTGTCTCATAACCTAGTCAGTTCAGAACAGATGCTTTGAAGCAGCAGTTCCCTCTTAAGGCGTACTAGAACTTAACATGCTTCATCAAAAATCCAGAATAGAAAGTATATATGATTGATTACTCATTTTGTTTTTGGGGAATATCATTATTAATAATTCAGAAAGAAAAGATAGATAAGATTTAATCTGGCACATGAAGTTCAGATACTAATGAACTGACTAGTTGATGCTTTACCCATGAAGTTTGAGGCACGATGCCTGTCCTATTTATTATACCATCTGGCAGAGCCTGCTAAACATTCCATGTAGAAATAACTTACCTGGTAGTGTGTAAAAGCATAGCAAGTGTTTTTGACCATTAAGTGGAGTCTTTTATTAGTTTAACACTGCAGCAGGTGTATTCAAAATGCAAAGTAACATGTCATCAAATTTGCATTATCAAGATATCAGAAAAGATGGTAGAATATAATAGATAAATAAAAGTAGGAGAACATTACGGTGGTCCTACAGACAGTGCTCCTGCACCTTCTACTTCTGTGTCTTCAGTCAAGTTGAGTTCTGCCTTCATGTATAGGTTCAGTTAACGCATGTACACATTTACCTTATAAGGGTTCTGCCTTCTGTTTGCTGCCCAGCCTTCCCTCCTGCCTTCCGTTCCAGCATGCGTGGCAGCAATAAAACATCAAGCATCCTCATCATGTTCTAGTTATTTAAGGCGTGCGCTTGCTGACCTGAGACTTGAGGAGGAGCTGTAACAAGAACAGGTTGCATTATATTGAACATGAGCATTATAGGGGTAGTAATAGGGAAGGCATTGTTTGTGACAGGTATTGTAGAAAATAATACCCTCTATTTACAGCCATGTTACCCCAAACACTTGTCCTGAACTAAAAGATTTTGTCTTCTGGTAGATAGTTATTGCAAGATGTTTTAGTAAAGCCAGTTTCTTTGTTTATACTGACAGAGGCCCACAGCGGCAGGCAGATCGACCACCAAGGTGTCGCTGGGAGACAAGTGCCACATCTGCCACCAGAAGGTCTACTTAATGGAGCGCCACCTGGAGGGGGGCAAGCTCTACCACCGCCACTGTTTCCGTGAGTCCCAGAAGTCGTCGTTCCGTGCTTACCGCGGGGGGTACGCTGCCCGGCAGAAGGACAGCAAGGAGAACATATCTCCAACACGGCCGGATAAACCCTCCTCTAACGGCACCACCAACGGCACCACTGCAGCTTCTGCAAAGTCCATGGCCAAAATGTGGGACACAAAGATGGCCGATAGTAAGCGAGCCCCACCGCCATCCTCAGTCTCACCACCGTCCTCAGCAGGGACCCCGTCTCCAGCACTGGCTGAGAACAGTCGGTTTCAGCTGCCACCAGCCACCAGATCCCCCACATCACTCTCCCCTACTCCACAAAGTACTCCCAAAACATCATTATCCCCAACACCACGAGCCCCAGCCAAGACGTCGTTATCCCCAACACAGCAGGCACGGCCTAAGACATGGGGGGTAGAGAGTAACCTGAAACCCCGCACGGCACGACCCTGGTCTCCCCCCTCTCAAGCTGCCAAGTCATTGTCTCCAGTGTCCTCTCCCTCCTCCTCCTCATCATCTTCATCTTCCCCTTCACAGTCCCGGTTCACTGGTCCAACTTCACCACCATTCCAGCCTCGCTCCTTCTCCCCGCGCTCAGGCCCACTCTCCCCCAGTGCAGAGGGACTCTTTCCTCACTTCCGCACTGAATCGGCCTCACGTGATACCACAGCCACCACTAAGGTAGAGGCTATGGAGGTGGATGAGGACTTTGGTGTGGGAGGCAGGTCAGCCGTTTTGGCCGCAGCTTCTGCCTCTCCTCCCCCGAGACCTCCTCCCGCAGCCAGCCCTAAATCCACAACACCTTCCCCAAATCATTCCCCATTAAAACCTCTGAGTCCAACGACAGCTGAGCCTCGCTGGAAGACTGACAGTTCACTTAAGATGAACCTGCTGGCCAGTTTGTCTAATATACGTCAGCGTTACAACACCAAAGAGGATGGTGCGGTCAGCAGCGGTTCGCCAGCTACAGACCAGCAACCAATTAGTATTAGCAGCAGCACCCAGGACAGTCCTAAAAAGGCAGACCAGCCTCGGTCCATCCTGAAGCTGGAGGAAGCGTCCGGTGGTCGAGGGGCGAGGCCGATTCTGAAGCACAAAGACCCAGTGTCCTTCACTGACAGTGATCCCTCAGACACATCCCGGCCTCTGAGGTCCATCCTCAAGTCGGCCGGGGACTCAGAGCCCAGCCCGGGTGGGGCCGAGACCTCGCCCAGGTCCATCTTGAAGCACTACGAGGAGGAGGAGGAAGTGTCCCCGCGGCCGGCCGGGCACAGCATCCTCAAGGTAGACACTGCCTCCCCGACCCCCAGCAGTGTAGACACCACCGCCGGGGATGTCTTACGAAGGTCCATCCTCAAAACTAAAGACACCTCTAGTAGCACATGTGATAGTGAGAGTAGCTCTCACCAAGACGACAGCTCACGGCCTATGCGGTCCATCCTCAAGTCTCGCAAGTCTTCAGGTGACAGTTTACTGGGGTCCTCAGGGGACGAGCTGGAGGACCTTTCTCCCAGGCCCATCTTAAAGACGTCCCCGAGGACAGATGTTGTCGTGTCTCCGACAAATGAGCCCAGATCCATCCTCAAAACCAAGAACCTGCCCTCCTACCCTGCCAGTGATAGCCCAAGGGACTCACCCAAACCCATACTCAAGTCTCGGGAGTCGTCACCCACTAGGTCCATGTCGCCCCTCAGGGTGGTTGAACCCATGAAACCCATCCTCAAAAAGAACATAGACTCACCGAGCCCTGGAGAGACCTCAGCGTTCCAGTCCTCCAGGTCCCCGAGCGGTCCCTCCGTACTCAAAGCTCAACAATCGGGGGACAGCCCACAAAGCAGCTCCTTGTTTGCTGCATTCAAGTCTACCAAGACAAAGAATTATACCTCCTCAAGTTTAGGTTTAGGTTCTGATGAGAAAGCCCCTTTACTTGGTAAGAACACTGACAGTAAAGATAACTTCAGTACCTTCAGTACAAATAGTTCAGCTGCTGCTGCCAAACAACCTGAGAAAGTCTCTCAATCCAACAGTGCTAAAACAACGACAGACAAGTCTCAGAGTCTAGCTAGGGCAAAGGAGGTGAACAAACCAGAGTGGATGATTGAGGCTGAAAAACGGCAGGCAGCACGTAAAGGCAAGTATGAAGACCCAGAGAAGGTTCCCGTAAAGAAACCAGAGGCACAGGACAAGGGTAGGAAACCAGTCGTACAGGATAAGCTACCGGGCAGGAAACTTCAGGACAAACCCAGCAGTGTGGTGCCTACTAAGGTGTCTAATGGGGAGGGGGGCAGGAAGACCTCTCAGCCTGTACCCATGGAGGTGGACGACAGGCCCGAGTGGCAGAAGGAGGCTGAGAAGAGGCAGGCCATGAGAAAAGGTAACTACGTCGACCCAGAGAAGGGTCCGGTGAGACCCAAGGACAGACCATTGGGTGACCTCCCTGGGAAACAAACATTGAAAGATAAACCTAGTAAACCACCACTGCCAAAATCCCTACCCCCCAGTAGCGCAACTACCGCTGGTGCTGCAGCCAAGAGGCCAAATTCAGCCATGGTGCCGCCTCCCAAACCCATGCGCAGCCCGCTGCCGCAGAGACCACACAACAAGGACCGTCCCATGACTGAGCTGCCCCGGTCCCTGGGGAAGCCCAGATGGCAGGAGGAGGCAGAGCGGCGGCAGGCTGGTCAGCAGCCCAGCCCCACACAACTACAACGTAACAAGAAGTCTCCCGCCCCGGCACGCCCACCCCCACCTACCACCCAGGCAGACAGGAAGAAGGTTGTGCCGGCATCCAAGTTTAACTTTGATGACGGCGTTGATGTGCAGAGCACCAATGGCAGCAGTGAGTACGCTGAGATCGGGCCCCCGTCCAGGCGGGTGCTGAGGGGCAAGGC
This sequence comes from Harmothoe impar, assembly GCA_947462335.1. Classification (NCBI taxonomy): domain Eukaryota; kingdom Metazoa; phylum Annelida; class Polychaeta; order Phyllodocida; family Polynoidae; genus Harmothoe; species Harmothoe impar. The sequence continues at coordinate 2,263,011 of OX381706.1, forward strand.
AGCCCAGGGGGAGGCAGACAGAGACAGTAAGTTCTCCAACCGCCCTCTGCCTCCAGTACCTGCTGACCAGGACAACAACGCACCGCCCAAACGCAGGGTAAGTCAAACAGCTGTAGTCATGCAGCCTGTAAGTGTGTATTCATCAGCTACAGTCAGTAATCTGTGGTTAGCTTCTTCATAACAAGGGTGCAGAAGCATCTACTTTAAAAATAAGGTATAAATCTACACATCATCTGATTGTGTGCAAAGAAAATAGGTATCTGCTGCAAACTTAATAATAGAAATTTGTATAGATTATAAGTGACGTATCCTAGTCCCTGAAGTTTTGTTTTATTCTAATTTGTAAGAGTGTATACATGAGTTAGATGAGGGAGAAAACACCGATCTTGCCTTCTCAATAGGAATAATGTACTTTGATAATTATATACTAGATTATATGTGTGAAATACATGCAATCGGCTACAAACTTTGTAGATTTGTTCCCCGTGTGTTGACACCCTGTTGTTGCCCCATGCAGGTGGCGGCGGAGGCGCGGCTGTCGACGCGCACCATCCTGAGGCACCTGGAGGAGCTGGATGCTGAGCTGCAGGACATGGAGCAGCAAGGGCGGCAGCTGGAGGAGAAGATCCGCAGCGGTACGCCTCCTCCTCTTACACCCTCCTCCCCACCCTCCACCCCTACCTGCAGCACCCACACCCCAGGCTGCTACCTGCTACTCACCGCCCTGCTCCTGGCTGTACTGGCAGTGCTCCTCTGGTGTGCTGCCCCCTGCTGGCAGATGCCATTCTGGTGGGGGCAGTCTGCGGCTGCTGATGAGGCCCCTAATCAGGATACATCAGCAGTATGCGGGTAGCAGCGTTTACAGTGCGGGCAGGCACACACTTAGATTTAAAACTCTTTAACTTTGTCTACTATTCAGAGAAAGCCCCACTGAGTTATTCTTACAACACAAATTAGTCTTCTTCCTAATTGGATAACCATTGTAAAACCCTACCTTCTGTGGTGTACACTGTGATGTTGTCTTCCTCTGTTAGTGTCTAAGTGTTCTGTACATTGGTGTTTTAATCAGTGTCTTTTACTTAGTCTGGATTATTTGGTGTTTGCCCATAATCATATATCACCTCATGTCCTGTGGTGCCTAATATTTATAAGTTTGATTAGACACATTTATGTTCAATAGCCTTAACCTTCAAGAGGTAGATAACAACACTTCTCAAACTCAAATGATAAGTTTATCAAAATTTATCAAATCAGTTCAATTATCTAATATTAGTAATATATATTTCTTGACTAAATTATGATTAACCGGAAAAAGAGACAATACCGTACATTCTCATTTCTTAAGCTTGGGCATCGAAATCTTCTGGTTTGTAATAAATTCTTGTAAAGTACAAATGTTAACTGAAGTAGTGCTTTACTCTAACCAGTTAGTGTTAAGATGATTAATAGTAGAGACAGCAAAGCACATGTAAACAGCCACACCAGGCAGTGTATGTCATATAACAACTCCATAATAGAGACTAGAGATACTGGCCATGGTCAGAAATAGCTCTTACCTAATTATATCCAGCTTGAAAATTCTTCCCGGGGGTGGCATCTTGAGCACTTTGGAAGTAGTTGAGTGGGTTGTGAGTGTGGAGTGTAAAAGTTGAGAGGAGACTAGAGTTGGACGTGATGTGTAGGTGTGTGGACGAGGTGTTGGGGTGGTGCGTGTAGCTGACGACAGAAAGGGAGAGAGATTGTTAAAAACAGCAGGTAATGGACCTTCATTGTTTACACTCATTGGTTGCTAGGTGAGGGGGCAGTGATGACGCCATCTTGAATTAACTTGATGTGTTTTTGCCGCATCACAAGTGTTTGATAGAAATACACATTAACCGGATTTATTTTACATCACCTTACCCTTTCAAGAACAAAATAGGCTGTAATTGAATATGAAAATATCATCTCTGATTATTCCAAATTATTTTATAATCTGCCAAGTTAAGCTAATCCTAACACTTAAGCTGACGGCCACAACAAGATGCATGTACCATAGCAATGACGTGTGTCTGATGTTATTTACTATTTGTGAGTGTGAATTTGAGACAAGTAAAGCTGTGTTTATGTGTGAGGGTGTATAGTTGTTGGCTGTGGATGTATGATACCTTTAACATAAGTATGCTTCAGTATGTTTACACAATGAACTCTGTGATATCCACTTAACGAACTGACATCCATACCTGTATATAAACATACATGGGCACCCATACTGAACACGTCCAGGCTTATGTTAGAAAGATGCACGCACCAACGACTGAGCTGTTGCTATGGATGATGCATCTGCTTTGCACTTTATTTTCATCAAGTATGAATCTTGCCCTAAATGTGCTAATGTTATATCATCAGTTCACGGATCCTTTACATTGATATCACATAGTGCACCTGGGTGAATCAGGCTTTGGAGATGAATGAGTCACCCTCTATCGTAGTTATTACAGCAGATGTATACACATATATGTATTGTATCTAAATTAATATTAGGATATTTCACATGTATAAAGAAAGCCCGCATATTTAGGGGAAATATAGCAGAAAGTGAACGCTCTGTTAGAAATATGTTATGTTGACATATTCTTGTCCTGTCCTTGTGTATTAGTATAGCACAGTCAGATGTTGGTTCTAATGTGCCACGTATTTACATGTCCCTATTCCATCAACACAGAGTCTGACGATGCGATGGACGAGGCAGACCTGATGATAGCGTGGTTTGAGCTGGTGAATAAGAAGAATGAGTTGGTGCGTAAAGAGTCTGACCTCATGTACCGGCAGCGGCAACAGGAGCTGGAGGGGCAGCACGAGGAGCTAGAGTACGAGCTGCGCTGTCTCATGGATAAAACTGGTGGGTAGCCAAAAAATGTATTTGTTTCCCGTTATCCAACACAAGGGTTCCACCAGAGAAAGTTCCTTAGGACAGAAACAGCATTGGTAGAATAATGACTTGGGATTAAGGGTAAACTTCATGATATGAACATTTTAATGCAGATGAGGTAACATCATACCCATGGTTGTCATGATGTATGAATGCAGCCCTGAGAGTAGCTTACCAGTGCTGCATTCAAACATCATGCAGCCCCAGCGAGTTACTCGCCGGGGGCTGCATTGGTGCATCATGACGACAAATGTCATCTTTTAGTTACCTGCTGTCCCTAAAGAGTCAAGAGCTGAGTTTTGTAATGTGCCTTCTGCAATGTCTAGTGTAGTCACACTGCCTCTCGCTACTTGTAGACAAGACGGTATCAGAACAGATACGTGAGGAGGCCCTGCTACAGGAACTGGTGGAGACCGTCATGTTACGCAACAACATCGTAGACTCCATAGAGGAGGACAGAATTAGGTAAGGGCAGAAATGGGGTGACTTTGTTAATATACATCAATATAGAAGTACAAACAAACACATGCTATTCAGATGTATAACTTGAATGGCAAGTAATCTTTTCCAGCCTATTTAAACTTAGCTGACATTAGAGTTATTTGTGTAGAACCTCGTTGACTGAGTTAGTCATTGAGTCACCATATATAGACTCAGCACCTTCTAACCAGGTGTGTGTCTTGCAGGTACCTGGAGGAGGACCGGGATATAGCCGTGATGATGGAGGCCAAAGGTAACAGACCCCTCTATTTCAGAGCCGCACTCTTCCAGCCCCCGGAGCAGGACGCTCTAGTATGGAACTGTTGCTGTGGGCTCTTGTGACAGAAGTATGTCTTGTTTGGCTGCCATGGTTCAGTGGGGAAGGGATCCTGCTCCTTTGTAGAGATGTCACTTTTCCTACTTTTGTTCTAATTCCAATTGTCCTAGTATATCAATATCTGAACACATAAATTCCCTGTAAGAAATTGAATAACTAGGTGATTTCCCTAGTTTTCCTTCCAAGGGGAGTGACATCTCTGACCTATGTTGCTGTAAATACGGCTAAATTGACTGACCAGTAACACTCTTGTCTCTCCTCTCCTGTAATGCTAAATTCCTCAGTCAATATTCCAAAGTTATGCGGATTCCAACATTTAAAATTAGTATTAGCTACGTTTAAGTAACACTCATCAAAAGTTACCACTTGAAGTAACATGCACTGCCGTTAACGCGTAACCTATTGCCCCTATATGTAAATCTGGCTTTGATACAAAAAGAGCTCACAGCTTCATTCCTTGTTAAAGGTCCTTGCTCTGCCACCTTCCTATGTCCACATACTGTGTGGATATAGTGGTTCAGGACAACATACTGTAAATGTGACATGCTTGGTGTGACTTGTAGATTGCTTCAGATCTAGTTTATCCTTTTATCTAGTAAATAGATGTATTCAAACTTTCTTTCACTATACAGTTTTATGTTGATACAATCCAGTGTAGCTACAAGTTAATGTCTTTATTTTGTTCTTCCTTCACCAGTATACAATAGAAGTATGACCTTTGTTTTATTATGGCGGATGGCTTATAGGGGTGTGCTACCCCGCGTATTGCACACTACTCACTAGGTGGTGCTGTAATGTAGCTGATGATGCACTAAACACCAATAAACATCAAGTGTTACTAACTGCTGCATGCACACTTACCTGGTACAGAATGCCAATAGAGCACTCATAACACAAAGCTATCAGGTAGAATACAATGCCAACAGATAGACATTATAATCAGTTTTACAAAGTCAGTCAAGTACCCATTCACTGCCACACACAGACAAGAGCATCAAACCATCCTGTGTAATGTAACCGAAACCTAAATAAGACGGATCTACAACGCGCAGTGACAGTTTACATATTCGGCCAATGACTTCAAACCTGGGAGTATCCTGCTCTACATCTAAAACTACCAACATAAATTTGAGGGTGGCATAAAGCCCTGAGAGGGCAGATGGTCCATGATCAGGGCTCACTGCTGCTATATTTACACATTAGCATGTGACCAATAATAAGTATAATAGATGCTGCATGAACAACATGAACTAACATATATATGTAGAATAGCATGGTAAAGTAGCACAGTGTACTAACTGGCCAATCACTGCATGTTCAATGTGCACAAAGAACATGATTCATGCTTTGACACAAGAATGGTATTTTATACCATAAATAAACACAATACAGAGCAAATAATGATACTTACATATGTTTATCACAAATTAGAATGAGTTGTATATTTTGATACTTAACCCTTTAAGGATGGCATAATGAATTTAATGTGTCATGCCCTTTGTCATTATGATGGATGAATGCAGCACTGGCAACTCGGTAGAGCTGTATTCAAGCATCATGCAGCCCCTATGGGCTTGAGACCCGAAGGGTCGGCATGGTGCACCAATGCAGCACTGCCGAGTTACTCATAGTGGCTGCATTGGTGCATCATGACAACAAATGTCATCCTTTAGTGACATCTGTCCTTATAGGGTTAAACAATATCAATGTTGCATATAGACTCAATATACACTGTACTACTGCACTTTTTTCTTGATTTTAAAGTAATTTTATCTCTACTAGGATAATTTACATGAATATCTATTACAACGATAATATTATAGACTTTTCATCATTACCAATTCTAGGATAGCACCATTTATCAGATTTTAAACTGAATGAATGACTGTTCATGGTTTCACATCCTCAGTATTTTGTTGTATTGTTGATGCTACAGGTTTTTCGCATAAAGAAGAATCCACCGAGGAACCCACCTCACCCAAGAAGAGGAACAGCAAGGAGAAGAAGAAGAAAGACAAGAACCGGCGCTTGGTGAAGAGCTGTGTCCAATAACGTGGTGTGAGGCTGTTTTCTGTGATGACGCCATCAGCGTGTTCATGAAGGGTTGTGTCTGGTCGCTTTACTTCATAAATAACCCGGGTCAGAGGCTGGTTGAGGATAGAGAAGCGGTAAGCCTACACTGACTGAGGTCTTCCTGCCATTCCTCTCTGTGCTGCCTGAGGTTCTGCTTGTGTTGGCATACTTGTTAAGTCATCCTCAGTCGACATCACGACCACCACAGCCAACAACATTCCACTGTCTGTGAGAACAACGAATGCCACCCGCGCCATGCCTGGACAGTGGTGGCTAAGGGGCTCATACTTCTTACAGTCAATATGAGCAGACGGCTGCTGTTGGAGGGACCGTCCCCTGACGCCACTCTATTGACTTTTATAAGTAGAATGCACCGATATACATTTACAAACGCTCCTCCCATAAACAGTTGCTGTATCAGCCATACACATACATGGCCAGCCGCTCTGTCTGTCTCAGTACTTGTCCAACAGGACCTGAGTAGAGGAGAACAGCTTAGTGTCTAGCATGTACTCCTAATGACTTTCTCCCCAGCTACATATGAATTCTGTGGGCTGGTATTGAACCAGCTGTCTACATGTGCTGCTCTGAGGATGTTAACCATGACTATTACCAGGACACACTACAAGTACTACTTGTACAACACCATGACATATGGCATGTTGTCTTTTATAAAACTTTGTATTCACAAAAAGGAGAACCACATGACAAAATGTACTGGCCGACAAGTTAACGAGCATCTTGCAGTCGGAAATATGCTGGGGAACAATTTTTGCTGCCTTTGACAAACTTTTGCCTATCCCTGCTTACAAGGGATGAACAATGTTGAAAGTGAGGGTCATCTCGTGATTTCAGTACCCCTTCAGATGACGGATTGATGCTGGCGTTGACAAACTGATGAAGGGTTGACACCTGGGGGTATTTTAACATGTTGCATACATTCCTTGTGATTTACCAGTCGTTCAGCGTGAATTAAACTGTATAGGTGACTTCTTGGTTAGATAAAGTAGAATGTTAAGCAATATTGCTGCTCAATGCCTGTATGTTATATTCAGCCACCAGAGTATAGTTTAACGAGGCAGTTCTGCCGTCCCTTAATTTGCTATTGGAACTTCTAGAATCTTCAGATACTCAGTAAGCAATGCAAAGCTCAGAATGACTGATACCAGAGTTTATATCAGTAAGTATAGCTATGACACCAACAGATAAAACTGATGTGTATCTGTATTGTGTGTTTGTGATAGCCATGGTGACTGAAACATACCATAATAATCAGAGCGCTATTTGTGACTATCATTCCTAATGACCATTCCTCTCTTCTTGGCTGTATAAGCTCTGCAGATTGTGATGTACCAATGTCTCATAAAACACACTTTGCCAATATCTAACCATGGTTCCTAAGTGTATACAGGAGTTCTTGTTAATATCTGAGAGGCTTGATGCTGGATTTCAAGGATGGATACCAGAGGTGCTTGTACAGCGTATTCACATATTTGGTACACTGACAGTATTTGATGACAAACAACAGCAGAGTTTGGTGCAGCTGTAAAACATCTCTTTCTGAACAAATGAAACATGTGAGGTGTTGATAAAGTCTATTTTTGCTCTTGTCCATGACTTGCTGCAGCTGTTGTGCAGCCTAAGGCGTGAGTTGAAGGTATTGGGGGGAGGGGGGTGATTCAAAAGGTGCACAGTAACTATTTCAGACCCTAATTCACACTGCTTTTAGAAAACATTAGACATTGTGCTCGAGGACAAGACTCGTTATTACCATTGTCAGTTATTAGATACATGGGATACTGTGAAGGTGTTACTGGCTGGTCATGGTGAGGTGTAACATCTCCCTGTCGTCATGGCTGCACCAGTCCATATATACACGTATTGCTGTGTGACAAACGACTAAATGACAAACTAGTCGGAAGGAAGCTCTTTAAATGACATTACCATTTTGTACTTCAATGGCTGCATTACATATGTAGAGCTGGTGATATCGAACATTTTCTAAACCATCTTTATCCAAGTTGTAGAGTTTTGTTTGATGGATGTTCAGTATTTACATCATGCATCAAACGAGAATAACCATTGCTTGGCAAAGAAGCCATTGTGACTTGAATCTTCCATTTTGCAAGCATGGTTCGATTTCCACAGCTTTTGCTGTTGGTTTTCCTTATGTTTTTTTGTACATTGACAGTTTTAGCGTTGCGCTCGCATTTTTCTACAGAATATTAAGATGCCACTTGAACCCTTTTCTTGTACATTCTTGAAGCTGGCCACTGGAACACCTCTGAGGTCATATAACTAAAAATGAGGCTTACAATGTGCTGAGTCGATACGAAACCACATGTATGTCTATGTAGCAGTAAATGTTGTCATGGTGATCCCTCCTGCTTAGGGACATCTCCTTCAACCATTGAGACCCTCATCAAGCCGACTTATTCAGCTGTAGGGTGCACAAAGGTCCCCTAACTAGTAGTGATCCTTTGGAGATGTTGAGCACTAGTTCATATTTGTAACATACATCAGTAGTCTGTGCTGACATCATTTACTCCTTAAAACTGGAGCAAGCGTTCAATGAACCATGTTGTCACAGTGTGACTAGTAAGAGCAGAGCACATGTCCTTTACTCGCCTTTGTAGTGTAAGCTGCTATATACAGTGTGTGTCATGTAAGATAAGTAACCATTCATCACACTCCAGCCCAAGCTCTACTCTGTATACATGCTGCAACACATTTATTTCTGTGATAACTCAGTGTACACCAACGTCTCGAACACCATCTTGTTATGTTGCCAGTCTCCCATTAACCCTCCCTGATTAGATAAATTTCAGCTGCAAGCCTTTTTACTTAGTGACTTAGAGAAGTTATGGTTATGAGTATAATAGCTTCATAATGTGTACATTAAGTCTATGTTATTGAGTTTACATACCGGGTACCATTAACCGGGTACCACTAATATTCCTGAATATAGCTGTAACAAGAACGCCAGAATAGCTAACCAACACGCTCAAACCCTAACCCAGTGTATGATATTCAGATGTGTATTTATTGAGTTGTGCATGGTTTCTAAATGCCAAGGTTCACACCAGTATTGCCTGTGTATAAATATGTATAGATGTATGTACATGGTTTCAGCTTGGTTCTATATCGACCAAGGAAAATGCTACAAGTAATAAAAGGTGATTTATTAAATGCTGTGTCTTGTTGTCATTCAATTTGTAACTTCTTGGGGCTAGGTTCCCTTGGCTGGGCATGACCTTAGATAGATATCTGGTATTCATCTAGCTGTTTGTTTTCAGTCGAGCATAATAAAGTAAACTGGGAAACAAATTCCTATTCTTTATTTTTTCTACAATGATCTACAGCAGTTTTAACAGTTAGAAAATGAAAAGGATGTTTATCAAGTCATTGAGTTTTTTATTACAAGAAGGTTACTTTAAATCTGCTTTATTTGAAACATTTTCTGTCGTGGCCACATCAGGAGAAGAAGACAGCTTCCAGAGGATTCATAGACACACACACATTAATGCTACAAATACTGACTGTCTTTCTGTTTATAGTCTTCAATAAATCACTCAATAGTAGTCAGTGGATTTGGGAGTGGTAAGTCCATCAGGTTTGGCAAATAGCTTCCATTGTGGAAACAAAGTCTATGTGAACTGCCTGGGTGGTGGTGTTGAACAACTACAACTGAGGTGCCACCTGGTGTGGTGAATGTAAACTCGGCCGAGTAAGCAGGCAGTGGGTGAGGAGTAGAAAACACCCTCGTTTACTGTTTGCTGCGTCATCCGTTCACTGACGACCGGCCACACGGACAGACATGTCCCCCTGTGATGAAAAGGTTACATCTTTAGACACAAGAATTAGCTGATATATATTAAAGGTAAACCAGTGTGGCAGGTAGCACTGGGATAATAATCATTTTTAAAGCAAATAACTACATCAGGATGAAATGGCTCTCCCTCCCTCCCTCACAGTTTCTAGTAAAAAGTAGTTGGTTTGATTTAAATGGAACATAATGAATAGGATTTCACAAACAATATGTGAGCATTCGTTTTTCAAACTTGCACATGATAATTTGCAAAATCACACACAATAGTTAACCCCTTAAGGATGGTATAGTGCTTTAATGCACTGTGCCCTTTGTGGTCATTATGCATGAATGCAGCCCTGGCGAGTAACTCACCAGTGCTGCACTCATGCATCATGCCGACCCTCCAGGGTTAAGACACCCCTAAAGAGTCAGCATGGTGCAGCCCTGGTGAGTAACTCACCAGTGCTGCATTCATGCATCATGCCGACCCTCTAGGGTTAAGACACTCCTAAAGGGTCGGCATGGTACAGCCCTGGTGAGTAACTCACCAGTGCTGCATTCATGCATCATGCCGACCCTGCAGGGTTAAGACACTCCTAAAGGGTCGGCATGCTGCACCAATGCAGCACCAGTGCGTAACTCGCCAGGGCTGCATTGATGCATCATGCCGACAAATGTCATCTTTTAGTGACATCCATCTTTAAAGGGTTATACACATGAATCTGGTGAATTAGCTACTTGGACATGAATGATAAAACTAAACAGGACGTACCAAGGTCTGGACTTGTGAGTGGAAGTTTAGGAGAACGGTACAGACCCCTTCAGCAGCGATATATGGCGGTGTAGAGCGGTCGGCGTGGAGTACTGCTGCCACATGGGCTCTGGTTACTAGAAGGTGAGTAAAAGGTAGGTAAGCTTTGACCATTTCTGTCAAACATTTAGTGGCCCTGTGCATACAAGACATGGAGACTATGATTCATGTTATAGAGTCCATAATTGGATCATTAATCATCATCCTTATGAAAGGGTTAAAATAGGTTCCCCCCATGTTTTTTGGTATACCCCCCAACGGCTTATTGTTAAATAATAACCACTCCCTAATCTCAATAGATAATAACATGTAGATCTATAGATCTAGTATTTACATCTGACAAGTCCCCCCAAAACAGGGGAGAATTTTCTTTGGCCCCCCCCCCCCCCAACTAAACATCGGCAGGCAAGGCAAACGAAAAAATAAAGTTCCTTTAGAACCCATTAAAGACAGCTACCAACCTGAACATATAGCACGGCACCACCAGATGATTAGCCGTCAAGATTGTCTGCAACAACTGTGGGTGAAGGACACAGGACTTGTTGAAACTGTATGGGGAAAATGGTACAGAGAACATATTATCAATAAAGATTAAAATACATTAAAAGCAAGACTTGGCGGATAACATAAACACCAATACTAGCTAGTTAATCACTGCACTGCATTGGTGCATCATGTCCTTAAAGGGTTAAGGGTTAAACAGTGTTGTTAACATGAAGGTTTTGGACAATTCTTATCAATTCCTTTAGAGGAAGTGCCTGCCATAGCGACTAACACCCGGTAACTATGACTTGCACTGAGGGTGTGGTTGTTGCAAGGAATACTGTGTACAATAACCCCCCCCCCCCCACCCACACACACACATAATAATAGATGTTACATAAACTATGAACTTTGAACATTCTGAACTTTGAACATTCAATAGTCCAAGAATAAAATGAGATACATTACAATGCACAAAGGCCAGATGCCATGTCCCCTGCAGTGTTTTGGTTCAGTGTTCCGGCATGCCTTCCGGTCACTGTTGATGTGAGACGGCTCACTGTTTAGGTGGCTCACCTCCACACACCGCACATTATGACACAAATGCGAAATCTCGTGACGTTTATCTTCCTTGTTTTTGGCCAGAAAATACACCAACCGGTGAACTGGTTGTGTTTTTTTACCCCATCCTTGGACAGTGATCTTTAGCTGGGGATATGTGTTTGAGCTTGTGGACAAGCTCCAGATTCGGCAGCCAGTCTGTGGATCCACATGACTATGATTGGAATCTAATATCCGATCTAAAACAACTTTCTAGTAGTCAGCTGTCATCAGCTTAATCAGTGACTCACTCATTTCTGATGTGTGTTTTAGACCTATTAAAGAGGTGAAAACAGTAAACAAACAATTAAGTATGGCTTGTTGTCGATTGTATTTTAAGACCTTTATAGGTTATGAACATTGACAAAACTACGTGAGTATATATAACCATTAAGGGAATGGTCATTATTTATCAACAGGGGAATGGTGGATCGTGGGGGGGGGGGGCAAAGAAATTCTCTGTGTGCAAGACAGCACACATGTTCAAAGGTGGGGGCAGAAAAATTTGATATGCCTCGGTGGGGGGGGGGGGGGGGGGAGCAGACATTTTTAAAAGTTGTCTGAAGGGGATGGGGATAGGGGTGGCGGGAGGAGTATGGGTAATCCACCAGTCCCCCAGTGACCACTCCCCAAAAGATTGATATAGAATATGAGCATTGCATTCGCTTGACTGAGAAATTGTAAATAAAGTTACAAATAAAATTAAACCTTTTCTCACAAAACTCCCATTTGCTCGGCTGTTTACCAACCGATTTTGGAATTTCAAAATTGGGGAGGTAGAGGGGACCATGAGCTACGAGAATGGCCATAGTGGCAGTATCCTGAAGCCATAGTAAAGCCGGTAGGTGCGCCGAGATGAATTTCGCGTCACTCGGAAATTGTAAATAATGCAAAAATAAAATGAAACCTTTGTTCACAAAACCCTAATTTGCTCGGCTGTTTACCAACCGATCTTGAAATTTCAAAATTGGGGATGTAGAGGAGACCATGGGCTACAACCATGGCCATAGCCACACCAGCCTAGAGCGATATTAAGGGCTGTATCGGCGCCGAGACGCATTTCGCGTCACTCGGAAATTTTAAATAAATCTAAAATGTTGTCCAAACAAGGCCCATCAAAGGCCAGCAAGACTAGAGGAAGAATAGACAAAGCCCTGTGACTGACCTGCGAAGTGGGAGGGGTGTTTGAAGGGTAGAAAGCTTGGTTGTGGTTGTGCTGTGTGTTGCTGTTGTTTGGCAGGAAGTGGGAGGGAGATAATTTGAGGTGTCACCAGGGTAAATAAGAAGTACTTCCGGGTAGAATGGTGCAAGGTCTGCAGTGAATATATTTGGTTTTCGTTTTTTGGGCTGTGTACAGGCTTACTAGATGAAGGTCATCACTAAAATGATATTAGATATTTGGAGAACATGTTTCCAATTTTTTTTAGTGAAGTGAACAAAAAATAGAATAATGGAAATATCCTGCAGCAAATGCCAAGGCTGGATTGTGAGGTGTGTAATTTGACAGGTCAATGGAAAAATACTGCTTGGATCAAATTGGGCAATGTTTTGGTCTGATATTAAAGAAATGATGTGGTTCTTATTGACTACGATGAGGCTGATGGGATTGGATGGCCTTTGACCAGTTCTGTCATGTTATTGTGTGTTGGACCGACTTTGAACCTATATGTGGAAATGAGATAGAGAGCGCCACTAATGGGCAAATTTGCGGAATTGAGACACAAGGTTTATACACAAAGCCAGAATTTTTCAGGGCCTGTTTAGGCCTAGGCCTAGCTCGTATACGGTCTCCGCTAAGGGGTTTACCTGAATGCATCCTTATCTGAGGTCCACGCAAAACATGATAATTACGTGCATAATATAACAAGGATATCCTATTGGCGACGAGGATGGGACCACAGAAATGACCACACCAAATATCCTACACTTGGTTCCAAAGTGGGTACCCTCAATAACACTCAAACAAAAGGCCATTCCTACACTTGGGCCTGATTTATCTTAAAGGGCCATTCCTATGATTACATAGCTCATACTCTTATGAAGCATGCTGCTGACATGCGTCCTTATCCCACATCCAGGGAAACCCTGCCGCAAATGAGCGTACTTGTCTAACGTCCAGGAAACCCTGCCACTAACGTGCGTCCTTGTCTGACGTCCAGGGAAACGCTGCCACTAACGTGCGTCCTTGTCTGACGTCCAGGAAACCCTGCTGATAAAGTGCGTCCTTGTCTGACGTCCAGGGAAACCCTGCTGATAAAGTGCGTCCTTGTCTGACGTCCAGGGAAACCCTGCCGATAACGTGCGTCCTTGTCTGACGTCCAGGGAAAACATGCTGCTAACATGCGTCCTTGTCTGACGTCCAGGAAAACCCTGCCGATAACGTGGGTCCTTGTCTGACGTCCAGGGAAAACATGCTGCTAACATGCGTCCTTGTCTGACGTCCAGGGAAACAATGCTGCTAACGTGCGTCCTTATCTGACGTCCAGGGAAGCCTGTAGCTAAGGTGCGTCCTTGTCTGATGTCCTGGAAAACCCTGCCATTGGGTTGCGCTAAAGGCTATTTCTGGACTGGGACTAAGCGTATACTCAGACTTGAAGAGGATACCCTCATTAAAACCTCACAAATCCTGCACTTGAACCTGAAGTTGATACTCTTGAAAAAGAAGCTCACAAAAGGTCGATCCTACCCCTGAGACTGAAGGGGATACCCTTGTTATGTCCTTTATAAAAGATGGATACAAGGCATACACTTTCCGAGTCTGATATTAAGTTGGCGACGAGGACGGGACCACAGATATTACCAAATATCTTACACTTTGACCCAAAGTGGATACCCTCAATAAAATTCCACCAAAAGGCCATTCCTACACTAAGACCCAAAGCCCATACTCTTAGTGAACCTCAACAATGAAGCCCCTTTCTGCACATGGACCCGAAGTGGATACTTTTATTAAGCATGCTGTTGAGACAAGTCCTTGTCCCAGCTCAAGGAGAAGCATGCTGCTAATGCGCGTCCTTGTCTGACGTCCAGTGGAAGCCCTGCCACTAACGTGCGTCCTTGTCTGACGTCCAGCAAACCCTGCTGCTAATGCTCGTCCTTGTCTGACGTCCAGTGGAAACCCTGCCATTAGGGTGTGCTTGGACTTGGACCTCTGTAAAAGACAGATACTAGGCCTGTTCTTGGACTTGAAGTGGATACCCTTATTCAAACCTCACCAAAGGTCATTCCTGCACTTGATCCCAAAGTTGATACTCTTAAGAAAGAAATGTACAAAAGGATAATCCTACGCTTGGGCCTGAAGTGGATACCCTGAATGAAACCTCTATAAAATATGGATACAAGGCCTACACTTGGATTTAAAGTGGATGCCCTTATTAATAACCTAATGGAAAGGCAATGGCTGTACTAGGACGTCCGGTTGAAACTGCAGTGACACGCCATTCCTGCAGTTTGACCTGCCGTGGATACCCTGAATGAAGCCTCAGGATAAGCCTGCTGATAATTTGCGTCCTTTATGTAACAAAGATATTAAGTTGGCGACGAGGACAGGACCACAGATATTACACCATCAAAATCTTACACTAGGGCCCAAAGTGGATACCCTCAATAAAATAACACCAATGAGGCCATTCCGCTAACATGCGTCCTTGTCTGACGTCCTGGGAAACCCTGCTGCTAACGTGCGTCCTTGTCTGACGTCCAGGGAAACCCTGTCAGGAACATACCTCCTTGTCTGACGTCCAAGGAACCAAGCTGCTAGCATGCGTCAATCTTACCCCTGAGCCTGAAGTGAGTACCCGGATTAAAACCTTTATACAAGACGGATACAAGGCCTACACTTGGATTTGAAGTGGATACCCTTATTAAAACCGAAAGGCAATGCCTGTACTAGGACCTCTGGTTGATACTCTGAATCAAACCCCACTGACACACCATTCTTGTAGATTAACCTGCAGTGGATACCCTGAATAAAGCCTCTGGTAAGCCTGCTGCTAATGGGCGTCCTTGATATAACAAAGATATTAAGTTGGCGACGAGGATGGGACCACAGATATTACACCACCAAATATCTAACACTCCTACCCAAAGTGGATACCCTCAATAAAACCCCACCAAAAGGCCATTCCTACACTTAGACCTGAAGCCCATACTCTTAGTGAACCTCACCAATGAGGCCCCTTTCTGCACATGGACCCGAAGTGGATACTCTTATTAAGCATGCTTCTGACATGAGTCCTTGTCTGACATCCAAGAGAAGCCTGCCGCTAGCGTGCGTCCTTGCCTGATGTCCAGGGGAACCCTGCTGCTATTGTGTGTCCTTGTCTGACGTCCAGGGAAGCCTGTAGCTAAAGCGCGTCCTTGTCTGACGTCCTGTTAAACCCTGCCATTAGGTTGCGCTAAAGGCTATTCCTGCACTTGGACTTGGACCTCTATGAAAGACTAGGCCTATACTCGGACTTGAAGTGGATACTCTCATTAAAACCTCACAAATCCTGCACTTGAACCTGAAGTTGATACTCTTGAAAAAGAAGCTCACAAAAGGTTGATCCTACCCCTGAGACTGAAGTGGATACCCTTATTATGACCTTTATAAAAGATGGATACAAGGCCTACACTTTCCGAGTCTGATATTAAGTTGGCGACGAGGACGGGACCACAGATATTACACCACCAAATATCTTACACTCCTACCCAAAGTGGATACCCTCAATAAAACCCCACCAAAAGGCCATTCCTACATTTCTGCACATGGACCCGAAGTGGATACTCTTATTAAGCTGACATGAGTCCTTGTCCCACCTCAAGGAGAAGCATGCTGCTTATGTGCACTTCCCCCTGTGCTTGAAGTGGATACCCTCATTGAAACCTCACAAATCCTGCACTTGATCCTGAAGTTGATACTCTTGAAAACGAAACTCACAAAAGGTCAATCCTACCCCTGAGCCTGAAGTGGATACCCTGATTAAAACCTTTATACAAGACGGATACAAGGCCTACACTTGGATTTGAAGTGGATACCCTTATTAAAATCGAAAGGCAATGCCTGTACTAGGACCTCTGGATTCATACTTTGAATTAAACTGCACTGACAGGCCATCCCTGCAGTGGCTACCATGAATAAAGCCTCTGGATAAGCCTGCTGCTAATGGGCGTCCTTGATATAACAAAGATATTAAGTTGGCGACAAGGATGGGACCACAGATATTACTCCACCAAATATCTTACACTTGGACCCAAAGTGGATACCCTCAAAAAATCCTACCAAAAGGCCATTCTTAGTGAACCTCACCAATGAGGCCCCTTTCTGCACATGGACCCGAAGTGGATACGAGGTCCAACATGGCCACGATTGATTGTAAACAACCCGACATTTTTGCACCACCCGTCCACTGACTGAGTGACAACACCCGGTTAAGGCGTCTCAGATTCAGAACTATCTGAAAAAAATTTAAAATGTCCAATAAATGGATCATAGACCGCTGGGCAGGAATTTGAGCGTTCACACCTCTGATGGAGGCTGCCTTAGACATTACTGACAACAGACCCCCTCCCCCTCCAACCAGAGACAACCCCCCCCCCCCCCCCCCCCCCACTGGACTTTTTCCATATTGACCTGTCTTTGTACAACCCTTGTCAGGTACTTGAAATATTTACCATATTGATATGTGCCTTCCACAGTACAATCTATCATACTCAGAAGAAGACTCATACTGGCTGAAATTACATCTCGTATACATGTATTAGATACACTGTCACTGTGCATATGTGGATCTAGATGGAAAGTCACCAACTCACGTTTCCTCGCCTGCTTCTCTGACAGCAACACAAACTGTGTGGTGCCCGAGGCACCCCCTCCTCCTACTGGTTGTGTCCTACGGGTAGTGTAGGGTCTGCACCGGCTCGCCTCTGTGTATACCAGTCGGCAGAAACCTCGAGCTCTGCCTGCACTGAATCTGCACCTTCTGTTGTGTGACAGGTTGTTGAGACTGTCTGCCTCCTGCCAATATATTGTTCAGTACAGTGGAGTCTCGATATGTCGGTCTTTGATTTATCGGTTGACTCACCTATCGGCCTGTATTCAGTTAGGACGGTTTAAATTACATACCAATTGTCATCGATTGTCATCGGTGATTCATGCTTCCGGTATAGGTCAGTCATTTTAAGTACCAAGAGTTTATTTTGCATTGCAATCTACCTTGATAAGTCGGCAGACCCTGCCCTTCATGGCCCAGTCTTGGCCTCCCACCGACCATAGAAATACTATAGATTGGGGGTAGATATATTGCTCTATACTCACACTCATACTTTAGACCCCCCCTTCCCCCTGCACGGTTGTCTCATCTACAAATGTAGCATACACTCAGAATGTAAACTTAGACAAACAGGGGTATCCGGTGTCCGGTGGGGGGGGGGGGGGGATGCCCAACCAAACGTTTGTTTTAGATACGTCACTCAAACAGACCGATGCATGACAAAATTAAACACACGGAAAGCGACACTAATACATTTACGCCATATATTACTGTAACAACAATATGCAGGCCTCCTCTGCATACCCCGCACCCTCCCATCTCCTCTACCCCAATGACCTCATTCCACCCATCCGGTCGATTTGGATATCGGTTGACTTTGAGCCCAAAAGGCAGCGTGTCCTGTGTCCCATGTCCCGGTTTAGGAATATTAACCTGATTCCCTTTTGATGGATTACGGGAAAGTATCACAAGGTTGTTGTCGCGCAGTTCCCCGTTTCAGAACAGAGTTTTCCTATCTTTTAGGACCGACTGACCCATGTTCAACTGCTGTTCACATGGAACCCTTCTCCACTTCGGCCTTCAAAGTTCTTGTTTGAATATGAACGGCCAAGCGTGCATTGCCGCAACGGCTGGGTATGGACCCCCCGCTCGAGCCCCATCCATTTTCAGGGCAAGTCTGTTCAGTAGACAAGAGGGGGGTAGCTGCTTCAATTTTATAGGTAGACAGAAAATTTAGGGGTTCGGTGTGTTATCCATAAGATATGAGAAAGTTCATACTACTGTTTTGGAAAAAATATTCCAAATGTGAGCAATATTAGTCCGTGGTAATTTAACAACATGTCTCTGGTATTAGCATGTTCAATGGCTAAGAGCTAG
The DNA here is from genome assembly GCA_947462335.1 of Harmothoe impar. Taxonomy (NCBI): domain Eukaryota; kingdom Metazoa; phylum Annelida; class Polychaeta; order Phyllodocida; family Polynoidae; genus Harmothoe; species Harmothoe impar. The sequence continues at coordinate 2,281,647 of OX381706.1, forward strand.
GGCAAATTTCAAAGGGACATTGGAACTTAAATTCTAAAGGGTCTCTGAAGGCCCAGATTTGGTGGTGTACTGTACACTGGACGATAAAGTTGCAACCATTTGACTTAACATGTTTCCACATTCTTGTTTTACAAAGGGACTGATGTCGGTAGAGTTTCCCCCATGGACGATAGATGAGAAGATGGTGGCCTCACTGTGGCAGTGGCGGAACAGAGAGCCCAGGGACAGCTTCCGGATGGAGCAGGACCGCTAGGGGGGGGTCTGTGTGTGGTCGTCCCAGAGAGACTTCTTGCCCTGGGACTTTGTGGTAGAGTTCGAGGGCGAGTTCATCACCATGCAGGACTGAAAGACTGAGGAGGGAGCTCCAGTACCAGCTCGATGATCCGGGCTCGTACATCGTGGATGTGTGGTGGAACAACGCCCGGATAGCCATCAATGCCACTCCCATGATGGGCACCCGTGGAATCTCGTCAACCACTCCCAAATTGCAGGTGTACCCGGGCAAAGCTCCTTGGATGGCATTTTACTGAATTCAGCTGTCCGGAAGGGGGGGGGGGGCTGGTAAACAAGGGTGCAAGTAACGCCTCTTACCTATTAGCTTGCTTAAAGGCTTAGAGATCGTAATGTTATAAATATGTCGTTTGAACTTGAATTCAAAGGGTACCAAAATATAAGAAGATATGACCTCTTTTTGGTTTGTCATGGTTAAAATAAGAAAAGTTCATACTACTAATACAAATAAAATATTGCAAAACTAAACGATATTCCTCCGTGGTAATTTAGCAAAACCTTTTACCTATTAGCTTGCTTTAAGGCTTAGAGATTGTAATGTTATAAATGTCTCGTTTGAACTTGAATTCAAAGGGTACCAAAATACAAGAAAATGAGGGCTTCTTTTTGGTTTGTCATAGTTAAAATAAGAAAAGTTCATACTACTAATACAGATAAAATATTACAAAAGTAAACAATATTCCTCCATGGTAATTTAGCAAAACCTTTCACCTGAAAGCTTGTTTAAAGGCTTAGAGATTGTAATGTTATAAATGTGTCCCTTGAACTTGAATTCAAAAGGTACCAAAATATAAGGTAAAATGTCATTTTGTGGTATGTTATGGCTAAAATATGAAAAGTTCATACTACTAATACAAATAAAATATTGCAAAACTAAACAATATTCCTCCATGGTAATTTAGCAAAACCTTTTACCTATTAGCTTGCTTAAAGGCTTAGAGATTGTAATGTTATAAATGTCTCGTTTGAACTTGAGTTCAAAGGGTACCAAAATACAAGAAAATATGGCCTCTTTTTGGTTTGTCATAGTTAAAATAAGAAAAGTTCATACTACTAATACAGATAAAATATTGCAAAACTAAACAATATTCCTCCATGGTAATTTAGCAAAACCTTTTACCTATTAGCTTGCTTAAAGGCTTAGAGATTGTAATGTTATAAATGTCTCGTTTGAACTTGAATTCAAAGGGTACCAAAATATAAGAAAAAATGTCATTTTTTTGGTAGGGTTGATTCAGGTGAAGTGGGACACCTAAGCCATACTCTGACTTCATGTACCATTAACACATTTGGTATGGATTGTAGAAAATGTCAAACACATCAAATAGGTTCAGTATTTTATTCCTTTAAACCAAAATATAAAAAATATATGAAATACCTTGACCAATGTGGCCTAAATAGCCCATATCTTAGAGATGCCATTTCAAAATTGAAGCGTGCCACTTTACTTGTATTTTTGGTAATGTGGGACACTTGCTTCATGTGAAGTGGGACAATTGATAAGAATCGACCCCCATGCTTTATAATCCATATTACAAAAATGGTAAATGTCAATTTTTGAAGGTGAGATATATATTTTGATGCACAACATCAAAAACATTAAGGAAATTTAAGTAGGGTCCTGTACAGGATGAATCAAGTACATAGAGTTTGAATGTAAAACTGCCAAAATGAAGTGGTTCTTATTGACTATGATTAGGTTGATGGGATTGGATGGCCTTTGACCAGTTCTGTCATGTTATTGTGTGTTGGACCATTTTGAACCTATATGTGGAAATGAGATAGAGAGTGCCACTCATGGGTAAATTTGCGGAATTGAGACCCAAGGTTTATATACAAAGCCATAATTGTTCAGGGCTAGTTTGGGCCTAGGCCTAGCTTGTATACAGTCTCTGCTAAGGGGTTTACTTAAATGCGTCCTTATCCAAGGTCCACGGAAAACATGATAATTACGTGCATGATATAACAACGATATCATATTGGCGAAGAGGATGGGACCACAGACATTAGAACACCAAATATCCTACACTTGGTCCAAAAGTGGGTACCCTCAGTAAAACTGATCTTAAAGGGCCATTTCTATGATTACATGGCTCATACTCTTATGAAGCATGCTGCTGACATGTGTCCTTATCCCACATCCAGGGAAACCCTGCTGCTAACATGCGTCCTTGTCTGACGTCCAGGAAACCCTGCCACTAACATGCGTCCTTGTCTGACGTCCAGGAAAACCCTGCAGCTAACGTGCGTCCTTGTCTGACGTCCAGCCAAACCCTGCCATTAGCGTGTGCTTGGATTTGGACCTCTGTAAAAGACGGATACTAGGCCTGTTCTTGGACTTGAAGTGGATATCCTTATTCAAACCTCGCCAAAGGTCATTCCTGCACTTGATCCCGAAGTTGATTCACAAAAGGTCAATCCTACACTAGGGCCTGAAGTGGATACCCTGAATGAAACCTCTATAAAATATGGATACAAGGCCTACACTTGGATTTGAAGTGGATACCCTTATTAAAAACCTAATGGAAAGGCAATGCCTGCACTAGGACCTCTGGTTGAAACTGTGACAAGCCATTCCTGCAGTTTGACCTGCAGTGGATACCCTGAATGAAGCCTCTGGATAAGCCTGCTGCTAATTTGCGTCCTTTATGTAACAAAGATATTAAGTTTGTGACAAGGACAGGACCACAGATATTACACCATCAAAATCTTAGACTAGGGCCCAAAGTGGCCCAAAGTGGATACCCTCAATAAAATCCCACCAATGAGGCCATTCCGCTTACATGGGTCCTTGTCTGAGGTCCTGGGAAACCCTGCTGCTAACGTGCATCCTTGTCTGACGTCCAAGGAACCAAGCCGCTAACATGCGTCAATCTTACCCCTGAGCCTGAAGTGAGTACCCTGATTAAAACCTTTATACGTGACGGATACAAGGCCTACACTTGGATTTGAAGTGGATACTCTTATTAAAATCGAAAGGCAATGCCTGTACAAGTACCTCTGGTTGATACTCTGAATTAAACTGCACTGACAAGCCATTCCTGTAGATTGACCTGCAGTGGATACCATGAATAAAGCCTTGGGATAAGCCTGCTGCTAATGGGCGTCCTTGATATAACAAAGATATTAAGTTGGCGACGAGGATAGGACCACAGATATTACACCACCAAATATCTTACACTTGGACCCAAAGTGGATACCCTCAATAAAACCCCACCAAAAGACCATTCCCACACTTAGACCCGAAGCCCCTACTCTTAGTAAACCTCACCAATGAGGCCATTTCTGCACATGGACCTGAAGTGGATACTCTTATTAAGCATGCTTCTGACATGAGTCCTTGTCTGACATCCAAGAGAAGCCTGCCGCTAGCTTGCGTCCTTGCCTGACATTTAGGGAAACCCTGCCACTAACGTGCGTCCTTGTCTGACGTCCAGGGAAACCCAGCCGCTAACATGCGTCCTTGTCTGACGTCCAGGAAACCCTGCTGATAACGTGCGTCCTTGTCTGACGTCCAGGGAATCCCTGCCGCTAATGTGCGTCCTTGTCTGACGTACAGGAAACCCTGCAGCTCATGCACGTCCTTGTCTGACGTCCAGTGGAAACCCTGCCAATAGCGTGTGCTTGGACTTGGACCTCTGTAAAAGACGGATACTAGGCCTGTTCTTGGACTTGAAGTGCATTCCCTTATTCAAACCTCACCAAAGGTCATTGCTGTACTTGATCCCGAACTTGATATGCCTAAAGAAGAAATTCACTAGAGTTCAGTTCTACACTTGGGCCTGAAGTGGATACCCTGAATGAAACCTCTATAAAACATGGATACAAGGCCTACACTTGGATTTGAAGTGGATACCCTCATTAAAATCGAAAGGCAATGCCTGTACTAGGACCTCTGGTTGATACTCTGAATCAAACCCCATTGACACACCATTCTTGTAGATTGACCTGCAGTGGATACCCTGAATAAAGCCTCTGGATAAGCCTGCTGCTAATGTGCATCCTTGATATAACAAAGATATTAAGTTGGCGACGAGGACGGGACCACAGATATTACACCACCAAATATCTAACACTCCTACCCAAAGTGGATACCCTCAATAAAACCCCACCAAAAGACCATTCCTACACTTAGACCCAAAGCCCATACTCTTAGTGAACCTCACCAATGAGGCCCCTTTCTGCACATGGACCCGAAGTGGATACTCTTGTTAAGCATGCTGTTGAGACAAGTCCTTGTCCCACCTCAAGGAGAAGCATGCTGCTAACGTGTGTCCTTGCCTGACGCCAGGGAAACCCTGCTGCTAATGCGTGTCCTTGTCTGACGTCCAGGAAAACCCTGCCGCTAACGTGCGTCCTTGTCTGACGTCCATGTACCCCTGCAGCTAATGCGTCCTTGTCTGACATCCAGGGAACCTTGCCGGAATCTTTTAGGGCCTAGGCCTAGTTCCTACGGTCTGCCCTAGGGGTTTAATTAAATGGGTCCTTATTCAACAGCCATGAAAAGCATGATGCTTACGTGCATGATATAAAAAAGATATCATGTTGGCGACGAGGACAGGACCACAGTTATTACTCCACCAAATATCTTACAGTTGGGCCCAAAGTGGATACCCTCAATAAAACCCCACCAAAAGGCCATTCCTACACTTAGACCCGAAGCCCGTACTCTTAGTGAACCTCACCAATGAGGCCATTTCTGCACATGGAATGAAGTGGATACTCTTATTAAGCATGCTGTTGACATGAGTCCTTGTCCCACCTCAAGGAGAAGCATGCTGCTAATGTGTGTCCTTGTCTGACGCCCAGGGAAACCTGGCCACTAATGCGTGTCCTTGTCTGACCTCCAGGGAAACCCTGCTGCTAACGTGCGTCCTTGTCTGACGTCCAGCAAACCCTGCAGCTAATGCGCGTCCTTGTCTGACATCCAGTGGAAACCCTGCCCTTAACGTGTGCTAAACGCTATTCCTGCACTTGGACCTCTGTAAAGGATCGATGCTAAGCCTGTCCTCGGACTTGAAGTGGATACCCTTATTTAAACCTCCCCAAAGGTCATTGCTGCACTTGATCCCAAACTTGATATGCCTAAAAAAGAAATTCACTAGAGGTCAATTCTACACTTGGGCCTGAAGTAGATACCCTGAATGAAACCTCTATAAAACATGGATACCAGGCCTACACTTGGATTTGAAGTGGATACCCTTATCAAAACCTAACGGAAAGGCAATGCCTGTACTAGGACCTCTGGTTGATACTCTGAATTAAACCCCACTGACACACCATTCTTGTAGATTGACCTGCAGTGGATACCCTGAATAAAACCTCTGGATAAGCCTGTGTGCGTCCTTGATATAACAAAGATATTAAGTTGGCGATGAGGATGCGACCACAGATATTACACCACCAAATATCTTACACTCCTACCCAAAGTGGATACCCTCAGTAAAACCCCACCAAAAGGCCATTCCTACATTTCTGCACATGGACTCGAAGTGGATACTCTTATTAAGCATGCTGCTGACATGAGTCCTTGTCCCATCTCCAGAAGCATGCTGCTAATATGCGTCCTTGTCTGACGTCCAGTGGAAACCCTGCCACTAACGTGCGTCCTTGTCTGACGTCCAGGGAAGACTGTAGCTAACATGCGTCCTTGTCTGACGTCCAAGGAAACCCTGCTGCTAGGCTGCGTCCTTGCCTGACGTCCAGGGAAACTCTGCTGCTAACGTGGGTCCTCGTCTGATGTCCAGGATAAGCCTGCTGCTAGGCTGCGTCCTTGCCTGACGTCCAGGGAAACCCTGCTGCTAACGTGCGTCCTTGTCTGACGTCCAGGGGAATCCTGCCAGAATCTTTTAGGGCCTAGGCCTAGTTCCTATGGTCTGCCCTAGGGGTTTAACTAAATGTGTCCTTATTCGACAGCCACGAAAAGCATGATGCTTACGTGCATGATATAAAAAAGATATCATGTTGGCGATGAGGACGGGACAACAGATATTACACCACCAAATATCTTACACTCCTACCCAAAGTGGATACCCTCAATAAAACCCCACCAGAAGACCATTCCCACACTTCGACCTTAAGCCCCTACTCTTAGTGAACCTCACCAATGAGGCCATTTTTGCACATGTACCCGAAGTGGATACTCCTGTTAAGCATGCTGCTGACATGAGTCTTTGTCCCATCTCCATGAGAAGCATGCTGCTAATGTGCGTCCTTGTCTGATGTCCAGGACAACTCTGCTGTGACGTGCGTCCTTGTCTGGCGTCCAGGGAAGCCTGTAGCTAATGTACGTCCTTGTCTGACGTCACATCTCTAACCCAACCTCACGTCTGCCACGAGGTCCAACATGGCCACCATTGCTTGTAAACAACCCGGCACCATCGCCTCCACCGTCCACCGACCAATATATCAGCTAACTGCTGACCTGCTGCACTAAGACTCCCAGGAAAGGACATGGGGGCTGGGGGGGGCATATTACCCAGGGCAGGCACCGGCGTCTTGCTCCCTTTGTTACCCGCTGCCATGACACCTTGCCCACAACTCGGGTCACCCAACCCACCCATGTTCTGCATCATCATAGTAATCAAGGACATTTGCTCCTGCATGAACTTACGACACTCTTTGATCAACTCCTCTACCAAAGAGTCTTGACATTCCCCACTGTCACTCATGTAAGTCTAACCATCAGTCCTGGCCTTGTCCAAATACAGTCTCCATTCCTCCACGGTACACCCAGGCTTTACTGCAGCAGCCTTTGCAAAAGTGACGGATGTGCACTGAGCTCTACTTCTAGGAGGGTCAGCTAGTTTACACTCTGAGCACTTTACTAATTTTCTCATTGTAAAGAAAAATAAATCTAATAAAAGTAGTCTTCCCTTGACGGTCGGAAATCTATTAGCTCTAGAATTGCCACAGTTATCCAAGTAGGATTATAAGATCTACGGAACCATAACTGATCTAATGAGCCATTCGAAGTTTCACCGTTGTTTCTCGTCACCTGAACTCCTGCGAGGAGAGCCAATCTCCATGTCCCGGTTTAGGAATATTAACCTTATTCCCCATTGATGGATTACAGGAAAGTATCACAAGGTTGTTGTCGAGCAGTTCCCCGTTTCGAAACAGAGTTTTCCTATCTTTTAGGACGGACTGACCAATGTTAGACTGCTGTTCACAAGGAACCCTTCTCCACTTCGGCCTTCAAAGTTCTTGTTTGAATATTTGCTACCACCACCAGGATCTGCACTCGTGGTGGCTCCAGCCCGGCTCATACTGTCATATTGGGCTATAATCATCTAGCATTTAAGCCACTATGATCTAAGATGTGATATGCATGACAGTAAGTGACAAATGCAGTTTGCAATTAGGTGTGTAGTTTGGGTTTATTCGTACATACATGCAGTGTAGATGTTGATGCTTCTGCAGTAAGACCCAGAATGGTCAGTACCTGCAGTGTGGGTTCAATATATACGCAAGTCTCTACATGTGTAATGGTCGATGTTAGTCGGGGATTACGAGCGAGTATAATGTGTTAAGCTCGATATGTATATGGTAATTAATAACGGTTAAGTCTTCATTATATCACAGCGCCGAAGCCTTCTGTGCTCACCACAACGGCCCTCCTACTCATTGCTGCCTGGATCGGCCGAGTGTGCATTGCCGCAACGCCTGGGTATGGGCCCTCCGCTCGAGCGCCATCCATTTTCAGGGCAAGTCCATTCAGTCAGCAAGTTGTTACACACAAGAGGGGGTGTAGCTGCTTCCATTTTATAGGTAGATAGACGATGCTGTCTATCTCCACAGAAAAATGATGTTTTCGGTATGTCGTCCATAAGATATGAGAAAAAACATTCCAAATGTGAGCAATAACATGTCTCTGGTATTAGCATGTTCAATGGCTTAGAGCTCTGGCAAATTTCAAAGGGACATTGGAACTTGAAATCAAAAAGGGTCTGGAAATTGACATTTTTGGTATTATATGGCCTGCGGCAGTGGTTGAACAAGGAGCCCCGGGACAGCTCCTGGGTGGAGCAAAACTGCTGTGAAGGGGGCTGTGTGTGGTCGCCCAGAGAGAGTTTCAGTCCTGGGACTTTGTGGTAGAGTAAGAGGGTGAATATATCACCGTGCAGGACTGAAAGACGATCCGGGCTCTTCATGGACGCGTGGTGGAACAACGCCCGGGTGGCCAGCGACGCCACTGACACAAGAGACTCGGGGGAAACTCGTCAACCACTCCCGAGACCCTAAGTTCCACCCTACCCCCACTTGTTGCTAGTCTACTCAGGCGAAGCATCTTACTGCCACAAAGTCCTAATGTCGGCTGTCCGGATTGGGGGGAAGGGGTGGTAAACTAGGGTGCAAGTAACTATATCCCAGTGCTGCATTCAAACATCATGACGACCCTATGGGCTGGATACACTACCAACCATGTGTAACCCTCTAGCCCCCCCCATAGTGCATTAATGCTTCATGCCCTTGGTCATCATGATGCAGACATGCAGACTTGTCAAGTTACCAGCCAGTGCTGTCCTCAAACATCATGCCGACCCTATGGGGTCGATACCCTCCCAAACACGTATAACCCGCAATAACAGGTGTGGGTGTGTCTGTAACTAATTCAGGATAGGACCTATAGGAGGGAGGTACATAGGCAGGATGGAGGTGGGGGGTGGTATTACTGTCCCATCCCCTAACCACCCCTGACTGACTATAATCCACACATATACCACGTAACCTGGCCAGCTTCCAACTCATCATATCATATTGGTCCGTGTAACCAATGGGGTCTCAAATAAGCGTGTCCTCGGAAGGCATGTTTCTAAGTGTGTGCTTCTTCCATGTCCAAGGGAGAGGGCAATCAAAAATTTGACCTGAAATGGATACTCTGAATAAAACGACACCATGCAGACGCTAACCCTACACGTGGACCTAAAATGCATACTTTATATGGAATATCTATATATTACTGATATGATTTTAATATTACAACAGTGAGCACTATTCCTCCATCGTAATTTAGCAAAACATTTTACCCATTAGATTAGAGATTGTAATGTTCTAAATGTGACCCTTGAACTTGAATTAAAATGATACCAAAATGTAAGAAACTATTACCCTTTTTTTGTATGTTATGATTAAAATATGAAGAGGTCATATAATACAATATTGCTCCATGCTAATTTCACCCGGAAGCTTGCTTAAATAGCTTGCTTAAAGACTTAGAGATTGTAACGTTATAGATGTTTTCCGTGAACTTGAATTCAAAGAGTACCAAAATATAAGAAAATATGAGTTTTTTTTGGTATGGCATGGCTAAAATATCAAAAGTTTATACTACAAATACAAATACAATATTGCAAAAGTATACAATATTCCTCCATGGTAATTAAGCAAAACCTTTCACCTATTGGCTTGCTTAAAGGCTTAGAGATTGTAAGGATATCAATGTGTTCCTAGAACTGGAATTCAATGGGTACCAAGGTATACACAAATATGACAATTTCTTGGTATGTCATGGCTTAAATATGAAAAGTTCATACTACTAATACAAATACAATATTGCAAAAGTAAACAATATTCCTCCATGGTAATTTAGCAAAACCTTTTACCCATCAGCTTGCTTAAAGGCTTAGAGATTGTAATGTTATATATGTATTCCTTGAACTTGAATTCACGGGGTACCAAGGTATACAAAAATATGGTATTTTTTGGTAATATGTGGTTAGAATATGAAAAGTTCATACTAGTCATACAAATTGAAAATTGCAAAAGTGAACAATATTCCTCCATGGTAATTAAGGAAAACCTTTTACCTATTAGCTTGCTTAAAGGCTTTGAGAAGGTAAGGTGATAAATCTGTTGCCTGAACTTGAATTCAAAGGGTACCAAAATAAAAGAAAATATGACCTTTTTTTGGTATGTCATGGCTAAAATATGAAAAGTTCATACTACTCATAAAAATAAAATATTGCAAAAGTGAACAATATTCCTCCATGGTAATTTAGCAAATCCTTTCACCTATTAGCTTGCTTAAATGCTTAGACATTGTGAGGTTATAAATGTGACCCTTGAACTTGAATTAAAAGGGTACCAAGGCATACAAAAATATGGTATTTTCTGGTGATATGTGACTTGAATATGAAAAGTTCATACTACTCATAGAAATTGAATAGTGCAAAACTATACAATATTCCTCCATGGTAATCTAACAAATACTTTCAACTATTAGCTCGCCTAAAGGCTTAGAGATTGTAAGGTTATAAATGTGTTCCTTGAACTTGAATTCAAAGGGTATCAAGGTACACACAAATATGACAATTTTTTGGTATGTCATGGTTAAAATATGAAAAGGGGGCTCCGTTAAAGTATGTACGCACCAAGGCGGGGGGGTTATTTCTATTTTATTTTATTTTAATGCGTACAAAGAACTTTAGGGGGGGGGTTAATTTCCGGAGAAAATGTGCGTACTTTATTGAAGCCCCCCAAGTTCATACTGCTAATGCAAATTAAATTGTCAGTCAGTGACACACACACACAGTGTGTGGGGAGGACCTCCACCACCAGGTCCTGGAGTAACAAGTGTTTACCAACACATAGTGTAGGATAAGGCACCATGTCATAGTCCCGATTTATATAGGGGACATGTAGGTGTACAGTTCACTGCTATATACAGGACATAGATGTACAGTGCAGTGCTATATACAGGATACCTCTATTAAAGCCTACAGGATACTCATTGACACATGACATACAGGAGGGGTGTAAGGCATGCCCATACCACAGTTAGAGTACAGGGGGACCATACACAGGGGGAGTACCTGTACCTGTAGCAGCACACACAGGAGGACACACAGGACACTTGTACCACACGGGTAAGTAGGGACCGCACATTATTTAACTAATCTAGGAGGGGAGGGTTAGAAAATTAGCGGTGTTCTTGTGCCGATTCCACCAATCCTACTGTTGTTAAATAATGACCGCTCCCTGAGCAGTATGGTGTTGGATATGTTACACACTACTTTACCTAAACATATAAGGATATACCCAGTTATGTTCGTAGGACTTAAAGTGTTGAATAAGGTTAGCGAAGTTCTGTTCTGTCCGTACTAATTGATTAGTCACAGTAATGTTTAAGTGCAGGACAAGACTTATTTCATGTGCTCTATTGAAGAGTGGTACTTATCTTTTACTCATAGCTCCTGTACCAAGGCAGAGAGCACCCCTCCTGTTCTGTCAGTGATAACCCAGATATCACCATCAGAGTGATCACCTCGGTCAGTCCTTGTATGGCTGAGTGTGACGTATAGCAGAGTATGGTCAGCTGACTGCACCCGCTGACAGCCCTGCGACCTGTATGGGGTGCCGTTGGTTCCTAAAATCCAGAATTGGACTTAAGTCTAATTAATTGTACATATGTAGAATTCAATTTCACTTATACCAATTCCCCACTACATAATGAGAATAAAATTTAACTTATGTGAATTAGAATTATACATATGTACAAAACAGCAGCACATAACTTAAATTGTACATATGTGTAATCAAATTTCACATATCAAGAACTCAATTGTACATATCAGCATTTCTACTAACATATTGCCAATACTCCAATTTACATAAGTGAAAATAAATTGTACATATCTGTAATTCTATTCCCATTATGTAGTCTCAAATTGTACATATGTGGAATTGAATTTTACATATGTACAATTTGAATTAGACTTATGTACAACTTCAATTAGACTTATGTACAATTAGAACTAAACATATGTACAATTCAAATTACACTTATGTTCAATTCCACATATGTACAAATAGAATTACACTTATGTACAATTCGAATTAGACATATGTACAATTAGAATTAGAATTATGTACAATTGGAATTAGACTTATGTACAATTAGAATTAGACATATCATCAATTCGAATTAAACATATCACTAATTCGAATTCTTATTATGTACCGGTACATAATGCTAATTCGAATTTCACTTAAGTACAATTAATTTGGACATATCATTAATTCATTTGGACTTATGTACAATAAGAATTAGACATATCATCAATTCGAATTAAACATATCACTAATATCAATTCTTATTATGTACCGGTACATAATGCCAATTCGAATTACACTTAAGTACAATTAGAATTAGACATATCATTAATTCAATTGGACTTATGTACAATTAGAATTAGACATATCATTATTCGAATTAAACATATCACTAATTCGAATTCTTATTATGTACCGGTACATAATGCTAATTCGAATTTCACTTAAGTACAATTAATTTGGACATATCATTAATTCATTTGGACTTATGTACAATTATAATTAGACATATCATCAATTCGAATTAAACATATCACTAATTCGAATTCTTATTATGTACCGGTACATAATGCCAATTCGAATTACACTTAAGTACAATTAGAATTAGACATATCATTAATTCAATTGGACTTATGTACAATTAGAATTAGACATATCATCAATTCGAATTAAACATATCACTAATTCGAATTCTTATTATGTACCGGTACATAATGCTAATTCTAATTTCACTTAAGTACAATTAATTTGGACATAACATTAATTCATTTGGACTTATGTACAATAAGAATTAGACATATCATCAATTCGAATTAAACATATCACTAATATCAATTCTTATTATTTACCGGTACATAATGCCAATTCGAATTACACTTAAGTACAATTAGAATTAGACATATCATTAATTCAATTGGACTTATGTACAATTAGAATTAGACATATCATTAATTCGAATTAAACATATCACTAATTCGAATTCTTATTATGTACCGGTACATAATGCTAATTCGAATTTCACTTAAGTACAATTAATTTGGACATATCATTAATTCATTTGGACTTATGTACAATTAGAATTAGACATATCATCAATTCGAATTAAACATATCACTAATTCGAATTCTTATTATGTACCGGTACATAATGCCAATTCGAATTACACTTAAGTACAATTAGAATTAGACATATCATTAATTCAATTGGACTTATGTACAATTAGAATTAGACATATCATCAATTCGAATTAAACATATCACTAATTTGAATTCTTATTATGTACCGGTACATAATGCTAATTCTAATTTCACTTAAGTACAATTAATTTGGACATATCATTAATTCATTTGGACTTATGTACAATTAGAATTAGACATATCATCAATTCGAATTAAACATATCACTAATTCGAATTCTTATTATGTACCGGTACACGATGCCAATTCTAATTGTACATAAGTCCAATTGAATTAATGATATGTCTAATTCTAATTGTACTTAAGTGTAATTCGAATTGGCATTATGTATCGGTACATAATAAGAATTCCAATTAGTGATATGTTTAATTTGAATTGATGATATGTCTAATTCTAATTGCACATAAGTCCAAATGAAATAATGATATGTCCAAATTAATTTCACTTAAGTGTAATTCCAATTGGCATTATGTACCGGTACATAATTAGAATTCCAATTAGTGATATGTTTAATTCGAATTGATGATATGTCTAATTCTAATTGTACATAAGTCCAATTGAATTAATGATATGTCTAATTCTAATTGTACTTAAGTGTAATTCAAATTGGCATTATGTACCGGTACATAATAAGAATTCAAATTAGTGATATGTTTAATTCGAATTGATGATATGTTTAATTCTGATTGTACATAAGTCCAAATGAATTAATGATATGTCCAAATTAATTGTACTTAAGTGAAATTCGAATTAGCATTATGTACCGATACATAATAATAATTCGAATTAGTGATATGTTTAATTCGAATTGATGATATGTCTAATTCTAATTGTACATAAGTCCAAATGAATTAATGATATGTCCAAATTAATTGTACTTAAGTGAAATTCGAATTAGCATTATGTACCGGTACATAATAAGAATTCAAATTAGTGATATGTTTAATTCGAATTGATGATATGGCTAATTATAATTGTACATAAGTCTAATTCCAATTGTACATAAGTCTAATTCTAATTGTGCATATGTCTAATTCGAATTGTACATAAGTCTAATTCAAATTGTACATATGTAGAATTGTACATAAGTCTAATTCCAATTGTACTTAAGTCTAATTCAAATTGTACATATGTGAAATTCAAATTAAACATATCTATAATTCAAATTTTACATATGTAGAATTGAATTATTCATATGTACAAATGAATTCCCGATATGTGAGGCTGAATTGCACATATGTACAATTATATTTGTGATATGTAAAATTCTTCTATTAGTATTATGTTCAACATTTTTCGTTATGTATGGCCGAATTAAACATATGTGCAATTGATTTGTTGATATGTATAATTATACATAATGCTATTTCAATTCTACATATGTTCAATTTAATTCTACATATGTGTAATTGAATTCTACATATGTGTAATTCAATTACACATATGTGTAAATGCAAAAATCATATTGCTAATTGAATTGTACTTAAGTAAAATTAATTGGACTTATGTGTAATTAATTAGACATATGTCTAATTGAATTAAACATATGTCTATTTCGAATTAGACATATGTCTAATTAATTGGACTTAAGTCCAATTCTGGATTTTAGGAACCAACGGCACCCCATAGACCTGTCTGGTCAGAGGCATTCGAGATCCAGGTGATTTAATGGAATTCTACCCATTCATCTGCCATTTGAGATCAAATGGGGTTAAATCATAGTAAGTTACTGAGACTGCCTGTGGTATGTATACAGGCCTGCCAGCTCCCTGACTGACTTTGCCTCCTCTTTTATTGCTAACTCCCCCTTGGCCTGAGTTAACCAGTGATTACCCTGAGGTAACTGCCTAATGTACCTGGTGGTTGTGTCAGTCCCTGTAACCTGTTACAGCACTGTGGGTCAGTCAGTCTCAGGGGCAGGTATAGGGCCACCATTACACACAGCCCCTGGGAGACAGCTAGATGACTTATAAAGGGGAGAGGGGGGTGTAACAGTAGAAACCCGTTCTGGGCTGTTCTGGTTTACATTTAGGGACTTTATGGCAGCCTTAATAGATTTAGCCTACTCCTTACAAATAGGGCTGCTCACAAGATACCTGTAGCAGCAGCAGGAGTAACAATGTACTGCTAAAGGATCACATCTCGTACTGGTCTGTCTGAAAGTGGTGCATCATCTGAGGTTGAGGTCGAAATACATGTAGATCTAAAATGAGAAGATATGTGTATTGCCAGTAATATCGTCTCAAATTAAGAGAGATGTAAAGTGGTAAGATTATGAAAGAGGAGTATATTCCTTATCACCCACACACCACCGGTGGTAAGATGACTACCATACAACGGTTAGCCGTCTTCATCAGACATATGAACTCAGTTTGACTTTTTCCCTTTATAAAAGGATCGTCTTTTTCTATCTTTTTTTTGTTGGTTGTTGAATGAGACTTGAATGTGTATGATGACATTTCTGCTGGTTACTGGGGCGTGCTGGGGTCACACATACACCAGACTGCTGGGACCCGGCAGCGCTGTATGCTGTATGTATAAGGGACCTGGCAGATAGACACGTCCATGTCCAGATGTATAATCTGTCATACCCTTCACCCTTCATCTTTAATGATATTGAACTTTATGATTGGTAAATACTACAGAGGTCTGACTTGTTTGGGGATGAAAAAAAACATCACTGCAGTTAGCCATGGAAAAAGTAACCGGTAAATGAATGAAGATGGTTTTTACTGTCTCTAACCTATGAATGGTGAATCAGTGTCTTTGTAGGTATCGGAATCTTATATTATGGGTACCAATAGTCAACATTGAATAGTTGAGAACTTTAACCAGATTTCAGTGGAATGAGGCTCGACTGTATGAATATATTGACGCAAATAAAAAGGCACTAATCAGGAAGACTGCTATATTCACCTCGTTGACTGGAAAACGGTAGCTACAAAAAGCGACTCGTCCTACGGTGTAATTCATCATGCTCACAGTGCTGTCAGAGGGGGATATGGTGTGTAGGTTTGGTGTATAGACCCAGACAGCTACTGAGGGCATCACCATTTACACCAGGATTCCCCCAATGGTTAGCCTTTTACAAGTACCTTTTATTCTGCCCAGACCTGGTCCTAGATGAGGGTCAGGGGGTTTCTGGTCTGTCTATTCACCTTTTTACTTTTTGTCCAGACTAAGGTTAGCCATATACATGTTTCTTGACAGATGAAAAAATAACATAGCAAAAGCAGTGTGTCCACTAATATATTGAAGTGATCAGCATGATTCTTCTTTTTTTTAACCATTGAAAGAGTGGCTGTGGTGGGGAAAAATATCTAATTGCCCTTGGCTCTTGTATATTCCGTGCAGAATGATTACAGAGTATGCGGCAACACATTTCATGCTTGTGGATGAGCCTGCAGGGAGAAGTCTCCGGTCATGTATTATTTCACATACACGCAGTAACCAGCAAGCACACTACTAAGGCCTAGGGCGAAAATGAGAGGAATTCACTGTCTCCAACTAAAATCCCCTGCAGAGATGGTGGCATGAGTATGGCCCGTTGTACCGCTGTATGAGTGTTAGTGACATATAGGGAGTGGAGTCAGTGCTGTAGACTACTTTGCTGCTGCATACAGAGTGACACACTACACACAGATACCTACTACAGATACATACTATACATGTCTGCTATGTGTGTAACTGGCAGGGGTCAGACCAGGGGCTACACACACAGACATACAAGCGCTCACACACACACGTGCGCAGTGCCCCACGTGCCATCATTGCACCATGTGTCATTTTCAGTTTCAACTGGGTTTTTGTTGCTACCGTAAAATCTTGAGTATACCCTGCAGCTTAGGACAAAGTCAGTTTTTAGATATACTAAATACTAAAGTTGCCAGGATGTTCCCAAAGTCTGGTTGCGTCTAATACGCAAGTTAGATTTATATGCAAGGTTTTACGGCAGGTGGTTTATATGTGTTTTTGTGCACCTCTGTGTTTACAGGCAATATCAGTAAATTTTGCATCCTCCTGGTTAACACATTTACCACCAGTTTTACTCACAGTGGAGACTCTTGTAGATAGCATCAGTCCCACCCCTCGTTTTATTGCCCTGCTAATTTTCCCAAGACATTGACTATCCTGTCCAGCTGTGAGCTCATTAGGGAAGCTATTCAATGGTCTTGCCAGCAGATTAAGTATACGGTGGCTGCTTAATTTAGTACAACTACCTAGAAACCTCTCGATGCTTAACTAGTCCTTTATTAGACTTCTTTCACCAGAGTAGAAGAATGACATCTACCGTAAAAAACAAATATGGCTCACTCTCACCAAATCAGTGCAACTAAAAAAGTGACGTACATGATCGGCGGACGTACATGATCGGCGGACGTACATGATCGGCAGAGTACAAAACCCATCTTTTACCCCCTGCACTACGATGTTTAACTCTCCAAACCATACCTACAGGCTGTAATGTATCTTTGGGGAGTTTATTAGAAAAAAAAACCTCCCAAAATATTTATAGGGGCCGGAGGGGGGGGGCTCAATGTGTAACCGATCATGTACGTCACATGACGTACATGATCGGCTTGGAATGTCATGTAACATTTCCTCATTACCCACTGCTTCACATGTCTATGATTATACATATTTAGACCTACAACATATGTACACCTTGCTATGATTGATTTATGTTTTATATATGGTCAGAAAGGGTAATTAAGACAGTCAATAAATAATGGCCGATCATGTACGTCACATGACGTACATGATCGGGATCGAAATGTCATGTAAAATGATTTTAATAGTCGCATCTATACATTTCTAACACATAACATTTCAATACACACATCATATGTACACGTTGGTAAGGTTTATTCATGTTTTATCATGTTCATAAAGGGTAGGGCAGTCAATAAATCACCGATCATGTACGTCACCGATCATGTACGTCACATGACGTACATGATCAGTATTAAAATGCCATGAAAAATGACCTTAATAGTCGCATCTATACATTGCTAACATATTACATTTCAAGAGACACATCGTATGTACACCTTGGTAAGGTTTATTTATGTTTTATCATCTTCAGAAAGGGTAGGGCAGTCAATAGATCACCGATCATGTACGTCACCGATCATGTACGTCACCGATCATGTACGTCACCGATCATGTACGTCCGCCGATCATGTACGTCCGCCGATCATGTACGTCCGCCGATCATGTACGTCACTTTTTTAGTTGCACTGGTTTGGTGAGAGTGAGCCATAAACCTGTGAGCACTGAGGTAGACTCTTATATATCTTTATAAAGACCAGGTATGTAGACCCCCCCCCCCCACACACACACACCCCGACCCACTACAGAGACCTTACCTAAGAGGAAGTGGAGGGAGAGCCACAAAAAAGAGGAGGTAGACAGAAAGTACCATTAAAACAAATTCTCCGTGACTTTAGTAGTATTTGGGTCATATTCAAATAGAAAAAGACTAGTTGGATTGATCAGCCTGTAACTGAAGCCTTAAAGGCTTAGTTTTCCTCAGTTTGATTATGCATCAAAGGCCCACTATTTCAGCAGTCGCTGTGCAAACTATTGACTGTGGTAAGCACCATGGGCCCCGGATGATCGGTATCTCTGGGTACCAATTTGTGTTTAGTTGTAGTAGTTGTGTGATGTGCTGGTACTGTAGAGTATGGCCTTGTGCAGCAGGCAGAGAGCATGCATGGTGTGTGTGGTGTTTTACTAAGGTATGTGTAGTACTGGAGTATGTCAGTGTCCATACCTCAGATACCATACACAACCTGTTACTGCCTACCTGCAACCGACTCCAGATCTGTCTCCTTATTTATTTTTTTCTTTACCATCGCTGAATTCTTCTCCTTATGGACAAGGAAAAGTCTTTTTTTCAACCACTAGCCCAAAAACATAGTTTTGAAGTCTTTGGAATGCAAACTTGGTTCTTTGTTGACATTGTTGGCCCAGATTTCAAGCTAGCCCCATTACCCCCAATGTCTTTTTTCCTACAATTGTTAAATACTGTACTGTCATTGTGAATAAGGACTCGAGCACTTTCCTGGCACTTAAAGAAGACCGGTTCTTATTCAACACCTATTTTTGGTGCTTAACCCTTTAAGCATGGCATGTCACTAAATGATACAATTTGTTGTTATAATGCATGAATGCAACCCCAGCAAGTAACTCGCCGGACTAGCTGGGGCTGCATTGGTGCATTTTGCCGACCTGTCGGGAGTGTCAAACCATAGGGTCAGCATAATGCTTGAATGCAGCACTGGCTACTTACCCTGCTACCAAGGCTGTATTCATGCCTTATAGCAAACCAATGGCATGATGCATTAAATCATTATGCCTCCTCTGTGTTTAAGCCCAATGGAACAGTTATTCAATTATTAAGACTGAAATGTAAATTCTGTGCCGCAGCCATTTTGTTTATTTTGTATAAGTAATGATTAAATATGTTTGGTGACTTTGAATATATCAGGTTAGGTTTCATTGATGAACTCTTTCCCTAGGGTTAATAGGTGATTGAAAGCACAAGGACTTCTATCTATAAGTAATGGGAATACTGAGGGTTGGTTGCAGACTCAATATGTTGTGTGAGGTGTGGTGGAGGTATGTAGGTCTGGGGTGTGCATGGAGCAGTTGTAGGGCGGCAGACTACACGTGACAGTGCGTGTTATTGATCACGAGGCACGTCTGGTGCCAAACTGGGTCTTAGCCTGAACCAGACACTACCCACACCCTACACACAACCCTACCACCACCCTCCTGAGCTCATACATACTACCCTGTATGCCAAGGTCATAAACCACCAGCAGACAATAGAGTACATCAAGAGGCCATTTGCACATATAAACATATACAAGATGACAAACCCTGACAAAGAATTTGCTTTCATTGTTCGCCTCTATATTTATTTCAATAGCCCCTTTTACAATCAGTGCTGTTAGAACGGAGTCTTGGTACTTTCCTCTTTAGGCGGCGGACAAGGTTGCTGTTTGTAAAACCATGGAGCACATGTCCATATCACGAAGACCATCTCTGGCCTTAACCATCTCACTGTGGCATTATGCTTTAATGTGGTATCACTTTTGTCATCATGATGCATGCTTAGAGTCACCAGGGCTGCATTCCTGCGTCATGACGACACAGAACACATGCGGGCCTTAAAGTGTTAATCAGCACTGCTCACAGTGCTCACAGTGACGCATAGTTAGTTAATGAGTAGTCCTCTTCAGTATCACTCAGCACCCGGTCAGAAACTGATCTGGTGACATTCATTAATTAGTAATCATACTTGTTTACCATGTCATTTGGTAATGTAGCAGATAATGATAACTGTAAACATGCAGCAAATACAGAGCTAATAATCAGAACTGATATCGGGTTTCATGTCTTTTTGTATGGGCACCGTGAACCAACATGATGCACTGTTAATAGGAGACGTTCACTGTCACAAGGTCACAATTACATTCTGATTGACCCCTATTGACTATGATAGACGGAGAGCGGACCTTACTAGTACAGTGTGGCAGTGCTGCAGGCATGATGTTCCTGTGTGATACACTGCACCCTGTCCTGGTGGCTACTTGGAGGTCAGCTTCCTCACAGTGAGAGGTACATAGTTTGATAACAGGCTCAGATAACCCTGATACTGGATATAAACAAGCTCTGACATTGGTGAAATAAGCGTGCCATGTGTATACAACGTGCACCAGTAGCGGGGGAGCTGGCTATATTGGGCATCAGTTACCGTCAGGACACTTTGCACCCTGGTAATACCTACTTTAGGTTATTAGTCCACCATACAGTGCCCTTGGTGATAACAGAGACACCTACCTAACACCTTTATTGCTGCATGTGTAGTCAGAGACCGCTGTGTGGTCACCATACAGCCCTCAGCATCATTACTCTTTGACTCACTATATAACATGTATTGAGGTGCCATAACTGAACAAACAACCGCAAATTGTAACCATGTCACATCTGACATAAACTGTGTCAATCTGACATAAATAGTGTCATGTATGGGATAAACAGCTAGAATTCAATAAACGTTCGCGTTTTACACACACTCTCCCCATATCTGGTCTCGTTGCGTCTTTACAAACCCCTGTTGTGTGTTTTTCCTGCCTAGTCAGTTAGTGGCAGAGGTAGTATATAGAGTTAATGTAGATATCTGAGAGACTAGATAAGGTCAGAGAGGACACACACTGACACCAGTAGCCACCCGTGCAGACGGTGTATCACAACACTAAATGTCAATATTGGGACAAGTTTACAAAGCACTCAGTTAGAGGCACAACTAGTACCAGGCTGTTTGAGGACACATATTTAATAAATACATGGCCAGGATAGCATGTATGCAGGAACAAATGAGGTAAAACTTGACATCTTGTTTAGTAGTAAAGTTTTAGTTCAAGTGTATAATAAATGATGTGTTTATAGACAATAGCTAATCTATAAAACTGTCTAAACTGTATCTAAATAAGGAGTGGATGGCTTGAAAACAAATATGATACTTGTAGCTCAAATATTGTGGAATGTATTAAAGCACTTTGTTTGAATGACAACAAAGGTTCATGTTGTGTGATAACCAAATACTTCAGGTTTACTATGGATGATAAGCATTAACGATACTATACAGACTGGGATACAGGAGCTAGTGTAAGAGGGAAATATAAATCAGATACTTTAAGTGAGTAACCATGCTAATTCTAGTCATTGCAGTGACATTAAATGTCTCTAGCTCCTGGTCATGTTTCCTGTTACTTGTAATCCCCCTAATGTGGGTGTATTACACTGTATGAGGTACATGACATATGTATGGGTAGATATACGACACCCATACTCAGTATAACCTATACGTGAGCTACAAGGTACCAGGTAGAGGACAGGGATACGACACCCATACTCAGTATAACCTATACGTGAGCTACAAGGTACCAGGTAGAGGACAGGGATACGACACCCATACTCAGTATAACCTATACGTGAGCTACAAGGTACCAGGTAGAGGACAGGGATATGACACCCATACTCAGTATAACCTATACGTGAGCTACAAGGTACCAGGTAGAGGACAGGGATATGACACCCATACTCAGTATAACCTATACGTGAGCTACAAGGTACCAGGTAGAGGACAGGGATATGACACCCATACTCAGTATAACCTATACGTGAGCTACAAGGTACCAGGTAGAGGACAGGGATACGACACCCATACTCAGTATAACCTATACGTGACTACAAGGTAACAGGTAGAGGACAGGGATATGACACCCATACTCAGTATAACCTATACGTGAGCTACAAGGTAACAGGTAGAGGACAGGGATATGACACCCATACTCAGTATAACCTATACGTGACTACAAGGTAACAGGTAGAGGACAGGGATATGACACCCATACTCAG
Organism: Harmothoe impar; assembly: GCA_947462335.1. Classification (NCBI taxonomy): domain Eukaryota; kingdom Metazoa; phylum Annelida; class Polychaeta; order Phyllodocida; family Polynoidae; genus Harmothoe; species Harmothoe impar. The sequence goes on from OX381706.1 coordinate 2,304,401, forward strand.
TATAACCTATACGTGACTACAAGGTAACAGGTAGAGGACAGGGATATGACACCCATACTCAGTATAACCTATACGTGAGCTACAAGGTACCAGGTAGAGGACAGGGATATGACACCCATACTCAGTATAACCTATACGTGAGCTACAAGGTAACAGGTAGAGGACAGGGATATGACACCCATACTCAGTATAACCTATACGTGAGCTACAAGGTAACAGGTAGAGGACAGGGATATGACTGTTGGCAGTCACTCTGTCCCACATAGTTATAGAACCAACGACACGACATGCCGGAACACCGGTCCCCGACTCCCTGTCACCCACATAATGACCACTCTCAGCGTGTCATACATGGATGTCTATGTTCATTACATACATGCAGTTGGCTCAGATACACATTGTAGAGTTCTGAAGAGTTGGCACGTTCCCCATTGGTGGCATGGTTATTGTGCTGAACATCAAGCTATGATGAGGCCAGTTATTCACAATGCATTATTATTAGGCTCCTGTGTCAATAACACTTCTAGAAGGGTATATTAAAGAGTAACCATGTGTATAAACCCTGGTCACTCTACACTTTATCTGTATATTATGAATTATTCAAATTATGAAACTATTAAAATGCCATGAATAGCAGTTTAAACCTCTTATTACAGAAGTACACCGACTGACCCTGCTATGTTTATCTTTGTACAGACTATGTGAAAAGTACGCCGGCTGACCGCCACCCGCCGCTATGGCTAACAAGGTGAAGGCCCTGCAGCAATGGTGCAAGCTGCAGGTGGAGGGGTACCGCGACGTCAACGTCACCAACATGACGTCGTCATGGCGATCTGGCCTCGCCTTCTGCGCCCTCATCCACCGCTACAGGCCGGACCTCATGTAAGTAAAACACATTGATACATCACACCTTTAGTTACATGGAGAAGCACTGATAATTGCTCTATGCTATTATCTCAAAACAGTCATGTCTTCTGGTTCAGCGCACTTGGTCCCAAACCTACTTACTGCTTTTTAAAACCTGAAATGAGGAACGGCCTTTTAAACTGTTTATGTCACTTAATGATGGATCATTCTGGTGGTCAGGATAAACTATACACACACACATTTTAACCCCAGCTGAGGGGAGGAACCCTGAGCCACATGCATTAAACATCACTCACTGTGTGGGGCCTCCTACTGAGGGGGCTGGGAGGGCTGCCCGGTGGTTCCACCAGGACGCACAGAACCCCAGTGTTAAATACATAATGAGGAGACCCTCAGACAATCACAGCCTCCTACAGCCGGAAATGCAGGTCTACTCATGCTGCCTGCTGACTTGCTGTTTGTCGTGGTTACAGGTTGTGGTTAGGGAGGCGGTGGGGTGTGTAGAAAAACTGTTTCAAAATCATTTTCTCTATTTTCATTTCCTGTAAATATAATCTAAAGTGGTTTTGAGGCTAAATAGATTCCATGATGTTCAGTTCTGATAATTATATGTTGGTGGTGGCTTTATAATAATAGTAGGAATATCAATCTATAGATGACTGAGGAAGCATATACCAGCACCAAAGTGTTTCTGTACTATGAAGCTATGTGTGAATAACTCCATGTGTGCAGCATAAAACAGATGTCCCATCTTTAATGTGTCCACAGGCTGCATTAAGCACTATAATATATACATGAAGGCAGACCGTTACTTAGCGCTAGTGGCTGAGGTTGTGGTCACACAGCTATGTCAGACTCGCCAACAAAACAGCTCTGTGTATAGCGGGACATGTGACTCATATAGCAGGGCCTATATGGGTGTGGGACACCCCCTCACTACCCCCACACCCTCACTATGATACAGGCCCTTGGGTGTAATGTAGGTAGTATTATGGTGGGTCATATGATGTACACACAGTTTTATATGGACATTAGGAGGACATCATATGATATTGCCACTATGCACTACTAGGGTGGCAGCACCCGTTACTATTTTATAGGGGGACAAGATGGTGGCCTACTTAGGATGGGTAACAGCATTATAGGGGACAAGATAGCAGCATACACAGGCTCAGTAGTCATAGTTTAGCTTAATAGGGAGACAATATATGTGCTTTATGGTATGGCCAGTTACAGTGCTATAATGGCCGCCTCCATAAGGTGATCAGTCAGCCCCCTATAGGTCCCCCAGTTACAAACAGACAGTCTACAAAAGGTACAAAAGGAGCAGCCAGCCTGGTGTGATGGATGACCTTTGGCTTTATACAATATACAACTAGGACATACCTTAATCCTCCTACATAGGCAACACTTCTTACTGCCCAACAGTAAATTAAAGGGCGGCTAGCACCGCTAAGCCAGTCTTAGCAAGTCACGTTACCTTGATAGCGGCACCCCGATTGGTCAATTGGTGCCGCTGGTTGCTGTGTGTTTTCTAAGAAGTCAGAGGGCAGGTACCCATATTTGCTAGGAACAATGCTAGCCGCCCTTTAATACATAAAATCTTTAAATCAATATTATGGGGCAGTTTCCTTGACATTAGTAAGAAAGAATCACACAATATCTGAAGGAGTCCCAAAAACAGAAAGATTATCAGAAAGGGTTCTTTTCACCTGGATTAAGGCAGTCACATAACCCTTTAAAGATGCTAAATCTTGATACAGTATATAGACACAGACACATGTGTGTGGCTATCAAGGTGACCTCAGGGCATGTATTAGTGCCAGGTCATGACCTCAGAGTACAAGGTCAGCTAACAGGACTTTGTGTGTGACCGGTACAAGACACTAGAAGCCGTCCGACTCACTGCAAGAAACTACAACACAGACCGTGTCTTATAAACATGGGGATTCTCTGCCAGTAACAACTTACAAGTGTTTTTTTCTACTACTAACATTCATTTTTTATTGCACCAGTCTATTTTTTGAAAATATGTATATTGATATAATCTTTGTGCCCTGAACCAGTGCAAAAGTGGGTGGAAGAGTGTAGCTGTTGATGACGTCACTTAATGTTGGTCTGCTCTGCCTCATCCTGTCATGGGGCTGTGGTCACAGAATTATGGAAGCAGTATGCACATCTCCTCATGATTTAGATATCCATGTTAATCTGCAGAGAGATTAAGAGACACATACGATGTCGGATAGGCCCATATATCAGGTTACTTCTGTAGGGTACATGTTGTTCCTACCAGGCACATAGACTGTCTCCAGAAGCTAACCACTTTGTGGTTTTCCTGTTATCTCACATAACTATTTCCTTCCTCTTCAAAATGGCTTGCTGTAGTTTTCTTTCATCTATGTCTTTTTACTTTTTCCAGAGACTATGATTCCTTGTCCAAGGAGAATGTCTTTGAAAACAATGAATTGGTGAGTAATGCCTTATTATCTTTAATGACATGTACAAAAATGAAGTGTGGTCAGTAGAAATCTATGTTATACTATCAGCTATTCAAGAACCAATATAGAGCCAGACTGTAGATTACTATCAGAAACTGTAAGAGCTTTCACATTAGAAATGTTGTAAATAATTCCACTCCCACTTGTCCCAAATGATCAAGTTAACACTGATATTTCACATACATTGTATACAGCAACCCTTCAATCTATTATTAGATTCACTAGAGAATGAGTCACAACCCTTCAATCTATCATTAAGTTGTCTAGAGGTTGAACCACAAATAAAAGAGAGTTTTGTGTACAGTAAGATGTTGACATGTGTTGTTGTTGGTTGTCAGGCGTTCCGGGTGGCTAAGGAGAGCCTGGACATCCCGGACCTGCTGGAGGCTGAGGACATGTTGGCCATGGCCGTCCCCGACAAGCTGTGTATCGTCACCTACGTGTCCCAGTACTACAACGTCATGCGCAACATGACTCCAGGTAAGTCTAACCAACGACTCTTACAAGGTAGTAACATGACTCCAGGTAAAGTCTAAAGTCTATCAGCTATAATATAAATCATGACCAAGTCTACCAGCTATGATATAACTTAGATCCACAAGCTAGGGCCAGTCCTTGTACATGCCATACATGTCAACCATTTACAGTTTTGTTATGATTACAATGAGTGATGTTAACCCTTTAATGGCCGCATACTGCTTTAATATCCTTGATTGTCATGGTGCATGAACGCAGTCCCTGTGAGTATCCTCTCGTTACTACATTCATGCATCCTGCCAATCCTTCGAGAGTGTATCAGCCCCAAAGGGTCAGCATAATGCAGTCCTGGCAAGGAACTGACCAGGGCTGCATTCATGCATCATGACGACAGAGGACAAAGTGCATGTAAATAACCAAGTCCTTAAAATGACTTCTTAGAATGTGTGTGTCTGAACATCCACTATCAGGCATGCACTGCACTTCTGAGGTTCCCTGTGCCTGCTGCAGTAAGTGCTCAGCCTGCCAATAGTTAATCTATCACTGCTGCATTGGTGCCATACATTATGTACAACCAACACAAATCATGTTATTCTGCAGGTGGTGGACCGGGGAAGAGAGCATCCCCGCTCAAACGGCCGCAGACAACGACGCCCCCAGACGAGTCGCAGGCTAAACGCCTCATTAAGGAGGTAAAGACCAAGGACACTGAGGTACAGTACAAACTATGTATCTATATAACAGAAACATTCCCTACTCAACAAGTTGATGTGACTTTATGTATTATTGTGAGGATATTAGTTATGTTCTATATGGTTCTATCATTATATCAATAGCAGTTCCCCAACTACTGGGTACTTCTGTAGTGTTTTTTGGTGTTTACCAGGTGCCATGTTTGTTGTGTTATCACCGTGGTGACCAGATAGCGCTGGATGTAGCCGGGCTTACCTTGTCTTTACCGACTGACACCGCTACTCAATATATCCACTATCAGTCACTGTGGCCTGCTACTACCACACTATGGGAAATAATATTATTGTAATCTCTGATCTGTAGCAGGAGTTGTAGGTCCATGATTGTACATTGCTTATTGTCTATGATCACTTTGTACATTCTAATTTATTTTCATCACCATCATAGATTTCTATCTTTTCGTTTCTTTTTGTACGGTGGGATTGAAAAGCGATCAATTTTATGATACATGACTTTATTTTTTGCCAGAATGATTTTCTGCACTTTTAGCAATTGTTTTCAATCCACACCTGTTTGAATTTTGGAACATGTTTTGGCACTTTCACAATGGACCACCATAAAACTATTTCTTCCTATCAATCTAATCAAATATCCCAGAGGCTATTTTATGCATAATACGTACACATTTAGGACTAACGCTTCTCTGGGAGGCTTGCTGTATTTTGTATAAGCACATTTCATGCAGTCCTCAACTAATGCTTGCTATTCAAGGGCATTTAAACCTGTTAACCTAGGTATTAAGTTGATCAATAATATTAGGAGAGAAATTGTATTCAAGATATATACCAAATATATGTATCACAATTATCTTCTAATCGAAGCTGAAAGCTTAAAATGAGATCCTTAATCTGAATTTGAAGTAGCTAAAACACTGCTTTGACCTTGTGTCACACAGCTCTGACCTTGGCACTTACCTAAACCGTGTGTCTGATTGTCGTCATCCACTTTCCGCCCTCAGCTGCAGGAGAGTTAGACGGTGGTGAGTTGAGGGTCTGTAGGAGAGTTGTGTGGGGTGGGTCCGTGAGAGGCGGACACCACCTGCCACCTGGTGTTGGTAGGGAGAGGCCGGGCGTGTGTTGTCAAAGTCTGACTGCACTTAGTGTAAATAGACTCTCAATCTATCCATTATTGAGTTTGGACTGAGGCAAATTTAGTTGTAGTCTTCAGTTTTGTGAACAATGACTGAGCATGGTTGTGGCAATAATGTTCATTCATTGAATTAGAAGAAAATTGGTTTGGTGACATATACATTATGTTTTCTCTTCTTTCTTCCTAAAATCTTTCATTCCTAATGATATACATAAACCGGTAACTGTTGTTGTAATTCACTCCTGTGGCCAACAATAAAAGAAATAACAGTAGAGTTACTTTTATAGCCATATATGTAACCTGTAAATGATATTGCAAATAAGCTTCCTAAACAAAGACAAAGCTGCCCCCTCATCTCCCCCATTGACACCAGGTTGTGCCGCTGACAGCCGCCTTCTAAGTGTGCACCGTTTGGATGAATGCTCCATTTGCTGTGACTTGCAGGCCATGCAAACATTTGAGGATGCCTTTTCATGAACATATTTCCAAATTGTTCAAGTTCTGTTCAGTTTGTTTCATAACCTAGTCAGTTCAGAACAGATGCTTTGAAGCAGCAGTTCTCTCTTAAGACGTACTAGAACTTAACATGCTTCATCAAAAATCCAGAATAGAAAGTATATATGATTGATTACTCATTTTGTTTTTGGGGAATATCATTAATAATAATCACCATATTCAGAAAGAAAAGATAGATAAGAAGATTTAATCTGGCACATGAAGTTCAGATACTAATGAACTGACTAGTTGATCCCTTATCCATGAAGTTTGAGGCACGGTGCATCCCGTATATACGGTGCCTATCCTATTTGTGATACCGTCTGGCAGAGCCTGCTAAACATTCCATGTAGAAATAATTTACCTGGTAGTGTAAAAGCATAGCAAGTGTTTTTGACCATTAAGTGGAGTCTTTTATTAGTTTAACACTGCAGCAGGTGTATTCAAAATGCAAAGTAACATGTCATCAAATTTGCATTATAAAGATATGAGAAAAGATGGTAGAATATAATAGATAAATAAAAGTAGGAGAACATTACGGTGGTCCTACAGACAGTGCTCCTGCACCTTCTACTTCTGTGTCTTCAGTCAAGTTGAGTTCTGCCTTCATGTATAGGTTCAGTTAACGCATGTCCACATTTACCTTATAAGGGTTCTGCCTCCTGTTTGCTGCCCAGCCTTCCCTCCTGCCCTCAGTTCCAGCATGCGTGGCATCCTCATCATGTTTCAATTCTAGTCATTTAAGGCGTGCGCTTGCTGACCTGAGACTTTAGGAGGAGCTATAACAAGAACAGGTTGCATTATATTGAACATGAGCATTATATTGTTACTATTAATAGGGAAGGCATTGTTTGTGAAAGGTAATGTAGGGAATAATACCCTCTATTTACAGCCATGTTACCCCAAACACTTGTCCTGAACTAAAAGACTTTGTTTTCTGGTAGATAGTTATTGCAAGATGTTTTAGTAAAGCCAGTTTTCGTGTTTATGCTCACAGAGGCCCACAGCGGCAGGCAGATCGACCACCAAGGTGTCGCTGGGAGACAAGTGCCACATCTGCCACCAGAAGGTCTACTTAATGGAGCGCCACCTGGAGGGGGGCAAGCTCTACCACCGCCACTGTTTCCGCGAGTCCCAGAAGTCGTCGTTCCGTGCTTACCGCGGGGGGTACGCCGCCCGGCAGAAGGACAGCAAGGAGAACATATCTCCAACAGGGCCGGAGAAACCCTCCTCTAACGGCACCACCAACGGCACCACTGCAGCTTCTGCAAAGTCCATGGCCAAAATGTGGGACACAAAGATGGTCGATAGTAAGCGAGCCCCACCGCCATCCTCAGTCTCACCACCGTCCTCAGCAGGGACCCCGTCTCCAGCACTGGCTGAGAACAGTCGGTTTCAGCTGCCACCAGCCACCAGATCCCCCACATCACTCTCCCCTACTCCACAAAGTACTCCCAAAACATCATTATCCCCGACACCACGAGCCCCAGCCAAGACGTCGTTATCCCCAACACAGCAGGCACGGCCTAAGACATGGGGAGTGGAGAGTAACCTGAAACCCCGCACAGCACGACCTTGGTCTCCCCCCTCTCAGGCTGCCAAGTCATTGTCTCCAGTGTCCCCTCCCTCCTCATCATCATCATCTTCATCTTCCCCTTCACAGTCCCGGTTCACTGGTCCAACTTCACCACCATTCCAGCCTCGCTCCTTCTCCCCGCGCTCAGGCCCACTCTCCCCCAGTGCAGAGGGACTCTTTCCTCACTTCCGCACTGAATCGGCCTCACGTGATACCACAGCCACCACTAAGGTAGAGGCTATGGAGGTGGATGAGGACTTTGGTGTGGGAGGCAGGTCAGCCGTTTTGGCCGCAGCTTCTGCCTCTCCTCCCCCGAGACCTCCTCCCGCAGCCAGCCCTAAATCCACAACACCTTCCCCAAATCATTCCCCATTAAAACCTCTGAGTCCGACGACAGCTGAGCCTCGCTGGAAGACTGACAGTTCACTTAAGATGAACCTGCTGGCCAGTTTGTCTAATATACGTCAGCGTTACGACACCAAAGAGGATGGTGCGGTCAGCAGCGGTTCGCCAGCTACAGACCAGCAACCAAGCAGTATTAGCAGCAGCACCCAGGACAGTCCTAAAAAGGCAGACCAGCCACGGTCCATCCTGAAGCTGGAGGAAGCGTCTGGTGGTCGAGGGGCGAGGCCGATTCTGAAGCACAAAGACCCGGTGTCCTTCACTGACAGTGATCCCTCAGACACATCGCGGCCTCTGAGGTCCATCCTCAAGTCGGCCGGGGACTCGGAGCCCAGCCCGGGTGGGGCCGAGACCTCGCCCAGGTCCATCTTGAAGCACTACGAGGAGGAGGAGGAAGTGTCCCCGCGGCCGGCCGGGCACAGCATCCTCAAGGTAGACACTGCCTCCCCGACCCCCAGCAGTGTAGACACCACCGCCGGGGATGTCTTACGCAGGTCCATCCTCAAAACTAAAGACACCTCTAGTAGCACATGTGATAGTGAGAGTAGCTCTCACCAAGACGACAGCTCACGGCCTATGCGGTCCATCCTCAAGTCTCGCAAGTCTTCAGGTGACAGTTTACTGGGGTCCTCAGGGGACGAGCTGGAGGACCTTTCTCCCAGGCCCATCTTAAAGACGTCCCCGAGGGCAGATGTTGTCGTGTCTCCGACAAATGAGCCCAGATCCATCCTCAAAACCAAGAACCTGCCCTCCTACCCTGCCAGTGATAGCCCAAGGGACTCACCCAAACCCATACTCAAGTCTCGGGAGTCGTCACCCACTAGGTCCATGTCGCCCCTCAGGGTGGTTGAACCCATGAAACCCATCCTCAAAAAGAACATAGACTCACCGAGCCCTGGAGAGACCTCAGCGTTCCAGTCCTCCAGGTCCCCGACCGGTCCCTCCGTGCTCAAAGCTCAACAATCGGGGGACAGCCCACAAAGCAGCTCCTTGTTTGCTGCATTCAAGTCTACCAAGACAAAGAATTATACCTCCTCAAGTTTAGGTTTAGGTTCTGATGAGAAAGCCCCTTTACTTGGTAAGAACACTGACAGTAAAGATAACTTCAGTACCTTCAGTACAAATAGTTCAGCTGCTGCTGCCAAACAACCTGAGAACGTCTCTCAATCCAACGGTGCTAAAACAACGACAGACAAGTCTCAGAGTCTAGCTAGGGCAAAGGAGGTGAACAAACCAGAGTGGATGATTGAGGCTGAAAAACGGCAGGCAGCACGTAAAGGCAAGTATGAAGACCCAGAGAAGGTTCCCGTAAAGAAACCAGAGGCACAGGACAAAGGTAGGAAACCAGTCGTACAGGATAAGCTACCAGGCAGGAAACCTCAGGACAAACCCAGCAGTGTGGTGCCTACTAAGGTGTCTAATGGGGAGGGGGGCAGGAAGACCTCTCAGCCTGTACCCATGGAGGTGGACGACAGGCCCGAGTGGCAGAAGGAGGCTGAGAAGAGGCAGGCCATGAGAAAAGGTAACTACGTCGACCCAGAGAAGGGTCCGGTGAGACCCAAGGACAGACCATTGGGTGACCTCCCTGGGAAACAAACATTGAAAGATAAACCTAGTAAACCACCACTGCCAAAATCCCTACCCCCCAGTAGCACAACTACCGCTGGTGCTGCAGCCAAGAGGCCAAATTCAGCCATGGTGCCGCCTCCCAAACCCATGCGCAGCCCACTGCCGCAGAGACCACACAACAAGGACCGTCCCATGACTGAGCTGCCCCGGTCCCTGGGTAAGCCCAGATGGCAGGAGGAGGCAGAGCGGCGGCAGGCTGGTCAGCAGCCCAGCCCCACACAACTACAACGTAACAAGAAGTCTCCCGCCCCGGCACGCCCACCCCCGCCCACCACCCAGGCAGACAGGAAGAAGGTCGTGCCAGCATCCAAGTTTAACTTTGATGACAGCGTTGATGTGCAGAGCACCAATGGCAGCAGTGAGTACGCTGAGATCGGGCCCCCGTCCAGGCGGGTGCTGAGAGGCAAGGCAGCCCAGGGGGAGGCAGACAGAGACAGTAAGTTCTCCAACCGCCCTCTGCCTCCAGTACCTGCTGACCAGGACGACAACGCACCGCCCAAACGCAGGGTAAGTCAAACAGCGGTAGTCATGCAGCCTGTAAGTGTGTATTCATCAGCTACAGTCAGTGATCTGTGGTTGGTTTCTCCATAACAATGGTGCAGAAGCATTTACTTTAAAAATAAGGTAGAAATCTACACATCATCTGATTGTGTGCAAAGAAAATAGGTATCTGTTGCAAACTTAATAGAAATTTGTATAGATTATAAGTGACGTATCCTAGTCCCTGAAGTTTTGTTTTATTCTAATTTGTAAGAGTGTATACATGAGTTAGATGAGGGAGAAAACACCGATCTTGCCTTCTCAATAGGAATAATGTACTTTGATAATTATATACTAGATTATATGTGTGAAATACATGCAATCGGCTACAAACTTTGTAGATTTGTTAGAACCATGGACACAATGCTATGTATTGTAGCCTCTTATTCCCCGTGTGTTGATGTCCTGTTGTTGCCCCATGCAGGTGGCGGCGGAGGCGCGGCTGTCGACGCGCACCATCCTGAGGCACCTGGAGGAGCTCGATGCTGAGCTGCAGGACATGGAGCAGCAAGGGCGGCAGCTGGAGGAGAAGATCCGCAGCGGTACGCCTCCTCCTCTTACACCCTCCTCCCCACCCTCCACCCCTACCTGCAGTACACACTCCCCAGGCTGCTACCTGCTACTCACCACCCTGCTCCTGGCGGTACTGGCAGTGCTCCTCTGGTGTGCTGCCCCCTGCTGGCAGATGCCATTCTGGTGGGGGCAGTTTGCGGCTGCTGATGAGGCCCCTAATCAGGATACATTGGCAGTATGCGGGTAGCAGCATTTACAGTGCGGGCAGGCACACACTTAGATTTAAAACTCTTTAACTTTGTCTACTATTCAGAGAAAGCCCCACTGAGTTATTCTTACAACACAAATTAGCCTTCTTCCTAATTGGATAACCATTGTAAAACCCTACCTTCTGTGGTGTACACTGTGATGTTGTCTTCCTCTGTTAGTGTCTAAGTGTTCTGTACATTGGTGTTTTAATCAGTGTCTTTTACTTAGTCTGGATTATTTGGTGTTTGCCCTAAATCATATATCACCTCATGTCCTGTGGTTCCTAATGTTTATAAGTTTGATTAGATACATTTATGTTCAATAGACTTAACCTTCAAGAGGTAGATAACACTTCTCAAACTCAAACGATAAGTTTATCAAAATTTATCAAATCAGTTCAATTATCTAATATTAGTAATATATCTTTCTTGACTAAATTATGACTAACCGGAAAAAGAGACAATACCGTACATTCTCATTTCTTAAGCTTGGGCATCGAAATCTTCTGGTTTGTAATAAATTCTTGTAAAGTACAAATGTTAACTGAAGTAGTGCTTTACTCTAACCAGTTAGTGTTAAGATGATTAATAGTAGAGACAGCAAAGCACATGTAAACAGCCACACCAGGCAGTGTATGTCGTCATATAACTCCATAATAGAGACTAGAGATACTGGCCATGGTCAGAAATAGCTCTTACCTAATTATATCCAGCTTGAAAATTCTTCCCGGGGGTGGCTTCTTGAGCACTTTGGAAGTAGTTGAGTGGGTTGTGAGTGTGGAGTGTAAAAGTTGAGAGGAGACTAGAGTTGGACGTGATGTGTAGGTGTGTGGACGAGGTGTTGGGGTGGTGCGTGTAGCTGACGACAGAAAGGGCGAGAGATTGTTAAAAACAGCAGGTAATGGTCCTTCATTGTTTACACTCTTTGGTTGCTAGGTGAGGGGGCAGTGATGACGCCATCTTGAATTAACTTGATGTGTTTTTGCTGCATCACAAGTGTTTGATCGAAGTACACCTTAACTGGATTTATTTTAAAGCGCCATACCCTTTTGAGAACAAAATAGGCTGTAACTGAATATGCCTCTATAGAGAAAATATCATCTCTGATTATTCCAAATTATTTATAATCTGCCAAGTTAAGCTAATCCTAGTAACACTTAAGCTGACTGCCACAACAAGATGCATGTACCATAGCGTCGACGTGTGTCTAATGGTATTTACTATTTGTGAGTGTGAATTTGAGACAAGTAAAGCTGTGTTTATGTGTGAAGGTGTATAGTCGTTGGATGTGGATGTATGATACTGTCAGGTATGACCGGCGAGCCCGGCGAGCCCGGCGCTGCGGGCGCCCGCGTGTTCAAGCCGACGGCGGGAGACGCTACTCCCGCCGCCGGCACACGCAGGCGCGCGCCGGCCCGCATAGGCGGCGCTCCAGTCGGCACTCCCGCCGCCGCCAGGCGACGCTCATCCCGCACATTGTTTCCCACAGACCAGCATAAGGGTCACCCCTTTGATATACACTAACAGGGGTAGACAAACTATGGAGGGGTATTGTGTGACTGTCTCTCTGACTGTTACAACCCTCCAACCACTGTCAACTGACACTAACACTCAAGATGCCATGCTGGTGGCCTGGCCCCCTTAAATAGGGTCAGGTCCCAGCACTGGGCATCTCCATCCTCACTCTACACTTGGACACCACAGAGCAAGGACCTCTCCACTGACTGAGAACAAGGCTATAGGCTATGCCCTACTAGGCCCAACTATCAGACATGGTGTAGGACCCCCTTGGCTCTAGTCCAGTACTAACCTCAGGGTTATTAGGTATATTTACCAAGACCTATATTATTGTGTGGATAGGTGTAACTGAGTGGAACCTACATTGTACTACTGTACTGTTGCTGTCAACTTGTAATAAATACCAACTATACTACAAGACCTCAAGACTTAGTCAACTTACCTCATATCACATTACAAGGAGTCTCCCAACTAAGGGGATTCCTTGTATGACAAAGTGGTGGAGAAGTCCTAACAAGATCCCACAAGCTGGCAGCACAGACTACCAAGACTCACCTCCGCAGCAAAGGACCAGCTACCCCTGGATCTCTACCCAGCAGGAGGAGGAGACCCAGCTCCAAGGAGTCATCCAGGAGCTCCACTCCAACACCCTCAGCTTCACCACACCACACCACTCAAGAGAGTGACTTCCAAGGCAAGCTTCACCTGGACACCCTAGCTGCCCTGGACAGTATCCAGGACACACAGAGTGACTTGTTCTCAAACGGTCAGCATACCCCAGGATCAGGTATGAGTGACGATGAGACAGTACCCCCAGGCCAGGCAGCCAAAGAGGAGGCTGAGGCACTTCTACTCATAGCCCAGAATGTAGAAACTCATGTGGATAAGACACTTAGGCCTGAACTAACAGCCCTACACACCACACATGAGGAAAGCACCAGCCGAGCCTTAAGGAAGGCCAAAGAGGAACAAGAAAAGGAATTAATATTACTCAGACAAGCCAACCAGGCACTGAAGAACTCTATGGAGACCCAAAAAGCTGAAGCCGCTCAAGCACTACTTGATATGCAAGCTCATCTACAAGTGACAATGAAAAACCAGCTAGCTGAGGCCCTAGCCTCACTCAAGTCAGGTGCACCCAATACCCAAGGAGTGAACCTGACTAACACTGACACCTCCTCAGCACTCCTAGATGCCTTGAAAGAGGAAAGAGTTGCAAGGGAGGCATCTTTCAGTGGGTTAAGGGACCAGCTAAAACGGGACAAAGAGGAAAAATACTGTGATATTCTACAGCCAGAAAAGTTTTCACAGTCCTCTCTCACACAATCCGCCAGGAGGCACTGCACAGACTATGAACAATACTTTGATTCCAGATATGGGTACCATCCCAGTAACAGAATCAAGTATTTCTCAAACTACCTAGATGGTAAGGCAAAAATTTGGTACAAAGCCTATAGGACAGCCCATCCAACAGCAGACTATGAAGAAATGAAGGCAGCTTTCCTGAAATACTTCAAGAAAGAGGACGACAGATTTGATGCTAAGGCATTGAGGAAGCAAAATCCAAAAGAATCTGTATCAGACTATGCCATGGCCTTACAAAAGATGGCCACAGCTCACAACAAGTCTGAGGAGAGAACAAGGGAAGCCCTCCTACATGGTCTAAGGGACGACATCAGTGCAGTAGTCATCCACAGGGAAGCAACTACATGGGATAAAATACTTGAAGTTGCAGAGGAGTATGAGAACCAACAAACAGTCTCCACTGGTAACATTAAAGATGAGATAAAAGCAGAATTAGGCTCAGAGCTACAGGAAACAATAGAATCCATGCAGGCACAACTGAAGTCTGTGACACATGTAAACTCTATGATTGTGAAGCAAACAAAGTCACAGAAAAATGGAAACCCCTCAAAGAAAGCCAAATCAGACCCAAAGACAGTTCAAATGGATCACTCATCAGAGGATGAAGACCAAAGCCTAAACCTCATGTCAAATGAACATGTGAGGAGGCAAGAACAAAGGGCACTGAAGGATCAAGGTAAACCCAACAACAGCCAACAAAGGAACTCTGGAAATAACAGAGGAGGCTACCGAGGCAAAAACTTTGACCCAAACTTCAGAAATAGCAACAGAGGAGGACAACGAGGCAGAGGTGGATACAGCCAAAATAACAGCCGAGATCACCAAAGCAACAGTCAGGACACCAGCCGTAGAGATAACAGCAGAAGTCGTGACAACAGCAGACACCGTGATAGTAGCAGAAATCGCGACTACAATCGCCGTGATAACAGCAGAGACCGTGATTACCACCGTCGTGACCAGAGCAGAGATCGTGACTACAACAGAGGTCGGGATCAAAACCGTCGTGACTACAGCCATAGTCGTGACAGACAGCATGACTACAACCGCAGTCGTGACAACAGCAGAGGTCGAGACAGCTACAATGGCTACAGATCCAACACACAAGGCTACAACCCCCAACAGCAGCCCCAACAGCCACCTCAAGCTATCCAGCCTGACGTGCTCCAACAGATCAAGCAGCTACTAGGATCTCCAAACTCGGGAAACTAGAGACCCACAGCGCCGCTGGGCCAGTGCGTTGTGAGCCTCTCCAACCCCCCATCAAGATCCAAGATCAACAATCCCTAGGACAACCAAAGACAATTGCTAGTATAGCAGAGACAATCCCCCAGATGCACACTGGGAAATCAAGCCGACCATCAGTGATTCACATCACACCTCAACAAGATGCATCGCAAAAGGAAATGGGTGAGAGTACCAAAATTTCTGTTGAACTTCTTAAAAATGGCTGTTTAAATGCAAGATTCTATGAACACACTGAAATACCTTGTTTAGTTGACACCGGTGCCACTATCACCTGTGTCAGGGATACTTTTCTTAGGGAAATTCAGAAATCTCGAGATGTAGAAATCAAAAAGAGAAAGTTCAATGTACACTTAGCAGACGGATCCATATGCCATGTAAGACAAGCAGCAGTATTGAAATTCAAAATTCATGGTACCAGATTCGAATTCCCATTCTCAATTATTCCAAATCTCACAAAGCCAGTTGTCCTAGGCACAGATTTCTTAAAAGCAACACGATCACAGATCGAATTCAATGTAGACCCAGAGCTACAAGTCAAGCCAGTCCGAGCTGTTAGGGAGGCTACAATCCTTCCTTTCACAGAACTAGCAGTTCTAGGACAAGTCACATCCCTCAAATGTTTAGAAGGATGTGTAGGCACATTAGACAATTTGCAGAGGAACAACAGAGTTCCATACCTAGTTCAAAAGGGAGTAGTAACACCCTCAGAAATGAACAGGCACCCAATCATACTGCTCAATACAAGCCACCGACCATACAAGGTGAGGAAGGGTGATATAATAGCCCTATTCACAGAGGTAGATCCCTCTGAGTTACATCAACCAGATACTGACATCCCTACTGAGGAACCCACACTACAAGTGCTAGACACTGAAGAGAATTGTAGTGACACAGAGTCAGACTGTGCCTCAGTATATGCAGATCCAGATACAAACCGTGGAGATGACACTGATGATGAATTGGCCACAATTCACAGTGAGGCTCATGACATTATGCCAGACATAATGGAAAATGTGCCACCCAAATGTGTACTAACAGATATTGGACAAGAGAGACTCCAAAAGTTACTCCACAAGTATCAAGATGTATTTGTAGGAAAAGACAATGACATAGGTACAACCCACCTATATACACATTCAATTCACATCAAACCAGATGCAGTACCATGTCACTACCTACCATACAGGCAGACGCCTGAGAAGCAAGCTAAGATGGGAGAAGTCTGTGAAGACCTAGTCAGACAGGGCATCCTCAGAGAATGTGCAGAGGGACCCTGGGCATCCAGATCATTTTTAGTACAGAAAGCATCTGGAGGCCAACGTCTAGTCACAGACCTACGCCACGTCAATGCTAATATGATAAACCAAGCTTTATCAACGCCACGTGCAGACGACACACTAGACATGATAGGGTCACTCAAACCTACTGTTTTCAGTAAACTAGATGCGCAACAAGGGTTTTTCCAAATTCCCATAAGAAGGGAGGATCAACACAAAACTGCTTTCATAGCAAATGACAAAAAGTATGTCTATCAAAAGATGCCGATGGGTTTGGCTACCGCGCCAGCAGGATTTTGCCATCTAGTAACTCTAATTCTCAACAAACTGAAATACAAATGTGCCCTACCATACCTAGACGACATTCTAGTCCTATCACCAGATGTAGAACGACATTTTTCAGACCTTGAAGATGTCTTCAAAAGCCTGAGAATTGGGAAACTCAAGCTAAAGAAATCAAAATGTGAATACTTCACAGATAGGATAGATTTTCTAGGAATGCGTGTCACACCAGATGGTTTACAACCATCCCCAGAAAAGGTGGAAAGTGTCAAAACTTTTCCCACCCCAAAATCCGTGAAACAAGTCAGATCATTCACAGGACTATGCCAATACTTCAAAAAGTTCATCAAAGACTATGCCAATATTGCTAGGCCACTGTACGACCTACAAACAAACCTAAAGGTTTTCAAATGGAATGAGGATGCAGACAATGCTTTCAAAACATTGAAACATGCACTCTGTACCCATGCACTATTGAGATACCCAGACTATGACAAAGAATTCAGTCTAGCAACAGATGCTTCAAATGTGAGCCTAGGAGCTGTTCTATCACAACGCAGTAGTGAAGGAGTACTGAGACCAGTAGCCTTCGCAGGTAGAACACTATCAAAGCATGAAAGAAACTACAACACAACAGAAAGAGAGCTACTAGGTGTAGTATATGGGATACTACATTTTAGGCACTACTTAGAAAGTAGACACTTTCAGTTGTACACAGATCATGCAGCTCTAATACCACTCCTCACAAACACAGGTTTGACCCACAGGTGGGCCAGATGGGCACTGGATATCCAACAATTTGCATTCACAATACAACACGTAAAAGGAGATGACAACATTCCTCCAGATGTGATGTCAAGAAGAGAATATCCAGATGCACCACCAATGACCAACCCCCCACCACCTCCAAGAAGGAAAAGGGCAGCCACCAGAACCAAATTCTCTAAAATCCAAACCAAGATACCATTCAACAGAGATGACCCACCAAAAGCAATTGACAGACCAAAACCAGTGATCAGAGGTATCTTAAAAGAGACCACCCATTATGTGTTCTGTCATTGTGAAAGGGAATACTGTGAAGAGTATCCAGAAAACTGTTTTACCCCGGTTGAGACCAACAGGATTGCACAGATGGTGAAAACCACACCTCGTGAACCACCACACAGTGCATCAGAAAATCAGTTGGAAGAAAAACTGCATAAAATTGCTTCAATCACCAAGGTAGTCAGATTTGCAAAAGAACAGCTGGATATGGAGGAAGAACAGGACAGAGACATTTGTGTTGTCACCACACGTTCAAAAGCAAAACGGTCGGTTGCAGAGGATACAAGGTCCAATGACCACCCTCAGCAATTAGGCCTAAAAGCCAAAAAGAACAAAGTGTCAACCAAATCCTCTTTCCCTACTAAATCCCCCATTTCAACACCCAGCACACCCACAGCCAATTTGCAGAAGCACTCAGACAGAGCAGGTACTGCACAGAAGGCTCACAAAAGCAAATCTGACCCCCATCCCAAAAGAACAAAGGCCGCCTCCACCAGCACAAACAGAGGAGCAGCCAGTTCAAAGGAGCAGACAGTCAACACAGACATAGCAGTTGAACAACCAAAGAAACAGACAAAGACCAGACCTGCACCAAAATCTCCTGAAACAATCCAGGCAGAGAAAGACAAAGAAAGGCTGGCACAGCATATAATGGAATTAGACCAGATGTTAGACCAAATCCCAGACAGTTCAATCAACTCCACACTGTTGAAAGAAGAACAAAGGAAGGACACTGGACTAATACCCATTATAGACTACCTAGAGAAAGGTGACCTACCTGTAAAAAGCACTGAAGCAACAAGGATTAGGAATAATGCTCAGCATTACCTACTCCTAGACAACATTCTAGTACACATATCCCCTACATCATGGAGAAAAACAGACACAGTACCACTACAAGTTGTAGTCCCAAAAACTTGGGTTGAAAACATACTGCAACACTTCCATGACTCACCAATGGCAGGTCATGTAGGTACTTCAAAAATGATGTCTTCTCTCATACCTAGGGTATATTGGAAATCTATGATGGCTGATGCCAATCAGTATGTGTCAACATGTGACACTTGCCTAAAAGCAAAAAGGGCAGTGCACACCCACAAAACACCAATGACTGTAAGGGACTATATGCCAACCCCCATGAAGCACCTGAACTTAGATGCTGTGGGACCACTCCCAGAAACAGCCAGGAAAAACAAACACATACAAGTTTGCATAGATTATTCAACTAGATATGTCATAGCATATGCCACAAAGGATCTCACAGCAGAAACCACACAACATGAGTTCTACAAGAACGTCATATGTCAGCAAGGTGTACCAACTTCAGTTCAAACTGACAATGGCACTTGCTACACAGGCAGCAATTTTAAGAAACTGATGAACACCCAGAAGATAAGACACGACCTGTCAAGTCCATATAGACCACAATCAAATGGATTAGTGGAAAGATTCAATGCCAGTATAGGAACAGCATTAAGGACTTTCTGTTCTCAGAATCAGAAAACATGGGACCTGTATATAGAATCAATTACATTTGCATTGAACAACACAGAGTCCCAGACAACAGGTTACACACCATTCTTCCTACTTCATGGCAGAAACCCTCAAACCATTGTAGAAACTGCCCTAAACATAGAGGAAGAAATCAAAACAGTAGCAGAGCATGTATCTGGAATGATACTGTCTCAAGATGAGTCTAGAAGAAAGGCAATAGACAGAGTCAAAAAGCTACAACAAGGAAGGAAGTCAAGATATGACAAAAAGCTTACACCACAAGCTATACTTCCACTAGATATTGTATATATCAACATTCCCAGAATTCTGTTGACCACAGATTCAAAGAAGCTTCAACCCCTATTCATGGGACCATATGTTGTTGCAGAAAGACCAACCCCAACCAGCGCAAGGTTGAAGAACCTATCAAATAACCTACTAGTCCCCAGACCAGTACATATTGATAGGCTCAAAAAGGTCACCACACTGAGGAAAAATGAGTTTGCACACAGACTCATTCCCCACACCTCAAAGTTTATCCACAGGATAACAAGGGATAAATCCCAAATCACACTCACCAAAGAGTCAGTTGGTCTAAACCAAATAGTACCCAGACCAGCCCACCACAAGGTGAAAAGAAACTCCAGGCAAGGGAGAATATCTAAGTAAATTACTTTTATATATTGACATGATCATATGGAATATCTATACCCACAGACTATGAATAATAGTCAAATAAGTATATACACTCTATATGAAGGAAATTAAATTTCCAACAACTGTCCAAATCAAGAATGATAAGTAGGAATTTTCATATCAGCATAGGATATGAACCCACACAAAGGACAGAAAAGACAATATACACTATATAGGTTACAAAACAATGTGCACACAAAGTAGAATCAAAGGACAGATTACTACAGGGTTGAAGTCTGAAACCCAAAAGGCTACACACAAAAAGCCAAAAGAGACTACCTAAAGGGATTAGCAACCCAAGCTTGAAGAAACCACAATTATCATACTTTTGCATCAAAGGCTAGCATCCTTGAAAGAATGCAACAATGGAAATGTTTGAACCTAAATCCTGTAAAGTACATGAAACAGAGCGTGCTATGCCAAGAGACTACTGTCTAGACACACCCTTACCCTTCAAAGGACCCACACACCTGCCAGGGCATTCAAACCCCCACAGATGCAGGTAGTCCACACTAATTACCCCAGACATAATTACCCCAGTCAGACAAGCTAACACTGATGGCAGTTAACAGCCACCAGGGAAACAAAGCCAGGCCCTCAATGGATGAGGGTAGGGTGGGCTACATAAGAGGCCCTGACTCCATAGCCAACTCACCAGTTCTACTCCTGCAGCAGTCAGGCACACACCAGCTGGTCCTAGCCATACCAGTTCTCCTATAGCAGGAGGGACTCTGTCAGAAAGCAGACCACACCCACTCTACAATATCATACCCAGTTACTACAATCTTGGGAAAGGACTCTAGCACAGATTGGACATTAAGCCAACACTAGCTTGATCATGGAAAAAGGTACAGTTCAAACACTACATTGATTATTATATTACTATTTGGGACCAACCAGGATTTCTGCTCTCAAAACTATGTACACAGAGGCAGCGCCAAGTGGATACTTCACATAAGCAAAAAGGATAGCTCACAAAATCAGCAAACCAATTTAAACCTAAGTATATTGCAAAAACACTAGTAGAAGTCTTACTAAGACATAGAATATATTTTATATTTCAGGCATGCTAAAGCCAATCCTACTACTAGTGATGATGGCCACTTCTCAAGCCATCACATATGTGCCCACCGTTAGACAGAACGTTGGAGCCATATATGAGCCATTACCTGAACCATTGGTCAATGGGCACGATACCACAACCATGATATTGGCAATACCATACCATATACCTGCTCCACCAGAGACCGAAACCAAAATACTGGACCAGGTTATGGCACTAACATTTCCTACCTTGCATGACGACAGTTCTACCAGTCAGATATTACAGCAGGCAAGGGAACTAGATCTGTTAATAGACATAACAGACAAGGAAATTAACTCTACCTTAGCATCCATCCATTTGTTCCTATCAAATCCAATTAACAGTCAAGGAAGGTACAGAAGAGCACCACTTGGGTTCCTAGCCCCACTCTTCAGAGGAGCAATAGGTCTTGCCACACTAGATGACGTCAAAGAGGTCATGGACCAGATAAAGAACATAGACGGCATTCTAGAAGCTTTTTCCAAGCAAGACAAAGAAGCAGCTATATTAATTGATAAGGTCACCCAACGCCAAGACAAATTTGTCAAGGCATATGTTAAGGATAAAAGTATGCTAGACCAAACCATGAACACTCTAGGCCAAAATATGAATTTATGGGCTCAAAATATGACCACATCTCTGAACACTTATGCAAATCACGA
The DNA here is from genome assembly GCA_947462335.1 of Harmothoe impar. Taxonomy (NCBI): domain Eukaryota; kingdom Metazoa; phylum Annelida; class Polychaeta; order Phyllodocida; family Polynoidae; genus Harmothoe; species Harmothoe impar. Next base: position 2,326,155 of record OX381706.1, read on the forward strand.
GCACACACAAAGAAGGAAGATCCAAATTTTAACTGATGCACTCACCATTATTGTAGCAAGAATGAACTATCTGCAAGCATTGCAGCGCACCACATCAGCACTCAGGATGCTATCAGCAGGCATTATGACTGCTGACATAGTACCACCAGCTGAACTAACGGAGCATCTGAATGATCTGGACATGACACTCAGAATACACTCACCAGGATCAAAGGTCGCCATAACTGACCTTGACTACTATTATTCCCAAAGAATGATATCCTACACCTATTCGGAACGGCACATATACATCCACCCGGATATCATTGTAGCATCCACTGTCTCCACCTTCAGAGTATTTCAACTGGTAACTACACCAGTACCAATCAACACCAAGGAGACACCTACAAAGGGAGTAACCCAATTAATTACTGATGTCAAATTTTTGGCTATCTCTGAAGATGGTTCACTATTTATTGAACTAACAAATGCAGATATGCTAACCTGTCCAGGAACTAAGATCAAAATTTGTACCAAAACTAGCCCGAGAATCCATAGACATGTACCTACATGCACAGTAGCAATTTATTTGAACCAAGCTCAGCAAGTCAAGGAAATGTGCCAATTTACTATCTCACCCTTGAAGAGACCTATCTCACACGCTGTAGCCATTTCACAAGATGAATATCTAGTGACCACAAATTCTCCCACCTACACAGTTACGTGTCATGGGAAACCAGCTACTACTCACAAAGCACCATCACACTCAATCATAGGTGTACCATGCCTATGTACAGTGAATATAGATCACTATTCACTACCAAATTCTAGGTTGCCATGCAACACTACAATTTCATTTCACTATGCTTTGGAGACTATAAACCTACCTTTTCTCGCGGCTCTAAATGAAATCAAAGAAATTGGACCAGACTCCAAGGCAAATCTGCCACCTTTTCCAAAGGTCAACCTATCCAGGACACTGGATATGTTAAGAAAATCAAGTAATATTGATGAATCAACATTACTAGACCTAAACCCATTCGCAAAAACCCTGCTAGATGATGCCTCCAGCCTGGCTAAGCCACTGGAAAATAGACTAATAGAGTCCTATCTATACAAATTTGCACGGCATCCAGCAGCATCTATCATACCAATGATACTTTCGGTTATAGCTACAATTTTGGCCACCTACACCCTATTTAAAATGCACAGAGGATCCACACTACTAGCTTATATGCCAACTGCAAAAGCATATAGATTTGTCACAGAGAAGCCTATGGAGAAAGTCTTCGAAACCCTATACAAGAAGGACACCACCACGGCACAAATAGAACAGGGCCCCACCCCTATTCTAACTATCCATGAGACCCATACCCTTATCATAGCCATACTATTCACACTCACCATTTACTCAGCCTACAGGCTGACCAAATATCTAAAGAGTATGGCAACCAAGCACTGTGGAAAGGGAAAAGTCACTAAGAGGACAAATCCCACAGTAGTACTAAAAGTCTACAAAGGAGACACCAACTTCTCCTTCCCCTTGCGTCCAGTGCCACATGAGTTTGACACAATTATAAAAGCTTCAGCCCCAACATACAGAGATATGATTATCAAAATGTACCCTCTCCCAAGACTAGTATTTGAATGGAATGGACCAGTAGTAATTACTACAAAGAAAGGAGAGACCGCATATTTACTGCCAGAAACTATCAATCTACCATGGCGTGCCAGGTTCAGCATAATACCAGCGCTCAGGGAACCCAATCTAGATTTTGCCATGTTACTACAAAATGACATTTCACCCCAGCCCGTTACCATGGATACCCATGAGTCAAAGCTGGAAAACATCATAATTGACGACCAAAGAGAGAGCACCAATACATTCAAAAATGTACTCACCATACTCACCCAACCACCTACAGCTGTAACTAGTGAGAAAGTACATGGGGAAGAATAACACAATTATACAGGAGTGAGATTGACCAAAACTTTTGTGAAAAGTTGGTTGGCCCTGAAAAGGACCGTTTATATTGACATTTATAGATGCCACCCACTAGTTGTTATAGTCCCCCCATCCCAAGGCCTCCCAGGACTCGGCCAACTCGGCAGCGGCAGGAGATCCAATCCACGTATCTTCACTGAAGAGCCACTCGTTCTCCTCCCTCCACTGGACAAAACGTGCCTCCAAAGTAGACAAAGCATGCTCAGCGCTGTCTGCAGCATCACCTGTCACCGTGTAAGCACATAGGCCGACAGCCAATAGGAAGTCCCAGATGACCCCATCATTTCTGGTGAAAAGCAGTCGCGGGTCATATCCATCCAGATCACGTAGGGCCTGAGCCAACAGCTCCAGAGATGCCGCCCTGCGCATGGAAATCCCGCCAGCACCAAGGAAGTACCAGCCGTGATGACGGCACACCAAAACATCACCAAAACTGGCAATGTCGTGCCGGACTTTATGCAACCATCGCGTCCTTACTGAGTCATACCGACTCAAAATACTCCTAAAAGGAGTACCAGGAGTCAGCCCCTCCAAGGTGTTTTGATCACCTAACCACAGGTCTAAGGCCTGCATGTCACCCTGCAGCCAGGCCTCAGGGAGATATGCAAGTACCTCAGGTACAGCCTCCAACTCGTCCTCCAAAATTGCCATATGCGCCATACTGTGTTATCTCAAGGGTACTCAAGGAATAAGTGATCCTACTGTGGTCTACACAGCCATTATAACCCCTCCCCACCCCCAAATGACACTGTTCACCCTCTGAAGTGATCCCCTCACTTCAGGTGACAAGTCCATGAGAAGGCACATGATCTGCTCACCAAAAGGTGTCAACCACCGGTGTCACCGCGGCACACGCCGCATCTTGCGCCGCATGACACAATAGCCTCAAGGTGCCACTCAAAAATCTGCTCAAGGTGCAAAATTTTCAAACTCTCACAATCCCAAGGTCAAAGCAAGGTCTCAGTGTGTGTCAGTAGTATCAGGAAATCAATTTTAAGGTATCCCAAAATGAAACAGCCAATTTTTGAAAAATTGAAGTTTTACAAAAACAATTGCGTACTCTTAACCATGTCAAACTTGCTCAAACATGCATTTATATGTATGAAATTGTATTATTACAATCTAAATTGCTAATCAAACATGTTTGTATATAACACTGTATTTGCACTGTATTTTACACTGTATACCTTTGTATTATGTAAGACTATTTACAGAAAAACATGAAGCAAAAAGGGAGATAGTCCGCTGACTAACCCTAGGATACTACACAAAAGACTTAAATCTCACAGCAGCGGCCCACTGCAAAGACATTTCTGATCAAAGTGTAGATCCACAAGTTGCAAATTGCCAACACCAAGAATCTTGTAAGATTCAACTATCATTGCAGAAACAAGATACCGAGTCATTTTTATGACATTATGAACACTTACCCTCCACCGGATAAGGACAAAATATCTGCATAAAAAGGACTGTATTTGTACATACAAACTTACAAACTTAAGTAATGCAAAATGTCAGATGACACAATTATGAACACTTATCCGCCACCGGACAAGCACATAACTATGCATAAAATGTACATTACTGATTGCTATATCACGCAAATCCATAGATAAGCGCTATCTAGAAATAAGAAAACAAACTTCAAGCCGGTTGGCCTACTTTTATATAAAAGTGGCCTTGGTTTTTTTGGTATCAAACAAAAAAGTTTGTAAAAGATTATCATAAGATTTTGCATAATTTGCATTATACTCTGTATATTTGTATTCACATGTGAACATTGATATATCAAAATCCACTCAGTTCCACAAAGCACCTATTTCACCAAAGACAGCCTATTACTTGATAACACATTTTTCATCATGTTTTAGAATTAAGACAAAGATGTACCATGCTGTGTATATAATTCAAACAATGATTTGAAAAGTGTCAGATAAAGACACAATGTATTACTACACTGTATAATATGTGATTAAGAAAGTACCAAATTGGTACAAAGAAGGTTCACATACCTTATAGTTAAGTTACACTGTATATAATGTAGATGACTAGCCAAGCACAAAACCAAAATTCTCCCCAGACCTTTGGTATTTACATACTCTCACATCATCTATATTACAAAAAAAAGTGTACTTCACTACAAAAAAAAAAAAAATCAAAAACAAAAGGTAAATTCTATTTGCCACCAAAAATTGTGGATAAAAATCCAAAATTCACCCCAAATTTTTAGATGGAATGACAACTGACGGAGAGTTGTCCTTTTTCCCGAGGGGGAGGCACCTGTCAGGTATGACCGGCGAGCCCGGCGAGCCCGGCGCTGCGGGCGCCCGCGTGTTCAAGCCGACGGCGGGAGACGCTACTCCCGCCGCCGGCACACGCAGGCGCGCGCCGGCCCGCATAGGCGGCGCTCCAGTCGGCACTCCCGCCGCCGCCAGGCGACGCTCATCCCGCACATTGTTTCCCACAGACCAGCATAAGGGTCACCCCTTTGATATACACTAACAGGGGTAGACAAACTATGGAGGGGTATTGTGTGACTGTCTCTCTGACTGTTACAACCCTCCAACCACTGTCAACTGACACTAACACTCAAGATGCCATGCTGGTGGCCTGGCCCCCTTAAATAGGGTCAGGTCCCAGCACTGGGCATCTCCATCCTCACTCTACACTTGGACACCACAGAGCAAGGACCTCTCCACTGACTGAGAACAAGGCTATAGGCTATGCCCTACTAGGCCCAACTATCAGACATGGTGTAGGACCCCCTTGGCTCTAGTCCAGTACTAACCTCAGGGTTATTAGGTATATTTACCAAGACCTATATTATTGTGTGGATAGGTGTAACTGAGTGGAACCTACATTGTACTACTGTACTGTTGCTGTCAACTTGTAATAAATACCAACTATACTACAAGACCTCAAGACTTAGTCAACTTACCTCATATCATATTAAAGGGATCTCCCAACTAAGGGGATTCCTCGTATGACAATACCTTTAACATAAGTATGCTTCAGTCTCCTTGTGTCCCAGTGTAACATACTTCTGATGTTGGCAATATTAAACAATCAGCACTCTGATTTAATGTACATGTTTGCACAATGAACTTTGTGATGTCCACTGAATGAACTGACATCCATACCTGTATATAAACATGCATGGGCACCCATACTGAACACGTCCAAGCTTATGTTAGAAAGATGCACGCACCGACGACTGAGCTGTTGCTATGGATGATGCATCTGCTTTGCACTTTATCTTCATCAAGTATGAATTGTGCCCTCAATGTGCTAATATTGCATCATCATTTCACAGATCCTTTACATTGATATCACACAGTGCACCTGGGTGAATCAGGCTTTGGAGATGAATGACTCTATTGTAGTTATTACAGCAGATGTATATACATATATGTATTGTATCTAAAGTAATCTTAGAATATTTCACATGTTTAAAGAAAGCCTGCATATTTAAGGGAAATATAAAAGAAAATGTACACTCTGTTGGAAATATGTTATGTTGACATGTTCTTGTCCTGTCCTTGTGTATTAGTTATAGGACAGTCAGATGTTGGTTCTAATGTGCCACGTATTTACATGTTCCAATTCCATCAACAGAGTCTGACGATGCAATGGACGAGGCAGACCTGATGATAGCGTGGTTTGAGCTGGTGAATAAGAAGAATGAGTTGGTGCGTAAAGAGTCTGACCTCATGTACCGGCAGCGGCAACAGGAGCTGGAGGGGCAGCACGAGGAGCTAGAGTATGAGCTGCGCTGTCTCATGGATAAAACTGGTGGGTAGCCAAAAATGTATTTGTTTCCCTTTATCCAACACAAGGGTTCCACCAGAGAAAGTTCCTCAGGACAGAAACAGCATTGGTAGAATAATGACTTGTGATTAAGGATAAACTTCATGATATGAACATTTTAATGCAGATGAGGTAACCCTTTAAGGCTGGCATCACGAATTAATGCAACATACCCATGGTTGTCATGATGTATAAATGCAGCCCTGGGAGTAGCTTGCCAGTGCTGCATTCAAACATGTTGCAGCCCTGGGGAGTGACTCGCCGGGGCTGCATTGGTGCATCATGATGACAAATGTCATCTTTTAGTTACCTGCACTGGCAAGTGACTCGTCGGTGCATCATGACGACAAATGTAATTTTTTGATTACCTGGTGTCCCTAAAGGGTTAAGAGTTGATTTTGTAATGTGCCTTCTGCAATGTCTAGTGTAGTCAGACTGCCTCTCGTTACTTGTAGACAAGACGGTGTCAGAACAGATACGTGAGGAGGCCCTGCTACAGGAACTGGTGGAGACCGTCATGTTACGCAACAACATCGTAGACTCCATAGAGGAGGACAGAATTAGGTAAGGGCAGAAATTGGGTGACTTTGTTAATATACATCAATCTGATAGTACAAACACACACATGCTATTCAGATGTATAATTTAAATGGCAAGTAATCTCTTCCAGCCTATTTAAACTTAGCTGACATTTTGTAGAACCTCGTTGACTCAGTTAGTCATTGAGTCACCATATAAAGACTCAGCACCTTCTAACCGGGTGTGTGTGGTGCCTTGCAGGTACCTGGAGGAGGACCGGGATATAGCCGTGATGATGGAGGCCAAAGGTAACAGACCCCTCTATTTCAGAGCCGCACTCTTCCGGCCCCCGGAGCAGGACGCTCTAGTATGGAACTGTTGCTGTGGGCTCTTGTGACAGAAGTATGTCTTGTTTGGCTGCCATGGCTCAGTGGGGAAGGGATCCTGCTCCTTTGTAGAGATGTCACTTTTCTTACCTTTGTTCCAATTCCAGTTGACCTGCTATTTTAACATCTGAACACATAAATTCCCAGTATGAAATTAATAAACTAGGTGATTTCCCTAGTTTTTCTTTAAAGGGGAGTGACATCTCTGACCTATGTTGCTGTAAATACGGCTAAATTGACTGACCAGTAACACTCTTGTCTCTCCTCTCCTGTAGTGCTAAATTGCTCAGTCAATATTCCAAAGTTATGCGGATTCCAACATTTAAAATTAGTATTAGTTACATTTAAGTAACACTCATCAAAAGTTACCACTTGAACATGCACTGCCATTAACGCGTAACCTATTGCCCCTATATGTAAACCTGGCTTTGATACAAAAAGAGCTCACAGCTTCATTCCTTGTTAAAGGTCCTTGCTCTGCCACCTTCCTATGTCCACATGCTGTGTGGATATAGTGGTTCAGGACCACATACTGTAAATGTGACATGCTTGGTGTGACTTGTAGATTGCTTCAGATGTAGTTTATCCTTTTATCTAGTAAATAGATGTATTCAAACTTTCTTTCACTATACAGTTTTTAATGTTGATACAATCCAGTGTAGCTACAAGTTAATGTCTTCATTTTGTTCTTCCTTCACCAGTATACAATAGAAGTATGACCTTTGTTTTATTATGGCGGATGGCTTATAGGGGTGTGCTACCCCGCGTATTGCACACTACTCACTAGGTGGTGCTGTAATGTAGCTGATGATGCACTAAACACCGATAAACATCAAGTGTTACTAACTGCTGCATGCACACTTACCTGGTACAGAATGCCAATAGAGCACACTCATAACACAAAGCTATCAGGTAGAATACACTGACAACAGATAGACATTATAATCAGTTTTACAAAGTCAGTCAAGTACCCATTCACTGCCACACACAGACAAGAGCATCAAACCATCCTGTGTAATGTAACTGATGTGCCAGCCAAAACCTAAATAAGACAGATCTACAACGCGCAGTGACAGTTAACATATTCGGCCAATGACTTCAAAACTGGGAGTATCCTGCTCTAGATGTAAAACCACCAACATAAATTTGAAGGTAGCATAAAGCCCAGGGAGGGCAGATGGTCCATGATCAGGGCTCACTGCTGCTATATTTACACATTAGCATGTGACCAATAATAAGTATAATAGATGCTGCATGAACAACATGAACTAACATATATATGTAGAATAGCATGGTAAAGTAGCACAGTGTACTAACTGGCCAATCACTGCATGTTCAATGTGCACAAAGAACATGAATCATGCTTTGACACAAGAATGGTATTTTATACCATAAATAAATACAATACAGAGCAAATAATGATAATTACATATGTTCATCACAAGTGAGAACGAGAATATTTTGTTACTTAACCCTTTAAGGATGGCATAATGAAGTTGATGTGTCATGCCCTTTGTCGTCATGATGGATGAATGCAGCACTGACTGGCAACTCTCCAGTGCTGTATTCAAGCATTATGTGGACCCTATGGGCTTGAGACACTCCCGAAGGGTTGGCATCGTGCACCAATGCAGCACTGCTGAGTTACTCGTCGGGGCTGCATTGGTGCATCATGACCACAAATGTAATTTTTTGATGACATCCATCCTTAAAGGGTTTAAACAATATCAATGTGGCATATAGACTAAATATACACTGTACCATTACACTTTTTTCTTGATTTAAAAGTAAGTTTATCTCTACTAGGATGATTTACATGAATATCTATTACAATGATAATATTATAGACTTTTCATCATTACCAATTCTAGGACAGCACCATTTATCAGATTTTAAACTGAATGAATGACTGTTCATGGTTTCACATCCTCAGTATTTTGTTGTATTGTTGATGCTACAGGTTTTTCGCATAAAGAAGAATCCACCGAGGAACCCTCCTCACCCAAGAAGAGGAACAGCAAGGAGAAGAAGAAGAAAGACAAGAACCGGCGCTTGGTGAAGAGCTGTGTCCAATAACGTGGTGTGAGGCTGTTTTCTGTGATGACGCCATCAGCGTGTTCATGAAGGGTTGTGTCTGGTCGCTTTATTTCATAAATATGTCAGAGGCTGGTTGAGGATAGAGAAGTGCAGGGGTTTTGACAGGGCCACGCAGCGCGCAATTCACTCATTTAAATACAAAATGGCGCATTAAATGCTCTATATTGTGCGCCCCTTGGCGCATAAGTTATCATAGATGAGGTGCCAAATCATGCTCTATGAAACAGTGTATAGATTACACAATATCAAACCTATCGTGTCATATACCATTGGAAAGCTAGAAACACTGAGAAATCACATCTATAGGCTTTTCAAATGCAATAGGAACTTGGCAAGAATTATACTGTACATAAAAAAAAAGTAAAAATGTTCAAAATCTTTTTCCACACATATTCCAAGTGTTCCTCCAGCCCCCCCATCCCCAGCTAACAAGAAAACGTTATTTTACGTCAAAATAACGTTTATATAATGTTATGCCATAGTGAGGAGCATTAGAAGTTTACTATGGGAACTATGGTGGCCCATTCATTTTGGAAATGGCGCATTGTTCTTGCTAAGGGGTGCGCCATTGTCCCATTGGAAAATTTCCTGTCAAAATCCCTGGAGAAGCGGTAAGCCCACACTGACTGAGGTCTTCCTGCCATTCCTCTCTGCTGTCTCAGGTTCTGCTTGTTTTGGCATACTTGTTAAGTCATCTTCAGTCGACATCACGGCCACCACAACCAACAACATTCCACTGTCTGTGAGAACAACGAATGCCATCCGCGCTATGCCTGGACAGTGGTGGCTAAGGGGCTCATACTTCTTACAGTCAATATGAGCAGACGGCTGCTGTTGGAGGGACCGTCCCCTGATGCCACTGTATTGACTTTTATAAGTAGAATGCACCAATATACTTTTACAAACACTCCTCCTGTAAACAGTTGCTGTATCAGCCATACACAAACATGGCCAGCCGCTGTGTCTGTCTCAGTACTTGTCCAGCAGGACCTGAGTAGAGGAGAACAGCTTAGTGTCTAGCATGTACTCCTAATGACTTTCTCCCCAGCTACATGTGAATTCTGTGGGCTGGTATTGAACCAGCTGTCTACATACATGTGCTGCTCTGAGGATGTTAACCATGACTATTACCAGGACACACTACAAGTACTACTTGTACAACACCATGACATTATATGGCAGGCTGTTGTTGTCTTTTATATAACTTTGTATTCACAAAAAGGAGAACCACATGACAAAATGTACTGGCCGACAAGTTAACGAGCATCTTGCAGTCGGAAATATGCTGGGGAACAATTTTTGCTGCCTTTGACAAACTTTTGCCTATCCCTGCTTACAAGGGATGAACAATGTTGAAAGTGAGGGTCATCTCGTGATTTCAGTACCCCTTCAGATGACGGATTGATGCTGGCGTTGACAAACTGATGAAGGGTTGACACCTGGGGGTATTTTAACATGTTACATACATTCCTTGTGATTTACCTGTCGTTCAGCGTGAATTAAACTGTATACGTGACTTCTTGGTTAGATAAAGTAGAATGTTAAGCAATATTGCTGCTCAATGCCTGTATGTTATATTCAGCCACCAGAGTATAGTTTAACGAGGCAGTTCTGCCGTCCCTTAATTTGCTATTGGAACTTCTAGAATCTTCAGATACTCAGTAAGCAATGCAAAGCTCAGAATGACTGATACCAGAGTTTATATCAGTAAGTATAGCTATGACACCAACAGATAAAACTGATGTGTATCTGTATTGTGTGTTTGTGATAGCCATGGTGACTGAAACATACCATAATAATCAGAGCGCTATTTGTGACTATCATTCCTAATGACCATTCCTCTCTTCTTGGCTGTATAAGCTCTGCAGATTGTGATGTACCAATGTCTCATAAAACACACTTTGCCAATATCTAACCATGGTTCCTAAGTGTATACAGGAGTTCTTGTTAATATCTGAGAGGCTTGATGCTGGATTTCAAGGATGGATACCAGAGGTGCTTGTACAGCGTATTCACATATTTGGTACACTGACAGTATTTGATGACAAACAACCAGCAGAGTTTGGTGCAGTTGTAAAACATCTCTTTCTGAACAAATGAAACATGTGAGATGTTGATAAAGTCTATTTTTGCTCTTGTCCATGACTTGCTGCAGCTGTTGTGCAGCCTAAGACTGTTGTTGATTTACAGCAGTGAGATGAAGGTATTGGGGGGAGGGGGGTGGTTCAAAAGGTGCACAGTAACTATTTCAGACCCTAATTCCCACTGCTTTTAGATAACATTAGACATTGTGCTCGAGGACAAGACTCGTCATTACCATTATCAGTTATTAGATACACGGGATGCTGTGAAGGTGTTACTGGCTGGTCATGGTGAGGTGTAACATCTCCCTGTCGTCATGGCTGCACCAGTCCATATATACACGTATTGCTGTGTGACAAACGACTAAATGACAAACTAGTCGGAAGGAAGCTCTTTAAATGACATTACCATTTTGTACTTCAATGGCTGCATTACATATGTAGAGCTGGTGATATCGAACATTTTCTAAACCATCTTTATCCAAGTTGTAGAGTTTTGTTTGATGGATGTTCAGTATTTACATCATGCATCAAACGAGAATAACCATTGCTTGGCAAAGAAGCCATTGTGACTTGAATCTTCCATTTTGCAAGCATGGTTCGATTTCCACAGCTTTTGCTGTTGGTTTTCCTTATGTTTTTTTGTACATTGACAGTTTTAGCGTTGCGCTCGCATTTTTCTACAGAATATTAAGATGCCACTTGAACCCTTTTCTTGTACATTCTTGAAGCTGGCCACTGGAACACCTCTGAGGTCATATGACTAAAAATGAGGCTTACAATGTACTGAGTCGATACGAAACCACATGTATGTCTATGTAGCAGTAAATGTTGTCATGGTGATCCCTCCTACTTAGGGACATCTCCTTCAACCATTGAGACCCTCATCAAGCCGACTTATTCAGCTGTAGGGTGCACAAAGGTCCCCTAACTAGTAGTGATCCTTTGGAGATGTTGAGCACTAGTTCATATTTGTAACATACATCAGTAGTCTGTGCTGACATCATTTTCTCCTTAAAACTGGAGCAAGCGTTCAATGAACCATGTTGTCACAGTTTGACTAGTAAGAGCAGAGCACATGTCCTTTACTCGCCTTTGTATTGTAAGCTGCTATATACAGTGTGTGTCATGTAAGATAAGTAACCATTCATCCCACTCTAGCCCAAGCTCTACTCTACATGCTGCAACATTTATTTCTGTGATAACTCAGTGTACACCAACGTCTCTAACACCATCTTGTTATGTTGCCAGTCTCCCATTAACCCTCCCTGATTAGATACATTTCAGCTGCAAGCCTTTTTACTTAGTGACTTAGAGAAGTTATAGTTATGAGTATAATAGCTTCATAATGTGTACATTAAGTCCATGTTATTGAGTTTACATACCGGGTACCATTAACCGGGTACCACTAATATTCCTGAATATAGCTGTAACAAGAACGCCAGAATAGCTAACCAACACGCTCAAACCCTAACCCAGTGTATGATATTCAGATGTGTATTTATTGAGTTGTGCATGGTTTCTAAATGCCAAGGTTCACACCAGTATTGCCTGTGTATAAATATGTATAGATGTATGTACATGGTTTCAGCTTGGTTCTATAGCGACCAAGGAAAATGCTACAAGTAATAAAAGGTGATTTATTTAAAATGATGACTTGTCCTATTATTGTAAATACTGCCTACTGATCTGAGAAATATGATACTTCGGGTCTTGGCCAAGTTTGAGCAATTCAATGTCCTCCAAAACCTTTTTAAGGTATGCACTAGGTAATTGCCTGAAATATAGTCTAAATGGCTGAAACTCCAGTCCTAATTGACCAAGCATATTAAGGAGGCAAGCGAGAAATGATTTTGAATACAAACTGTCACTTTAATATAGGAGCTGTTTTATGGAATTACTTTTGGAAGGGGAGAAAAGAACTATTCTTAAAAGAACTTCAAATTGAATTTTAAAATTGCCCAAAAAAATTGGGTCGGCCCTGTTTTGGTAGGTAGGATGGGGATACAAGAAACGCACCTTTCTTTGGGCCTATAGGGTGCGGGTTACTGTTATACCTGGGTTTTCATAAGTACTTAAATTTCACCAGAGTAGACTTCTATAGGACTTGATGTAAGGCCAAAAAAAAGTTGTGTTCATGTATCCGAACCTTTTTTTTGGCCCTACCCAATTTTTTTTACAATTCAACTTTTTTTTTTCGGAAGGCATTTTTGGGGGTTTCTACCCAAAAAAACTTTTTAAAAAAAATTAAATTATACGAAAATTCTTTAAGAAATGTTGTAATTCTTATTCACAACTATTCATAATTTTTTGGCCTAACGCATAAATTTGCATCTCTCAGTCTATCAAAATTTTCGCCGCCTTTGGCGAGGGGGGCACACAACGTTACACGTGCTCTCGAGGGGTGGCGTGAAACATTTTCGCGTCTCTGTGCAAAATCTCACCACCCCCACCCCCTGTAATTAATAAATGAACACTCCCTAAGACTAGGCCCCTAGGCTTCAAGCTATATCCCAATTAGGGTAATTCCACATATTGCATGTTTTTATATCACACACGTTTATACCTAAATAACATATTTAATGTAATAAGCGCCTTCCCCCTATTAAATAAGCAGCCCTCCCCCCCCCCCTTTTTTTGGGGGCAGTTTTGGACTAGAACAAAGCCAGGCTCAAATCTCACGATATCAAAGACAATTAAATTCTGAAGTACTTCAATGTCATAAAAATGATCTTATAAACGCCCAGGGCACTAATTACGTCATATACGGTATTCTAACAGTATAGCCATGTGTCTTGCCCTTGGGCTTGGGCCTAAAAAAAGAATTTGTTGTGTTCCGCCTCCGGTATCCCGACCTACCCTATAGACTAGACAGTTTTGGCCCGACCCCAAAGTTTGTTTGTTTTTAATTTTTAATTTTTTTTTCTTTTGGGGGGGGGGGGGATGTGATAGGCCTACTATAGAGCCTAACTTTGTATTCATGATTTTCTCGGTCATGCTTCAGAAATGTTTAAAAAAAAATGTTATCAACAACTTTCTAAAAGGTCACCCTTTCTTCCGGCATTGGTCTATAGATGTGGTGTCTAAAAAGCGACTTTGTGACTAGTCCTAGTGAAAGGACTCTCACGTAGATCAAACCGTGACAAACGGCAAATATTGACGTTGACAGAGCAGTTGAGCGGCTTACTTTTATAATAAACCTTACCTTGAGCTGACCCTTGGCAGTGGCAGGTGAAAACAATACTAAAGAGTGTTTTGAGTTTGAACCTTGAAGTTTGAACCCGGGCCTGGTTTAAAGTTTGAACCGATAGGCCCTACTTATTACTTTGACGTTTGACGTTCACATCAAGTTACAAGTAGACCTAGCCTACGTCATGTATTAGCTCTTGGTGCTTAGCCTCTATTCGTGCCTACGTTCTCGAAAAGGTAACGGAAAACCCTTTTGTATGATACTAAAATCCCGGGGGGGTCACTTGGTATATTTAGTATACAGGGGTGTGCGGCTGGCAAGGGTACTTTTTGAGCAAAATCCCCCTCAGCAAGGGTCCACTTTCACGAAATCCCCCCCTCAGCAAGGGTCACTTTTCACGAAAATCCCCCTCAGCAAGGGTCACTTTTCAAAAAATCCCCCCCCATCAAGGGTTATTTTGCGGAGATTTAGACAAACCTCTTAAAAAAAGGATCACTTTTTGGAGTTTTCCTCAAAATATTTTGAAAAAAAGGGTCACTTTTGACCAAAATCCCTGTCACCAAGGGTCACTCCTCGGGAAAATTTGCTAAAACCTAGGCACTTTTGACTAAAATCCCCCTCACTAAGGGTCACTTTAGACCACAAACTCCCTCATCAAGGGTAAGGGTTGTCAGAGGCCCAGCCGCACACCCCTGTCAAAATAAAATTGAGTGTCCCCCCCGGGACTAAAATAGCCTACTCACGGTTTATTTCGTCCGTTTTCTCCCATTTCGCAAAGATGTTGTGTCTAAAGGCAACGGCCGTTGGTTCTATGACGTCGTCCCATGACGTCACTACGTCCATGACGTCATGCGGCCCTTAACGACGTGCCCGGCAACATGCATGGTTACCAGTGTTGGTGGTTACGGGGACGTCTGCTGCACGCCGCAGCACGTTTTTTGCAGTTGTATAGATGATACTTTATTTAGGGTCAAGATTTATTAAGTCCAATCAGGAGTCTGTTGACTATCTTAATAGCTTTTTCTCAAATATTGGAAGTGTCTTATCTGAGAAAATATCTGACAGAGGTGTGCCTGCCCGAACCAATTTTGACGAGCCTGTGCCTGCAACTAGTGGTAAAATCACTGTATGTTCTGGACTTGTTGACGTACTGCTTAGTGACATAAATGTAAATAAGACCTCAGGTATTGATGGAGTGAGATGTGATGTGCTAAAGATGGCAATGCGCTTTTTGTTGGACCAGGTTACTTGGTTGTACCAACTTAGTTTTGACGCCGGCATTTTCCCCACTAGCTGGAAAACTGCCAGAGTGAACCCTATTCCTAAAAATGGCAACCTCAAGTTGATTACGAATTGGCGACCAATTTCTCTACTTCCGGTGCCCTCCAAAATAGCTGAAAAGATTATGCATCTTCATCTAGTCCAAATTTTAGAAAAAGACAATGTGCTGTCTGAAAGGCAGTTTGGATATAGAAGTGGACGCGGAACAGGAGATGCAATCTTTGAATTTTTGAATGAATTATATGAAAACAGGGACCGAGGCCATCTAACAGCAGCCTGCTATTTGGATCTGAAGAAAGCCTTCGATTCGGTTAGCCATTCGTATCTGATTGAACTGCTAGGGAAATTGGGTCTGAATGATGTGGTTCTAAACTGGTTAATGAGCTACTTGTCGGGTAGGAGCCAGTTCACGAGAGTTGGCACTTTCACCTCAACAACAGCGGAGGTCAAGTTTGGCGTCCCGCAAGGGTCCGTCTTGGGGCCGCTGTTGTTTATTCTATATATTGATGATGTCAGGAATGTGATGGGTGATTGTAAATATTATATGTATGCGGATGATATTGTCATGTATAGTTCTAATAATAAAATAGACCTTATACAAACTAGATTACAAAATACACTGTCAAAGGTCCACAGTTGGTGTTTGCATAAAAGGTTGACGGTGAACACTGATAAGACTAAGGTCGTTTGGTATGGTTCTACGAGCAAATTAAAAGCTGCTAAAGGGAGAATTTTTTATATGGATGGAGACATTATTGAAACCCTGTCTTGTTATACATACCTGGGTTTGAAGATTGACTCACCATTGAGTTTTGAGCCAGCGCTCAAAGATTTGAGTTGCAGGATAAATCACAAACTGTTCAGGTTTGGCAAGTTCAATCACTTGCTAACTGACAACAACTGTGTTTTAGTATACTCCTCTACTCTGTTGAGCGTGTTTGATTATGCTTGCTTTGCCTATGAAGGAGCAAATGGTGGTTTACTAAAAAAGTTGGATCGGCTTCAACTGAGGGGCTTGCGGTTATGTTACAAGTCCAGAGTACACGATGAAAATGAACTGTATAATTTATCTGAAGTGCCGCGCCTTGCCAGACGAAGACAGGAACTGCTGCTGACATATATGCATAAACTATCAACTAGAGATAGCCATATTGATCATCGGCCGCGAGGGCAGGTAACCAGATCCAACAAACAAATTCGATTCAAGATACCGAGGACGAGAAGTGGAGGTTATACCAAGTCTCCCCTGTATAGAGGTGTACATCTCTGGGACTTGTTAGGGGACTGGTACCAACTAAGTAAGGACAAAATAACCTTCAAAAAAAGAATCAGACAAATTGATGATTTACTAACCAAGAGTGTGAACCCGTCAGATGCCTTGGACACGGATGATGAGACTCACCCCTGACCGAGTTGTGCACCTCGTGCTTAAATAGTTCCCTGTTACCTTTGAACAGATCCCAGAGTGATAGGATGTTAGCATTTGTCTTGTTGTGATGATAGGACAATGTGGCTGCGTAATGATATTATTAGTCAGATCTTGTATACCATTAATGAGCTGTTGTAATGATAGCACTTGGGGAAATAAGATCTGCCTACGTATAATGCATGTCTCTTTGTGATTTGTTGGGGTGTTTCTGGTAACTGCGCCTTAGTAAAATACAACACAAAACAAGATATTTGGACGTAAACATCTAATGAGCTGTTGTAATGATAGCACTTGGTTGTTACATCTGTCCTTAGCATGACGGTTTAATCTGTGCGTATATGTTTGGAAGCCACCCTGGAGCTTGTGTACTACTAATGAGCTGTTGTAATGATAGCACTTGAGGTAATAGGATCTGCCCATGTGGAATGCACGTCTCTTTATGATTTGTTAGGAGTGGTTCTAGTAACTGCGCCTGAGTAAAATATAATACAATACAATACAATACAAGATATTGGTACGTAATCATCTGATGAGCTGTTGTAGTGATAGCACTTGGTTGATGGTTACATCTGTCCTTTGCATGACTATTTAATCTGTATGTATATGTTTGGCGACCACCCTGGTGTACACATAAAATGACGTAATGTTGAATCTCTGTACAGACTGAGACTGTGCTTGCTGGTGTTTGTATGTGGAAGTTGTATGTGAATGTTAATTGTGGAGCCCCCCTAGTGCCCTGTAGAGTCAGAATCCATGGAATGTTATTGTTTCCTCGTGTTTTAATGCGGGGTAGGTTTTTCAAACTAGAAGCAGTGTTGTTGGCTCGTACCGGTATATACAACTATTATGTTAATATTGTCGTACTTACTATTGTTTAATTGAATTGTCTGTTGATGTGTTATCAAACATGTGGAATAATTCAAACCAAATAATGGAAGCGGAGGTATCTTTTGTACCTTATAAATTCAGATTTATTATTATCATCTTTATATCATACTGTTACATACTCATCTTTATATCATCAGAAATGTGTTCAACAAAGGATTGTCATAGAAGTCCAGGTATCATCATTTATTGTCATAACAACCACATGTATATCTTGTGTCTTTGGCAATAAAAATCATTTTCAAACCTAAAAAAAAAATTATTGGGAGGTAGGTGCACCCTTCTAAGTGATCGGATCTTCAGTCCCCTTTTGAATGCGGCATCCTAACCCAAGCAGCTCTTTTCGGGAAAGGATCGGACGAGTAGACATCGGACGTTGACCGGCACAAAATTGTCGTTTGGGGAAAATCCCTGGGGGGAAAATTCACCAAGGTCGGCACCTGATGTTACAGTGTACGTACGTAGGCCTATTATCAGCACATTTAAAATTAATTTCATACTCTAAAGGCCTCTAGGCCCTAGCCTAAATGTCCGAGTTTTGATCATTGATGTTGTTGCAGTGTTTGATTATAAAAATATGTCCTCTAAATCTTTTATCACGATTTAAATTTAATAGGGAGTGATCATTTTTTATCAACAGGGGGGGGGGGGGGTGGTGGGTTTGGGGGGGGGGGGGGGCAAAACTAATTTGGACCCCTTGACCGGGGGGTGCTGTAAAAATTTGGAGCCCTCTTGGGGGGATCAAAATGATTTTTAACCTGTTTTGAGCCAAAAAGCCTGCGCGTTACTATGCTTCAAAGGGCCCGCGCGCGTGCCAATTGTTGACCCTAAGGGGGGGGGGGGGGGGAAATGGGGTGGGGGGAAAGCCTCCATGCTGGGGGGGGGGTCATAATAAAATATAGTCCATTTAGATGCATGCATGATTCCACAGGTGCATGCAATTTTTTGGGGGGTCATTTGTCGAAATCCAAATATAATGGGGGCCGAAAACTTTAAAATATGTGACTTTTTCGGGGGCATTTTAAAATTGTTTTCTGAAAAGCGACCCTTGGTAAGGGGGATTTTTTAATTGACCCTTGGTGAGGGGGATTTTAGCGAAAAGCAGACCCTTGGTTAGGGGGATTTTGCTCAAAAAGTACCCTTCCCAGCCGCACACTTGTATACAAAAAATATACCAAGTGCTCCCCCTCCCCCCCAGGTTAAGCATGGAGGCTTTCCACGTCCCCCCATCCCCCCACCCACCGAGGGTGTTTTTTTTTATCCTGACTCCTCCCCCCTCCCCGGCAACACAAGAGAAAAAAAGGGACCACAAAGTTGCCCTCACACCTGATCATACAGGTGTGCATCGATCAGCGATAGACCTGTAGTGTAGTATGCAGTCAGTAGATGCCTGGCCTGAGCTTAACTCTTCCTTTACCGTACATGCATTATTGCGAGTTTACTGTACAGGACCATACACACATTTATTCCAGTTACTCAACGATTTTGGCCGATTTTTGAACCCCTGTGGTTTGCCTAAAAGAGGGTAGTGGGTTATAGTGGAAAACCAAAGAAGAGCAAAAACGCTTAAAAGGCATATTTATTAACTTAAGGATTACACATGATATGACATGCGAGGAAAAAGGGGGACTATATATATATATATGTATGAGTATGTATGGGTAGAGCATATATATACTAAGTAGATAATGGGAAACTGTATATACAATAGCACAGTCCGAAAAGACCAATATGATAAGGGGTAGAGATACCGTTCAGATACATGAAATAACGTGGAAATCGAATAGATCTGATACGCGGACCACGTAGTAAGTAATGAATATAAAATATATATGAATGAAGTCATATTGTCCAATAATAAGAGACTTGGCTACAATAAGAGTCAGAGTTCTTTGGATTGAATATATTCGACGCGTGGTCAGGTCTTAGAACCTAAACAGGGAAGCAACATATAGAATAAGATCCGGGCTGAAGCAGCTGGTAGGGAAGATAACGGAGGGATAAATCCAGGTCAAATGGTAGAGACGAACGGGGGAACAGGGAGCACGGCCCAGCGGCGGGAGGCAGTAGTACATGGAGATGAACCTCGGCGTCGGGTGTAACAATACCTGGGCATGACATCTAGGCAGGGGAGAAACGACGCAGGGGGTAGATAGGCAGTGGAGGCAAGCGACCGGGCCCTGCACACAGTATGGTCATGGCCAGGGTCTGCCTAATCACCACAGGATGGTCGTGGCCAGGGTCTGCCTAATCACCACAGGATGGTCACGGGTAAGGCCGCCTAAGTGAAGATCGATGAAAGCTGAGTAGGGCCGCCTAATTGAAGATCGATGAAGGTTGAGTAGCAGCCGTTGATTAGAGATCAATGGGAGCCGGGCATGGTCATGGAGGGAGGTAGCCTAGCTATTGATCCGGTGGGAGGCTGAAACAAGAAGTAAAAGAGAATATAACTTGGGAAGGAAGAGAGAGCAGTCAGTTATCAGTGAGCGTTTGGGGGAGTACGATCGAGAAGCCCTGGAGCTTGTGTAACTCCTGAGGAGTATGTGTGTGGTTTACATTTAGACATTGTGAATTAGATACATGGTGTTACTTATACAGCGGAGCTTATACACTGTGGAGTTTGGTGATATATATCTTACATAATGGAATATGGAGAACTAACGAAATAGTGTGGTGGAGATACCACGGTCATTTACTGATTGTATCCAACTGAAGATAATAATGGAGATGGTAATACAATATACTGGATTCGTTAGTATGGAGTTAGAACAACACCTATCTAGACTCGCTGATCAAATGAATTGGGATTTGATTGTATGTATATATCCTGGAGCTGTGGTAATAGCCAAAGATTGATGAATAGATTGCACCTGGAGTTCTCTTGAGATTGGGATATAATATCGCCCGAGATAATAGAGAAGTGTATAGATTGACAATAAAACATGTTAAAAGGTATTGTGACGATAAACAGCAATGTACACAAGATCAGATTGAATGTATTTATTGGTCAAATGGATGATGACTAATACTACCGGATTCATATAGAAGGATCCTGCTAGATACTTATATGAATACCTTGCCTATGTTAAGGCCGTCTCGTATAATTATCGGTGCAAGCCCTGGAGCAAATTGACACTAATGAAATACATATCTCTATATATATATGGAGAAGGCTGTGATTGGGATATAATCTATGAAAGTGCTCTATGTTTGGTATAATGTCAACAATACCATAATAAACTGGATCTCACTACCCTTGCGTTATCTTTGGGCGGAAGCCTACCTCTGACTAGTTTACTCCGCAGAGTAGTAGCAAGTAAGACGGAAGTTGAACCCCATTTAAATATACGAAAACACTATATTCCTATAGGACATTAACTATAGCCCAGTAGAATCCCATATAGAGGGTAGAATCCCAGTCTCTGCATATCTTAATCGGTTTGTTCATACATCAATTATTCTAGAAATGCTGGGTTTCTCAACTTGGATGAGATTTAAATCATTTCTAATATAATTTGAGCAATATTTCAGCTTGAATATTTACAAAATTCTTTCAGTTTCTAAAAGGTTAGGCCATCCCCTACATCTTAATACCCCTTTAAATTTCATCTGAAAAATTCTGGTTTTGGGAGAGGTGCCTTTATGTGGAACGTTGTAAAGGAAGAGTTAAGTGTCCAGATGACCGGTCTCTCAGAGTGCCAGGCCTTTACCCTAATACTACTAACCCCCTGCCGACACGCTCAGTATAGGCCTGTGGGTGTGGGAGTGACGGCTCAGCAGCAGAGTATGCACCTAACAACCAGGTGTGCTTGTCAACAGTAACATTGTTCAGCACATCCAAGGACAGGTGTATATACAATAAGACCATGAAAAGAGACTGAAATATATGTGATGTTTATAAAGACTAACAGGAGAGACTGGTTAAAATATTTGATTTATTACAATATATATACTAAAGCAGTTACATTCTGAACAAAGACACACACTACCTACAAGGGTTGGAAATAGACTCAACTATCATATTGTGTTCTACAATGTATCATTCTACATATTTTTTAACACAAGACTGAGTCATCATCTATATTTGTATTGTGTCATACCATTATGGAAAAAGGGGGATATCATGATATGTACTTATGTGGTTATTGTTGACGTGGGAACGCCGTCAGAGACGCAGTTACATAGTCGTGACTTCATGTTTAAATCACTTCTCGAGCTAGATCTGCATCACATTGTCGTTAAAAGCCCCATTCAGTCCTCGCCTCATTCACGTATCATGACAATCATTTTTGCATCATGACGGCCTTAAAGTTTTAAAGCTGATGAACAGCAACTCAAGTTGCAAATTGCAGAAAAACTCTGACCAATTCAGCAAAAAAGGAAATTTTTTAATGATAAAGTTGTGTTTAGGGAGTGTTCATATATTAGTTCCAGGGGGGAGTGTTGATTTTGGGCGGTATAAATTTCCGACCCCTCTCAAGGGGCGGCATAGAAAAATTCAGCCCCTTTTAAGCAAAAAAGCTTGCGTGTTACTATAGTTTCAAGGGGGAGGCGAAACATTTTCAGCACCTTCGGCGGGGGGAGACACAACATTCTATGCACTCCCGAGCGGGGTGGGAAGAATTTTCGCGCCTCCATGCAAAATCTCACCACCTTCCCCCTGTAATTAATAAATGAACACTACCTTACATTGGTTTTAGCAGAATTCTCATGATATCATCTGTAATGCCTATCTTTGCAAACATCTCATATTAGGAGATTCACAGGGCAATTATCTTTCAATTAGTGCACATTAGAATACTGAATTATAAGGTATTATTCATGTATTTGTCGGTCAATCTTTTACAGCTTGTTATATACATGTGACTATTGTTACATTAAAAGGTATCACCGCTGAACATGTCTTTTTCATGTAAACATTTTTATGTAAAATACACACATGAAAAAACCATGCCAGAAACCATGTAAAATACATTTGTATATAAGACATCCTGGTGACCAAAACCGATATAATTAAATGATGTCATCACCCATCGTAGAATTATGTATAAAGGATGTCATTTAACACAAGTTTTGTTAGCTGGGGTATTATGCTAAGGCAACCGAGTCAGAGAGTATACTATGTACATGATTTCCCCAGTTAATATGGCAAAATTCATCAGATATATAACTGATGTAAATGGTTGTATCATGTCATAATGTTGTTAGCTGTCGAGTTGTGGTCCACATGGACGGGCAAACATCTGACCCCGCTCATGGATCCACTTAGCGGCAACTGGAAATAAGAAGAAAACAAATTCAGATCTAGATTTTGAAAATATGTGATGCATATTTTCCCTATATATAAAACGGCATTAGTTGGGACCAGCGAACCACCCCTTTGAATTAGGCTTATAAGTGCTTGACAGGAACAGATAAACCGAAAGAGGCTAGATAAAAGTATTTATTTCATGGTGAATACTGTCTATCAATGTTAAACCTATGAGAGGGCCGTATGTGACTCAAGGGTTGAATAACCCTCGGCCGTATTGCACGCTGTGGCCGTATTGCACGCTCCCAGTGGTCGCCAGTGGTCGCCATGGGGTCGCCATGGCGTTTCTAAGCTACCGAAGGTCACGTGACTTGTACGGAATTCAAAATGGCGGCCGACGGAGGTAAACAAACGCCGCGGAAGTAAAGAAACATCGTGGAAGTAAAGAAACATAGACTACATATCTATTTTACATCGATATACCATGAAATAAATACAGAGCGTCACTTAAAAGTGACCTCTTGACTGTTTATTGCACTCGTGGGGCTTGGGCCGTATTGCACTAGGCCTACGGCCAGCGTGCAATACGGCCCAAGCCCCACTCATGCAATAACCAGTCACTCTGTCACTTTAGCATGCAGCTCTGTCTATGTACTTTTTCCAAAGTTAACTCGATTTATCCTCTCAAACTTCCTTTAATTAATATTTTCAGTCTTCCATTTGTGATAATTTTAGTCCCTATCAAACTAATTCTCGGAATTTCATTGTATTATAAAGAAAAACAACATAAATATTACAAATACCCTCGCACAGGTAACCTAGTAACAAGAAACAAAGAGTTGAACAAAATTCCGCAATTGTTTTCGTCCAT
The DNA here is from genome assembly GCA_947462335.1 of Harmothoe impar. Classification (NCBI taxonomy): domain Eukaryota; kingdom Metazoa; phylum Annelida; class Polychaeta; order Phyllodocida; family Polynoidae; genus Harmothoe; species Harmothoe impar. Next base: position 2,349,936 of record OX381706.1, read on the forward strand.
AAGCGTGACCCTTAAATGAGATAACTATAGAGTATTGGTGAAAGAATAAAGCACATTCCCACAGTTTATACCCATCTAAACTCACCGAATTAATATGATAGTAAAATACATTCAAATGATTGAAATAGCTGGGTCTAAACTTGCGAGTCGGGCCCCTCCGAGAGAATGTGTTAGGAGAGTGACGTTGTCACACGACGGCAGAAGCGGATGAGAGAATCTGCTGGGAGATTGGTCTCCTTGGTGACGCAATGACTATCTGGGGCAGTGGGACGCTGCTATGCCGTTTTCCCGCGCACGTCCCACGGACCTGTGTAGCCGCTGTGGAGGTGCGTGTTTGTGTGTGTGTCCAGGGGGAAAGGGGGGGGGGGGGGTTCGGCCCCAGCAGACTGGGGGCAGTAGCTGGGGGAGGGGGGGGGGGTAAATTATTGTATTGTCCGCAAGGGAGCAGTGGGGATATATCTCTTTTGTTTTTAGGGTTGGGGGGGATAGGCCTAGGCCTAGATATGGGGTCACAGGATAGATCTATAGCTCATTCCAACACCCACTATCCCAGTCCCCGAAGGGGCTGGTGTGAATAAATTCATAAACTCCTTCACCACTGAATTTCTGGTAACCCCAGCAATAAGTACCAATCCTGGGATGGGACATTGGACAATTACCCTTTGAACTTTTTAACCCAATTTGCCAGAATTATGCTTGAATCTGGCCCTGGAGAGTAGACTTTCCAGGGTTGCATTCATGCATCATACTTACACATTAAAGCACTACCGTAAAACCCCGCGTAGAAGCCGCAGCTTGTATGTCAGTCAAACTTTATTTTGATTCCAATCAATCCTATCTAGGGTATGGCTTATACAATAGTATTTATAAGTATACTATGGTACCAAATTAGCAGAACCTCCGCAGCTTATTTAATTTGTCAAAGTTAGGGGTGCAGCTAATACGCGAGTTAGTAGAAAACGAGGTGTGTGTCGTAGAACCACAACTACAAAAGTGCCCGCCAAATACGCGAGTTAGGCTTATACTCGAGGTTTACATTATCAGCAGAGGGTACATTAAAGCACTATGAGGATAGGGTTAAAATATTTAGACTACCGTAAAACCTCGCGTATAAGCCGCGGCTAGTACGCGAATCAGATCGCTGGTGCGGCTTATAGGATCGGCACATAGTCCAGGTGCTGCTTATACGCGAGTTTTTGCTCCTATAGTACAGTACTAAACTCACCATAACCAGATCGCTGGTGCGGCTTATAGGATCGGCCCAAAGTCGGGGTGCGGCTTTTACGCGAGTTAGGCTTATATGCGAGGTTTTACGGTAGTTGACAGTCACACTGATTCTACTTGTTTTCTCTCAAGCTGGCCCCACCTCGACCTCTGTCACCGAGCGTCATCACTGGTACCAAAGGTTGCTGGTTAGAATAGTTCCTGTGCGCTTGGTGCAAGTGCAGATGGGTACCGCGTAGGAATCCCCCCCCCCCCCCCCCCCCCCAATATATGGTGAAGTGACGCGGTTATGGCCCCTCAAATACCAGCTATGTCGCTCGGACACGCCCCAGGACGAGTGAGGGGCAGCTTGGTTTTCTCTGTGTAAAATAGGTAGCAAAGGGATTGGAATCTCCTTAACCCTTAATCCATAACCCTTTGATATCTTAATGCATCATAGCCTTGGTCATCACGATGCATGAATGCAGCCCTGGCAAGTAACTCACCAGTGCTGCATCCATGCATCATAAAGACCCTATAGGGTTGAGACACTCCCGAAGGGTCGGCATGATGCATCAATGCAGCACCGGCAAGTCACTAGCCAGGGCTGCATCGATGCATTGGTGCATCATGATGATAAATGTCATCTTTTAGCAACATCCGTCCTTATCATTGGTATTCTTCTATGGTAACGTCTTTAGAAGCCCACACTATTTCACAGTAAATATCAAACAAATGTTGCTACAATGTATATTGTAAATATTTATTAGTTTATTTTATATACATATATTCACAACCCAAATTTCATTTTCTACTTTTAAGGCATCTTTGACTGCATCGTGCAATGTATGTCTTGGACTGTTGTATCAATTGGTGTTCACATGTAAAACCCCAGGATTATTGTTATGAAAATCATATATGAAGTAACAATAAAGCAATTTTTAAAAAAGGATAAAAACATTTAGATGAGTTGAGAGTATTGACACGTACCCCACTTGTGTCCGTGTATGACGGGGCAGCCCGCGTGTAGCGTCCTCCTGTCGGGGACACCAGACCTGTGCAGGTTGTACCAGAACACCGCTCCACCCTGCAACATCATGGCTTACACTGACAGTTTTTGCGAAAACTTTTTCATCCCACAGGACAATCGGTCCTGCAAATTTTCAATGTTGCAGGACCGGCTACATCTTTGAAGGACTGGATAGCCACATATCTGATGATTTGTGCATACAAAAAAGTATAAAATAGTATTGTGCACTAAAAATATGTTATATTTGTAATCACTTATGGCCAAATCAGGATAGATCTATATATAGTTTTACACAGCATATTGACAAAAGTATTACTAAATTTGTTCAGTTCAGAAAAGCCTAACATGTGGCTGGACATTCGGTCCGGCTACACTTGTCAATCTGCTGGACCGGTGGCATTTTAGGTGGACATTGCCACTATCCTGCATGTTTTTGCAAAGACTTACTGATGAAATTAAAGCATCTGCACTGTAAGAAGTAAGTACTGTACACCTACAGCAAAAGTTGCTGGCAACTTTTGTTCCGGTAGATTTTGCTGTAGGTGTACAGCAACTGACTTGCTGTAAATTTACAGCAACTTCTACTGTAAATTTACAGCAACTTCTACTGTAAATTCACAGCAACTTCTACTGTACATCTACAGCAAAAGTTGCTGGCAACTTTTGTTCCAGTAGATTTTGCTGTACATGTACAGCAACTGGGTGCTGTAAAGTTACTGCAAATTCTTCTGTAGGTTTCATATTGTTGTTCTCATCAATTTATATCAATTAAATATGCATGCATGGAGAGTACTTTCCTGCATAATAGTTCAATCCCAGCTAGGATAATACACACTACACATTGTAATGGTTAAATCCTGCTTCAATACAGCTGAACCGTATGTGATACCAGCTTTTCCTCAGGCCGGGCACTTAAGCATTTAACTTTTCCCACCAATGTGGTGTCTATTCTATACTTTTGCTGTTTTTTTGTATTATTCAACACAATTATGCAAATATCAATTCACTTTATGATAACTGCATTCAGTCTCTCTCATCCAATCTTATTCTATGATGTCTTGAGAGTTTATTTGACTTGGGAAAGGGTTTGGTGGAATAATTAATACAGAAATGGTCTACTGCTGCCACCTAGTGGCGGAAATATACAGCACAATGTACTGTAAATGTACAGCAACAGTGCCGGAGACCCAATTTACAGTACATAATGCTGTAATTATACAGCAAATAGTGCTGTAATACCAACTACAGCAATAAGTGCTGCAAATATACAGCACATTGTGCTGTTTAAATACAGTAACTTCTTACAGTGTGGAGTTGTCAAATAGTCAGCATAGAAAAAGACTTTAGGGTATTCTTAGTGACTGTCATAAGATAAACAAGTTCATGGTCAATAGGCTCATCTGAGTGACAATGTTAGCCTAGGCAGTGGCCAGCTCCAAGTGATACGTTTACGGTTGTCAAATTACATAGATCTGTAGAAACGTATGTCTGATCAAAATATCGGTAATAATTGTTAAAAATTGATGAATTTTGATGCAAGCTACAGAAGATAATACCAATTAATGTTATTGCTGACTGACCTTTTTGGGTTCCACTACAACATCAATTAGCGGGAAGATGGTGGAGCCACCTTCAAACGGCGCCTGCAGCTGTGGAAGCAGAAAGAGCATTAACCTTTTAACCCTTTAGGGCAGCATAATCCTTTATTGTGTTATGCACACAACTGACTTAGCTCACATGAGTTCACAGACAAACATTTTGAATGGGTCTTACCCCAGTCTTAATGAAGTCTTACAACCAGAAAGTCTTAATATAAATGGAGGGCTCTCCCCCAAATCGGAGTTTTTCTTTGCATTTGGCGGAACCCAATTAAATACCTTTTTAAGATATTTTTTTATTGATGTTGGCATGTAAAGTATCAATATTTCATCTAACAGTTGTGGCATACTAATGAATAAACATAGATATGGAATAACCACTTATAACGCCCATAACACTGACAGGAAGTAATAACTGGAGGGGATACCTACGTAAATGAGAAATGTCGCTATTCGATCGCCGCTGCCTTTAATATAGTCAGGAACTGGGGAGTCCTCCTGTAAATACAGAACAATGAATAAAAGATCATTTATTCATAAAAGAAATACAAACTCATCCTCTTGTGAGAATCAATAGATTTTTCTACAGCGATGCAATAAACCAGAGCTTTCTTTTTTGTGAAAAGGTAACATTTGTCGTCATGACACACCAATTCAGTGCAATGCAATGCACATGCTTTTGCAACTCGCAGCATGATGCATGAATGCAGCACTGGCAAAAGTACTTATCAGGCCTATATACAACAGCAGCAACTAAACAGCACTCTTAACTTTGTCTAATGGGACAATGCCTCACCACCATAGGCCTTAGTTAACAGTCTCAAACACATATGGCTGTGTAGTTCTGCTGCTAGGGTACAGGGTACTTCCTGTTGGGATTAGATCAAATGGGGTTCAAACCCCTCAAAATCGTTTAATTGCGTTACTCATTGGTCTCAAAAGGCAGAAGCAGTACACATACTACTGGGTGATGAGTATCATTGCATGAGTCCTGATGGAGCAGTTGGTTAGCTTGTGGGCTCAATAGTTCTGAGGTTATGGGTACGGATCCTGATAGATACCCTGGCTCTCAAAGAGGAAAAGGGGTGTATGAGCATATAATGTGCTGTTTTATAATGTTAGGCAACTGCTTGCTCTAGCAACACAATGGCAACACCATAGAATAGTCAAAATAGAATAAGTGAAGAAAATAGCATAGTGACTATCCTGGAAGCCATCTTGAATTCCCGGACGAGTGCATATGGGATTTTCCCGGGACTCTCCTAAAATTGGTTGTTCTGAATTTGTTTAACCTCTAGAACTCTTGGACTATATACAGGGGTAGACGCTAACTGTCTGAGGTGTGGGCCACTCGGGCCATAGCTCCAAAAGATATTCCTGATTTATCTATATTAGAATAAGACTAAATTGTCTCATTTACTCACATTTTCCCTTTTCAACAACAAATTATATGCCTATACTTATCAGGTATATTCCTCTTAAATATCTTGAAAAATGTCCTGTAATTCTACAGGCCCGGACGCAAAATTACGGGCCATTGACTACCAGGACAGCATTAGCGTCTACCCCTGCCATATATTTATGTTGAACTCTTGTATAGGGCCAAAATAAAAGGTTTGTTTCAGGTAACCCGACCAACCCTATCAAGACAAGACCGACCCTACATTTTTTTATGCAATTTTAAAGAAATTTTTGTATTTCTACCCTTTTTGGATCAGTTTTAGGGTCTTCGGAGAGGCGGGCTAGTACTTTCATGTTAAAAATAAAAGAGTAAGAAAATAAAAATCCCACCTACCGACCCTACATTTTCTTGCCATGTTACCTGAAACAAACCTTTTTTTGGCCTAGATGACATGAGGGACCACTTACCATGAAGTCATAGTGGGGATGGTAGACGCCTCCTGGGCCGTACCGAAGCACCTGCAGCACAACAAGCATTGCATGAAGGTTAGCAAAGTTTGGACTAACTTTAAAGTTAGTACATCTGATAGTTGGGGTTCAAAAATGTATTTTCTTAAAAATGAGCTAAATGTTTGCAAATATCATTCTTTTCTTCCCATCTATTCCATTCCACTTTGCTGAAATTTGATCTTACTATCCACTGGATGGTCAATTGGGAAGAAAATTGTGCACACGTTTATTACACCCATTGAAAATACACTGTAAAAGACCAGGGTTGGACCCTATATATACCCACTTTAACTCCAGTAAATGTCCCTTAAAGCAGCTTGATTAAGATGGTTGCCTACAATCATGACCATGTCCAAATGTGTCATATTGTTTGTTATTTCTAGTACGTTGCATTACTGACAGTCTAAGCTTTAATATTTGTGGAATTTTCAACATACTTTTCATTAAAAATCTTTTTAAATAAAAAGAAGTTTTCCCAAATCACCATTTTCATGATGTGTGCAGTGATGAGAAACCAGTTTATTTTTTGAGTGGCCCTAATTTTTTTGGTTTGAAAATGTTTATTGTCTTCCACTATTAAAAAAGTGATTACAGGCAATCTCTATAGTTCCTTTGTGTGTTTCCTGTTACCAAATTTACATAATCTTGATACTGATAAGTTGTTTATACTGTTCACATAAAAATGTAATACAGATCACATACAATATGTTGAATGACAAAATAACAAACAATGGAACACAAATAGCGAAAAACTTATATAGGACATATGATATCAATTGAATTATCCTCCCTACTAAGCTCCCCTTAAATACCATGATCAACAACACAACAGAGAAATGGGCTTAGAGGATCGGACCATTGACCCGCCTCATGTTTATATAACAATAACAAATAACAACAATCCATAAAAAATAAAATTAATGAAACCAAGGAGCGTCAGCACTCGTCTCCTCTCTGATCGTGAATGGTCTGAACAATGGCGGTACCGGATATGGAACTCTCTCGGCGCATGCGCAACCTTATGCATAATTAATGAGCGTCTTGTTCCCGCCACGGTCTGCAGTATTATATCCAAGAAAGACTACTCCTTCTTGTTACATAATCCTCCCTACTAAGCTCCCCTTAAATACCATGATCAACAACACAACAGAGAAATGGGCTTAGAGGATCGGACCATTGACCCGCCAACCCCCCAACAACACATACCAACATAACTATAATCCAACATGAAAGTTCAACAGTTTCTTAGACCAACCTTTCTCTTCGTGTACAATATTAACAAAAGGTCTATTTAAATAACGCAATACACATAGACTTTTCCAATCTCCCCTTGTCTGAATTTCAGGCAAAGACAAACCGATCATAGCCAAAGTCGTCGCACCCCCGTGCCTGAAGCTGTGTGTACCCAGCTTGCCTTTTTTCCCAAACCTACCACACGTACATTTCCACTTATCTACAAACCATACATAAGAAGCCGCTTTAAATACCCGGCCTTCTTTCCAACCCAACAAAGGTTTATCCAACATACCACCATTCCTACATAACATCTCTTTCAAATGTTTCAACAGACACAATTTATTATCATGCACTTCTGCTACCGGTATCTTTAACACCCTCTCTTTAAATTGAAACGTCTTAGTTTTGTAGACATTGAAAACTACCCCCCAAGATTCGAAGCTTAAATCTTTACGCATGAGACAGAATTCTGAAGACAGTACATTTGATCCCCGTAGCAAAGTTCTGAACATAATAAGGCACGCCACCCAAAAGACTAAGTCTTCCAATGATGAAAAATCTAATACATCATAAATGTTACGCAAGTCGTCAGGATAAATTCCTAGAGATGGATTAACAACATCTCCTTTAAAACGTCTTACTCCACCAAGAATCCATTGTAAACCCAAAGATTCTCTACATTCATCTTTATAACCCAACATCCTAGACCATACCAACACCGCGGATACATACTGTTGTATGGATGAATAAACCAAATCTTTACACAAATAGGCTATGTATTTCCTCATATTATCCCGTTCCAAGGGAAAAGCATTTTTCCGTTGTAAATAACAGAACTTCTCATATTTCCTAATTTGTGAATTCCTTGTACGCCAGCTCTTGTCCGCATAATACATTTTCTCTAGACGCAGAACCTCTGACATGAGCTCGTCTCCTAGAAGATAAACAGCAAAACGCACGATTACTTACATAATCTTTAATTAAATCCCTGAATTTAGCACCTTTAACTCTAGACAAAGCATCACACCAAACATTTTCAGCAGATGAAATCCTGTGTGGGAAGATCTCAAAGTTATAAACAAACGAACACCAAAATATCTCCCTTAACCACTGCATACACAGTCTGTTCTTTGATCTACCTGTAGTCAACATAATCTGAACTGCTACATTATCAGTAAACACATGTATAGCCCGGTTTACCCATTGACTTCCCCACCTAATACAGGCTCTTACTACTGACCACAACTCACGTTCAGCTGAACTCTTCAAAATTGAAGTAGGTCCCAACTCAAAATGACTTACATAATCAAATTCTGCTACTGGATCATTATCCCAAGTACCGTACAACCAATCTTCGTTAAATGAGGCACCGAAACCCAACATTGATGCGTCTCCATAAATAGTAAAACAATTCCAAAAATCCAATTTAATTATAGCAGCACACCCATTAAACATCAAGGAAAAATGCTTCCACCACTGCATATCGGCTCTAAAATTATCGTCCAAATGAATTTTATCAGATTGTTTTTGGACGCTATTAACCAGATTTATCGCCCTTCTAGAAAAAGTTCTACCACCTCTTATAATTGTCACAGCATTGCACGAATAGTGTAATTCTGGGTCATTGCCGCCAGCCAGGTACACGCCCCCTCCATCAAACCGGGTCACCACCAGCGCCCCCTACCTCAGGTCTCGCCCAAATCTCGCCCTCACCTGCCCACCTGCGTTCCCGCGCCTTCCACCCTCAGTCTTTGTTTGAACACCGCCCGGTTCACTACCATTTTTCTATTGCTAAAGACGTCAACTGTGACGCCAGTTATTCTTTTACACAAAAGTTTTATCAAACCTGGTTTTAACAAAAGCAATACGACTTGTGAACAGCTCTGCTGAACGTAGTAGGTAGAGTGTGGCCGTTCATTCAAAGACTACACATGGCGCACGGAGGAGCCCGACCGAAGACAAAGGGACGCGGCCGAGGACGCGGCCGCGGCGCCCCCGACAAGGTCACCGACCTCATCGGCCTCTTCGACGACGACTGGTCCCCCGGCTTCGATAGCAACGACATCTCCATGTCAGACACCAGGTACTTGCTGCCGACCCCCCTCCACGACCGGAGGCCCGGGCCGATACGCACGTACCAATACGCGCCATCGACCAAGCAACAAGACGACCCGAGAGTCGCCTCTCTCGAGCTCGAGGTAGGGCAGCTGAAGGGTAAAATGACGTCGATAGACAATAAGCTAGACCTCCTTGTACAAAATGCCCTGAGAAACCCCGCCCCGGCCGCTCAGAGCTCCCCCATTCCGACGCAGGGCGCCCAGTTCGAATACGCCGCCGGCGGTCAGCAGGCGCCCGCCGGCCGCCATGACACGCCGCCACATGCACCCCCGGCGCCACTGCCGACAGCACAGCCGCCGGCCGTGCCCGGCCACGCACCGTCACACTACACGGGATCTACGCCCCGCCTTCCCCCGGTCGACCGCGGCCAGATGGCCGGCTTCCCGGACATAGCTCAACTCAGGACAAGCGGTCACGCCGACGGGTTCGTCGAACAACAGCTCGCCCGTGAGATCATGAGGATGGGTGCCACAGATGGTAAGACCAGTTTGATTACAGACCCATTTGTGCGCAGACCCATAGTGAAGCCATACATGTACCTAGACCGCCCCGGCCTCCAGACCCTCAAGCAGAGGCTGGATGTCCGTTCCGACATGAAAGAACTCGAATACATATTCTGTATGTTAACAATCCTCACCGACGACAGGGCGAAGGCCCAGATCGACCCGGACAGGGACCATATCATAGCCCATCTCCATGACGTCATGACCGAGATCATGGCGGGCAGATCATGGCCATCCGTGCTCAACTGGAGTCAGTCCATATGGGACCAGGTCGAGTCTGAGAAGTGCTCATGGCAAGACAGCAGATGGATCCGCGACGAGCGCGTCCGCCTCGCCATGACCGCCCTCGACGGGAGGGGGGCAGGGTCAGCTTCCCGCCCGCCCGGCAAGTTCAATCCCTCCCAGATCACCGTGCAGCGCAATCCCGGCGAGGTCACCTGCCCGGACTTCAATTCCCAAGCCGGATGCAAAAACAGACACCATCACGCAGAAGGCCAGATCACCTTTGTTCACGCCTGCTGCCACTGTGAGACGCAGGGGCGGAGGAATTTCCACTCGTATCAGGGCTGTCAGAACAAGAGCCGCCCGCCCCACGGCGGTCCAGCAGGTAACAGCGCCCACAACAATCGATCTCCGCCAGCCGCCAACAGCGCCCCGCCGACAAAAAACGCTCAGTAGGCGGGTCAGCGGGAAACGATAGTGCTGACACGCCCGCAAAGGGCCACACTCTGGTAAACATTGACTGTATAAACCCTGTCTGTGATTCAAATTGTGATACAAACCGTGATGATTCTATAACATGTGATGTAAACGTGACTGACAACCGAAAATCCCCAGTGTCAACAACAAAGATGGCGGACCATGGGCGCCGCCATCTTGAATCCACAACGTCTCGCGCCAACTCTCGCGGCTCGCGAGATCACGCCAACGAGATCCAACATGGCGGTTCTTCACCGAAACAACACCGCACCGCCACGCAGCATCATGAATTCGCCCCAGTTCTACAGGATTCGGCAAATGAAGGTGCACCGATTAATCTGCAGGCAACGGAGATGGTTCCTCGCCATCCATCCAGCCACGATGGAGTTAACGACACGGCCCAGGACGCCACAACACGCCGCATCGTAAACGCCGCAGGTAATAATGACCCGCCATTTGCAAAAATTAGACGCATGTGTAAAACCGACACGTTTGACTATGACATAGACGTGTCCCCTGACGCATTCAAAGACTACCGCAGGCAGCACTGGCCGTCCCCCAACCCAGACATGCCCGACGAGTTAGCCAAGATCTATGACGCAGTAGCAGCATCGGGCATCCCCAACGTGCTGGGCGCCCGCATGACACTCCCAACCCTTCTCAACCTTGACGCATGGCACGCGTACACGGGTGATAACATTGACTTTCAGCAACTTGTGCAGTTTGTAGAGTTTGGCTTTCCATTGGGCTACATGGGCCCCGTGTCAGACTCCCTTGACACTGACAACCACCCAAGTGCTAATAAGTACCCAGACCAAATTGACATGTTCATTGACAAAGAAATTGACCTCGGGGGACTGGTGGGTCCGTTTGACGCTCCCCCATTCTCCCCGTGGTGCCACATCTCCCCCCTGATGTCTCGGGAGAAAAAGGCATCCAGTGACAGACGCGTCATAAGTGACATGACATTCCCCGACGACACGTCGATTAACGCCTATATCTTTAAAAACACTGTTCTGGGCCTCGAAAGAGACCATGAATTACCGACTGTAGACAGCCTCGTTGACGACCTCATGGTCATAGGCACTGGCGCACATCTCTCCACACTCGATGTCTCAAGGGCATTTAAAAATTTCAAATCATGTCCAATTGATTGGCCTCTATTGGCAGTAAAATGGGATAATAAATTCTACTCTGACGTCACCATGCCATTCGGAAGTAGAGGAAGTAGCTGCCACATGCAGAGGGTAGCAATGTTCATAGTTGACATACTCAATCGTAAAGGTGTGAAGGGAAAAATGTACCTTGACGATCTGATATTGGTCTCTCCATCTAGGGAAAAGGCCGAGCACGACTACCAGGTGGCCAGAGACCTCCTACAGGAACTAGGCCTACCAGAGGCCGTGGAGAAGACCCAGCCCCCATCCCAGGTCGTAGAGTGGCTGGGAATCATGGTGGATGCTCGACTGCAGACTCTCACACTATCTCCAACCAAGATACAGGAAGCTCTCGAACAGGTAAACTTCTGTCTCACAAGGAGATCCCTCACAAAGAAACAATTACGCAGCTTACTGGGCAAGCTACTCCACGTGGCGAAGTGTATCCGCCCAGCCAGGTTGTTCGTATCCAAACTGTTAGACGCCCTACGGGGCATGAGGGGCAACTTCATACACGTCAATGTTCAAATGAAGCAGGACTTAAGTTGGTTCATAGAATTCGCTAGCGACTGGAATGGGGTTGCATACATCCCAGACTCCACCCCCTCCAGAGACATATATGTAGACGCGTGCTTGACCGGAGTCGGCGCACATGACACAAAAATGGCATACGCCGGACAGGTGGCCCCCATCGAGGACCCAGTAGTTAATGTGTCCGAGATCGAGGCCGCAAACATAGCTATAGCACTGCATACCATGGTGTCTCAGGAAGATAGAGGATCCCACATCCGGGTCCACTGTGACAATGAGGCGTCGGTACATGTATTGCAATCAGGCAGGGGGCAAAACCACCAGATTCTGGAGGCCGCCAGGGCCGTATGGATGGTGGAAGCCATATGTGACGTCCACTTCTCATTTAGACATGTCCCCGGCGTCAAAAATGACATAGCTGACGCCTTAAGCCGGGCACATATAAACTCACATTACTTAAACCTAGCACATAAATATGTTAGAGACTTTGACATGCAACTTGTAGACCCGTGCCTGCATATTCTTGACGCCATGTCTCCTCCCATCCTTTGCAGATCGGGCGCTAGACTATCTGCAACAGAGGGCATGCCAGCGTCAGGGGCGCTCCAGGGCACAGGGCACCTTCAAGAACCATCGGTCGGCAACGGGCACATACTTAGCCTATTGCCGGCACACTGGTATGGACCACCTCAGACCAGCCCATCAGCAGATCTGTACTTATCTAGAGTACCTCGCGGTGTGGATAGACTCACCGGCTACCATAGGCAATCACGTCAGCCAGATAAGGACTTACCTCGAGCTGACCGGACAGCCCACAGCGGAAGTGTCACACCCCAAAGTCAGGAGGGCTGTGGAAGCCATGGAAAGAGACATTATAGTGAAGTCCAGAAAGAAGCCCCCTGTCCCCATGGAGATCCTCAGGGGAGCCCTTCACTTCATACAAGGGACTCAGGCAGACACAGTGGTGAGGTTCGCACTACTGGTCATATACTACGGGGCCCTGAGACAGTCAGAGATAGCCCCGGTGTCAACAGGCAAGTTCTCACCTATATCCCACCCCACAAGGAAGGACATGTCCCTCTCACCAGACAATCTCATCCTGACAATCAGGAACGCCAAGAATCTCCAAAGGGCAGACCAGCAGCGAGTGGTGATCATGGAAGGAGCAGACCACCCTCTGGTATGCCCCATATGGCACGCACACAGAATGCTCGAGGAGGCCCCCACGATACACCCAGAGGAGCCCCTCCTCCAGTTCCCAGACACAAGAACAGTGATGCCCACGTCCCACATAAAAAACAAGTGGGACGCAGCGATGGCGCATCTTGGCGTGCCAAAGACAAAGTACAGCCTACACAGCCTAAAGAAGTCGGCGGCTACGGAAGCATACAATGGAGGGCTCCCAGAGCTAGAGGTACAGGCATTCGGGGGCTGGAGGTCGGAAGCACACAGACAATACATTGTCGCCGCCGGCAACAAAGCCAATAAGATCCTCCGCAAGGCCATCATGCCCAAAGACAGCTAGGCCGTGACCAATACCAAAGGACACCCAATGTGATAAATGTGATAAATGTGATACTCCCAAGAACTGTTACACTCATAATTTTACAATTCACAATCACTTGTAATCTACATAACCATACATAACTAATAATCATATAATATCTCTACCACCCCATATTCCCACCCTTCAACTCGTTGGCATTTCTGGCCACTCAAAAATATCATTCAAAAATATCTACAGGTATAATTGTGATATCTCTCAATAATCACTGTCTATTTATGTATGACATCAACTCAACTCGTATAATCATGTACTAAAGGTTTTATTGTATATTTTACCTACACTCATATTCACATGTTTACATGTAATATTCATCGTCATATTTTATTATACCAAATCTTAATAAAATATATTTCTCCAAATCACATCTCATCGTTGTATCTGGGGAATACGGTAATGGTCACAGCATTGCACGAATAGTGTAATTCTGGGTCATTGCCGCCAGCCAGGTACACGCCCCCTCCATCAAACCGGGTCACCACCAGCGCCCCCTATCTCAGGTCTCGCCCAAATCTCGCCCTCACCTGCCCACCTGCGTTCCCGCGCCTTCCACCCTCAGTCTTTGTTTGAACACCGCCCGGTTCACTACCATTTTTCTCCATCCCACCCACCCTACTTAAATTATCATATCCATAGGTATTATAAACCTCATAAGAGGCCCACTCAAAAATATCATTCAAAAATATCTACAGGTATAATTGTGATATCTCTCAATAATCACTGTCTATTTATGTATGACATCAACTCAACTCGTATAATCATGTACTAAAGGTTTTATTGTATATTTTACCTACACTCATATTCACATGTTTACATGTAATATTCATCGTCATATTTTATTATACCAAATCTTAATAAAATATATTTCTCCAAATCACATCTCATCGTTGTATCTGGGGAATACGGTAATGGTACTACAATGAGCCAAGACACCTACTAATTGTTGCAGTTCTTTCTTGGTGCAAACCTTCAAAATCACAAAACTATCAATCAAAACATGCAAATTAATTAACTTCTCCTCCGGTAGATACAATTTCATCACCGTGCTGTCCAAAATTATACCCAAATATTTAATGCGCTGACGAGGTGTAATTAGTTTCTTATAATTCACAAAGAAACCTAGACTTCTCAATAAACTAATCAAACTATTCATAATTAAAGTACATTCATCCTTGGTGTCAGCCATTATCAGAAAATCGTCTAAGTAACCGTACACCCTATCAAAACCGCGACGCTTCATACACCGAACAATAAATTCCGTTTGCAAAGTAAAAATGTAAGGTGCACATTTAATACCAAAAGTCATAGAGTTACTTACTAACACTTCCTCTTTGCCACCAATACACCATCTAAACCCCTGTAAAATTCTGTGAGGCCCATATACCGGTATAGACCTATAAGCATTACTAATATCCAAAATACTGAAATAACAATTACCATTCATATCTTTAGCCACATTTTTTACAGTAATATAACTAAAAGGCTCCACAACTTCCTCCATAAACTTATTAATACACAACTTCTTTGGCCTACTTGCGTCTGTGATACAGCGAGTTGATTTACCTTTATCTTTGTCAACACTACCCAGCGCATGAATACATTGTGGTTTGTAATCTACCACACTGATAATACCTTCCAATAATTCTTGCTTAACCGTAATTTCCATCAACTCTTTTGCTCTTGGCTTAAGTATAGATTTATAATTCATACAATCATAAGTCACCGACACGAAATCATTCACAATTTTATAACCAAGCAAACTACCTTCAAACAAATCCAACAATTTATAATCAACTTCTCCAAAGCATAAGCCTTCAATCAAAAACACACACGGTTTCAACAACGATCTTACTCCCTCAATTTCATGTGAGCAAGTACCGGTGCATATTTCCCAATCTCCCCACATGGCGAGAAAATGTAACAATTCATTGTCTGGATTATTCACATATTTATCCACCAGAACTTGAATAGTACCACCTTTTAACAATCTTGAAGCACATCTCGTACCCTTTAAATCCAAAACATGCAAACCAATGTCCTCTGAAATTACCGGACCCGAAACAATATTTGGCTGTCCTAATGCACTAACATCAGTGATCTCTGAATTTACAGCACACCTACCGGTATTAATAATGACACATTTTTTATACACGTACCAATAACATATCCAATTATTTGAAAACATTAATTCCAAACAGTCCTTGTAGTCCTTCCACAACATTTGTATGCAATCTACCAACAATCTATGAACCGCAAATTCTTCAGTAATATAATTTTTTCCGTTAGCCAATTTCATAATGGAATCCCAGATTACATCCAATCTATGTAACACATTTAATAACTTCAAACACAGATACAAACCCAAACTCCACATATAGCTTACATAACAACAGATCCACCATTCAACATTCACACATTCCTCAAGTGCCGACTGCACCCCCTACCTGTTAAATACCCCTCCCCCCCTTCCCCTCCCCAGCCCACAGGCTGATTTCACATGCTCCTTTGCTCCACATTCTTGACATACATGCAACCTGAAGCATTTTTCGCCCCACTCACATCTGCCTTCGTTGTGGCGAAAGCAACGCTGGTTGCCCAGATCAGATCTCCCCCTCCCAAACCCCCCCCCCTTGATACCCCCCTGCCCCTGCCCCTGAGACCCCACCCCCCGGGATGAATAGCATCTATCCCCAAATTTTCATGCACATCATCGTCATCTCGACATCCAAAGATCTCTAAACCCTTCTTTTCTGCCTTGTGACGTACCACACCATCATATTTTACCAATGACTCGTTCTTGTAAGATTTCATGTCTTTACCCGCCATGAAGCGCACATGACCAATGTAGGGGGCTACATCTTCCCCCTTTTCTAACAAATCTTCAACATTCCTGAGACTGTAGTACAATACTTCTTTATACGACATAGTTTTGCTACGCTGATCCTTTGGTAAGTAAGACTTTAGATCAATTTCAAAATCACTACCTGAATCGTCATCAGACGCTGATGATGAATCACCCTGACGTGACTTCTTCTTCTGCTCCTTCCTCGACTTCTTCTTCTTTTTCTTGGGTCGAAGCTTGGACTCTTTCGCTGGCACCTTGCCTTTGCCCTTGACCTTGTCCTTGTCCTTCGTTTTTCCCCCGACTGCACCTTGTTTTTCATCTGACTCCTCGTGAGCGTTCAATACCTCTGCTTCCTCGGCTCCTGACGATTCACCCGACTCTGACTCGTCCTCCACCGTGGAGTCATGTTTGCCTTTAGGAAGAGAAGTGGTATTAGACGGTTTTCTAGCAACATGTTTTTTGATAAGTTTGTCCCTCTGAGCTACCTCATCAGTCAGAGCCTGACCCATCTTATCTGCAAATCCCTCATACATCAGACGTTTCTTCTCAGCTTTCACAGCATTTACCCTGGTTTTGGCGAGCTGC
This sequence comes from Harmothoe impar, assembly GCA_947462335.1. Taxonomy (NCBI): domain Eukaryota; kingdom Metazoa; phylum Annelida; class Polychaeta; order Phyllodocida; family Polynoidae; genus Harmothoe; species Harmothoe impar. Next base: position 2,366,916 of record OX381706.1, read on the forward strand.
GCCTTCAACTCCGACACCTTCTCTGACTCTTTAGCTTGACGCAACCTGTCTGCTTCTAGGGCAATTTCCTGCTGCAAGTACCTGACCTCTGACGACTCGTATTCTACATAGTTCTCATCCTGTGTAGGTTCTCCCTTTGTATAGCTGCCCTGACGTCCCTCTGGACATTCCTCATCGCCATAATTTCCCTTCGGATCATGGACAGCTCCTGACTTAAATCCACCTCCAGGAGGGGGGTGAGTGGTCTCCAAAGAGACACCTTCCGACTGATATTCTCCTCCCCCTCCCTTGGTCCCAGCCATAGGGTGACTGTAAGGGCTAACTTCATACGGTGACCCAGATAATCCTCCTCCACTAACAGAATGCCCGTTTCCAATACCAGGCCTTCCACAGTCCCTACATAATTCATTGCCCGGGTTCGTACGGCCATCGAATTCAACGCCACAGCGAGCACACTTCTTCATGTAAACAATTGTTCTTCCCACCTGACTTCGTTCCTCACTCAATCCAAGATGGCGGCGCCCTGACACCGGCTTTCTTCGCTCGTACGGGTTGAAATTCTCCTAAAACTACCAGTTTTCCGTCTTTACTGTAGCTTGACGCATCCGGAGACGATAAAAGATACTTGCACTGACTTGCTCTTCCAATCAAACTGGTTCTCACTTTACGTAATAAAATAAAATTAATGAAACCAAGGAGCGTCAGCACTCGTCTCCTCTCTGATCGTGAATGGTCTGAACAATGGCGGTACCGGATATGGAACTCTCTCGGCGCATGCGCAACCTTATGCATAATTAATGAGCGTCTTGTTCCCGCCAAGGTCTGCAGTATTATATCCAAGAAAGACTACTCCTTCTTGTTACATTAATTGACTGACCACAAAGACATAAAACCACAAAACAAAAAATGTAAAATGTTACCTGTAAGTTCTCAGAGTTGCTGCTGACCTGGCCCCAGTCTGTCACCATGTTGGTGACGTCAGAGATGGAGGAGGAGATCCTTCTGCTAACTGCAGATGTCTCCTCTAACCACGCACTGCGGAGAGAGAAGCACATTTTTTAACAAACGGGGGGGGGGGGGGGGGCGGTGGATTTTCACGCGAGCAGGTCAAAATCCATTAGTAGTATAGTATGTATCGGAATGGGACTAAAGTTAAGTACTGTTTATTACTCAATCGACATGCAGCCAATCAGAGGCCTCCATTTGGTCACGTGACCCGTTGCCATGGTAACGTGACCTACTTAGGGCTCTCAGCCAATCAGAAGCCAGCATTCTGGGTGACCTACTGACCTACTTAGAAGCTCTCAGCCAATCAGAGGCCGGCATTCTGGTAACCATGGTAACGTGACCTCCTTACGTCACGTGACCTACTTAGGCTCAGCCAATCAGAAGCCGGCATTCTGGTAACTAGGGTAACGTGACCTACTTAGGGTTTGTTTGTAAACAACACCACGTGGCTCTCTTGTTTGTAAACAACACCACGTGACACGTGACTGTTTGTAAACAAACAAACAAAAAAAAGTTATGTAACTTATATATAGAAATAAAAACACAACAAGATAATTTCTTTTCTTTTCATTTTATTCTTTATTTTCATTTCAATCAGAAAAAACACACAAGTTTATGCTTTTTTAGCTTGCTTCTTCGATTTGCAGCAACTCAACAGGCCGCAAAGTCTCACGCCGCCGTCACTCGCACCACCACACCCCGGACGACTTCTCTCCAATAGACATTGCACGACTTTGGATAAATCCAACACCATTTCGGCAAGGCAGAGAATCTTTGCCTCCATGAAACGGCCGCCATCGCAACAACCCGTCACAACAGCATCATCGATAGCTTCTGACTCACGGCCCGGTCGCTCAGCTTTGGGATTTTGCTCATGCGCATGACGCACTTCTTGGGGTTTCTTGTTCGACATGCTTCAATTAGGAAATGAACGCAATGAGGTCCACAGGTGTCAGCAGAAGTGTCTTGTAGTTGAATGCGGTTTCTTTGCCACTTGAACGGAGCAGAGCGTTCCACGAAAGACAAGAACTCCGCACTCAGCGGCGGTAAGCCGAAGGAATCAAAGTAGTACACTTCACCCGTGCTCGACACGTAAAACGCCACCCAATGCTGACCTGGTAAATGTTGCGGATCTGTGTTGCTCACGAAACAAGTGTCTTTGATAGGGTGCTTCGGAATAGTGTCACAAGAGAAAACGCCCAGGAAACGATGTTTTGTGTGAACGTTTTCCTTCAACACTCTGCTTATTTCAAGCGTGTTCATACGATACGCCGAGTACCGCCGTCTTGTCTTCAGTTCATGTGGTAGTCGGTGACGGGGTGTCGATCTCGGGTCAGCTCGACGACGTTGTCGTACACCAAGTAGAGTAGCACCGTTGTTGTCGCTTGTAGCGCCGAGCGGAAACTGACTTCCACCCTCAGCTGACCCGCTCTTATAAGGTTCACGCGACACCCGTCGTGCGATCTGTCTGGGGTTAAGTCGAGGGGGAACACCGTGTAACCGTTCAGGAATTGATCGTATGAAATACCGCAGGAGCGCGCGCCCTCGTACATCCCCGTTTCCGTGTGTAGCGCCAAGTACTCTCTCACGGCCGCTTTGGTCTTAAAGTCGGGCACGTAGGCGTCGTTCGGCACTTTCTGATCGTTCACTATCACTTGAAGCGAGCTGATGTCGTAATGCTTCATCTCGAACGGGTTCTTGGTGTAGCTACCGTTGAAGGCGTCGTGGTCAAGGAAGCAAATCATCATCGACTTGGGAAGCTGGCCTGTGTTGGAGTGCGTGTAGCTGTGATCTCTGTTACCTTGAGGGATGGCGTAGGTCGTCACCTCCACTCTGTTCACCGGGTAGTCGAAGGGCCCGTGTTCTATCACCGCTCTCTCGTGCGTTTCCGCTACAGCGTCCGCCACCAGCACGCGTCGCACGTAGAGCTTTGCTTTGTAGATCTTCAAGCTGTAGCCTCCGTCAGCGGCGCACATCAGATAGAAAGAGGGCGCCGCTTGTTTCAGAGTGAGATTGATTTCTGTCTCTCCAACGATGAGCTTCGGTTGATGAGCCAGGTCAAAGTGCAGTCGCGCCATCAGCGAAAAGCGCTTGTTGGAGATTAGCTTCTTGCGCGCTTTGTACCCCGCATTCGCGTCAGTCAACGTGTCAAACTGACCGGGCGTATCTTCATGCCACCCCTGGGCGCTCATGACGCCGTCCTTCACGTCTTTGTTGTAGTTGAGTAACCCTTCCAAGTAAGCTCGGTAAGGGTAGGTCTCGGTGTTGCCAGACACTTTGAAACCGCCGATGGAGACTTGGACGTCTTTGAAGAGCGAGTGAGCCAAGTTGTTCACCGGAGCTACCGCGTCGGTGTCCTCGATCGCCGCTCCGTCCTTTAGCACTTGACATTCCAGATGAAGGTAATTCTCGTTCAGGTCTGTGTACTCTTGCGACTTGTTGATGGTGAAATTTATGTTACCTCCATCCTCTAAAGAGTTTTTTGTTTCTATCCCCAGGAAAGACGACTTTAAGATAGTAGTCTGAGTCGGCGCTACGGTGTGCAGGTCGAGCTCAGAGAGCGCGCACTCGTTACTGCTCTCGTGTACGTAAGCCATTGTGTTCTCTCTTCATGCGGCCGACAGACTGACGCCGGCCGCCTCCAGTCTTTTTATTTATACCTGAACGCCTAGGCGCTTACCGGTCGAATACATCCCCTCTACGTCTCTTGCAAGAGCCACCGCCCGTCTGAGGAGAATGCCGGCGACGTTTCGACCCTTTCTTAGACGCGACAGACGTCTTTCCTCCCGAGAACGCCTCACTCGCCAGTCTCTTCAGAGCGCCTGCGCCTCGGTCTTTCACGCTGCTCTTTAAAGTCCGACCCGCCAGCACATCTTTAGCTACGCCCACACCGGCGCGGAGCAGCGTTTTTCCCACCGACTTCAATAGCGGGGTAGCCGAGCGCATCAGACCTAACAGAGCGCCGCCCAAACCGTGCCCGCTCTGGAAAGAGCGCCCGCTGTACACGTTGACGCCGTTGCCCAGCTGCGCGTTGTAGTAATCGCTGTACCCTCTGCCGACGGTGCGCCTGGGTGGAAAGTACGGAACGCGTTGACGCATCATTTTTCTCTCTTTCAGCGCTCAATAGGTCTCAGATGAAGTGTCACGGTCACCTCGCCTCTACCGAATGGGATGGAATGACCGGATCGGTCTCTTAAATAGATGCCGACCTCGGTAAACCTCTTGGATTTCAAGGGGAAATAATCCAAATGGGGAAAACTGATAGCTTGCACGCCACCTCGACGCTTTCCGCCTCTGTCCACCGCCACGCAGCGCAACAGCGGCACTTGCATGTCGCCCACACGTCTCTCCTGGATCATGTCGGTGTATATGTACACAGAGTGCACGTCCCCGTAAACATCCATCGAGTAGGCGCCGGTAGTCGGCGACGCGAAACACGTCTTCTCTCCGAAGCCTAGAACGCATGCGAGATGCTGACTCAGCAGGACAGCACAGTGTCTCGGCGGTTTGATGGTGACGCGTTTCGTCTTGGCGTCGTACGATAAGATCCGCATCGGTTTGAGCAAGAAGCTGTCGCCCTCTAGTCTGTCATCTCGCAACGTCTCACTCAAGCGCTCGATTAGGGTGTGGTTGCTTCCGGTGAAAATAGGAGGTATCTCGAATATGTTTGGCATGAAACTGCGCACTCCCATGTCTTTCTCCATCTTTTCGATCATTTGTCTTGCTTGATCGCTGATCGCCTTCTTCTTCACCGCCGGGGACAAGAACTGCTTGTATACGGCATTCGTCTGTCTCAAGTCGACCTCTCTCTTGAACCTTTTTGTTTCCGGTTTCAATTGCTGCTCTTCCGACGTGTCTGATATCTCTTCCACCGTTACATAGCTCGCTTCCTTCCAGCTCAGCGGGAATTTTGAGCTGAACGTTAGCTTGCTCAGACCGTTCGCGTTTTTCATTCCCCTCCAGTCTACCTGTGGTTTTTTTCCTTCGGAGAATTTAGTTTCTTTTAAAACCTGGATCGCCTCCTCTAGCGAACCTTTGGTGCGCAGAGGAACAACGATGATCAAGTCGTCGTCGTGCACGTTAGTCCATTCTGTAGGGAGGATGATCTCAGTCAGAGCCGCTTCGTACGCTTCGGGCAGAAGGAGCGGCGAGTCGAAGTGAGTTCGGAAAGACGTCAAGCTGTTGTCAGGATAATACTCCATAGAGCTGTTGCTAGGTAGAGTGATGTTCATTTTTTTTTATTTTTTTTTCTACGTTATTTTTTTGACGGGGATCCACTCGTTGAACTTGTCGTCGTAACCTAACCAACGTACGAAAGCTAACTCTTTACCGTCGACGGTCTTGCGGCGCAACACCTCGTCTATCAGGTAGTTGTTGTCGTAACGACTCTTGTACACCTTCTGAACCTCTTCCGGGTAGAAGACGCCTTTTATCTCCTCGCCCTTGTCGTCTTTCAGCTCGAACCCTCTGCTTCCCAACGTCTTAGCAACGTCGACCACTTCCTCGCGCCAGTTTCCCTCGTACCCTTTGTCGAAGGCGCCTTTAGTTCTCAACATCCTCACTCTGTCACCCGGAGCGATGACGTCGACGGCGGACGTCTTTGTTTTTTTCTTCTTTTTCCATATTTCGTCGATTTGTTTGTTAGTTGGGAGATCTTGTCGGTAGAAAACTGTTTCGCTGTTTTCCGAGCTGACTTGAGCCGGCGCCATTTTCAACGTCTTGTGGTGAGTGCGATTGTAAGAAGACACTACATGGTGCAGTACGTCTACGTAGCGATACGTGCGCTTGTGTGTGAAATAACGCCACAGCTTCTCCTTCAGACTGCGGTTCAAGCGCTCCACTAGACTAGCTTTGATGTCGTCGTTCTCGCCAGTGAAGAACTCTATGCCCTCGCTCTTCAAGTGATCTTGAAAGATCTTGTTCAAAAACTCTTTCCCCTTGTCTGTCTGAACAGTGCGCGGTCGTCTCTCGCCAGTGCCTGTCATCTCTCGGAAGGCCTCGGTGACATCAGCGCCGCTCTTGGATTTAATGGGAACGGCCCACGCGTACCTAGAGAAAACGTCGATCGCCGTCACCACGTACCGGAAGCGGTCGTTGTGAGACGCCAAAGCTTGCATGTCCATCAGATCTATCTGCCACTGCTGATCGATTGCGCCGGTTATAGTCTTGTTCCTTGCGAATTTTCTCCGAATGGGTTTATGTTTAGTGTAGGCGTCCAGCGACACTAAAGCATCTCGGATGACGGCCGGGTTCAGGTGGCGAAAATGATGTTTCTGGAGTTTAGTCACGCTAGTGAAACTGGAGGGCGCTTTGACGTCGGTATATCTAGCTACTACGCGCTTCTTTTCTTTTTCCTTCTTGGTCAGTCTCTTCACTGGTTTGCCCATGGTGGGCTTGTTGAGGGCGTGAACGACGAGCTCGCCGCTAGGCGGTTGCGCCCTTTCCTTTTCTTACGCGGCACGCTCCTATAGGAAGTCGGAGTTTGGAAAAGTTCACGGTCGTCCTCCTCGTCTTCAGAGGATTGATCGTCCACCACCTGGAGAGAAGAGTCTGCTGCTGCTACTGCTGCTGCTGCTGCTGCTGCTGCTGCTTCTCCTTCTTCCGAGTCGAAGCTCGGTCGTTTCCGACCTCTGTCAGCAAGCCGTGTGTCCAAACTTTGGCCAGGTCCGCTCGCTTTATACAGATGGTTTCCGATCAAGGAGTCTGTGGGAACTGCTTCGCGCAGCGCTTTCGTGAACGGCGAGTAGCCCGCCGGTCTGGGCGCCGTCTTCCTGAACCTGGCGGCGTCGTTCAGTAAGTCCACTATGTTGATGCGACGCTCAGGTGGTATTCTCCGACCCGACATCTCGCGCACCGCACCGTCCTTGTTCCACTTGATCACTCCGGATTTCTCCAATTGTTTGTACAGCGCCACGGTCCGGGTGCGATTCCTCTTGGGAACTTGGTTCACCAACCGCTCGAGTAGGGACGCGCTGGCCTCTTCAGCAGACTGACGGAGGTGAGCCGGGGGCGAAGAAGAGTAGGACGAAGAGATGTTGCTGTTGTGGGGATTCGCGAGAAAAAATTGCAATCTATTCAACAACCTTCGGTATTTCAACATTTTCTCGCGCGATTCCAAAGTGGGGTCGTTCAACACTAAATCCAAGTCCCTGTAGATAAACTGTAGCACCTGGTGCAAGGCCGCGTCGGGATGAAGGGACTGCTCTGCCTGCTTGTGGTAATAGGCCATGTCGGCAGGTAGGCGGGCGGCGGTGGCAGGAGCGGAACTCTCGTTCTTTTCAGTGCGCTCATCAGGAAGAGGAGGAAGGTTTGGAGCAGTAGAAGTACTAGCAGCAGCGACTGCAGTAGTAGCAGCGCTAGTAGTAGCAGCAGCAGCGGGCACATGATGAAGTAGACCTGCTCGTGATGATTTGTAGAGCGTCTCAGGATCCACGAGCGCTAAACGTTTGTAGTGTTGTTGCTGCTCTGAGTCCGTCATGGGGACGACGGTGGCAATGACGCTGGTGGTGGCGGTAGTGGTGGTGGTGGTGGTGGTGGTGGTGCTGTCGGCGAGTAGGTGTCGAATGAGGTGTCTCATATACGGAGAATGCTCTTTATAAGCGGTAAGGCCATCCCTATGAGAGCCGGAATGAGGAAACCTCCCTCTTGTACCAAGACGCGTCTCTTTTTTTTGATGGGCGTAGATTTTTTGCCGACCTCCCTCAACACGTCAGCCGATTCTCGAAGCTTGTCCAGTTGTTTGTCGCTGAGCGGGATGTTCCCTACCAGTAAATTGTGACAGATCTCACTTAACGCTGCGATCAGATCGTCGCTTCCAGAGTCTATTAGATGCGAGCAGTCCTTTGGCGAGCACTAAGCTAAGTGCTTGAGAGTACCAAAGTGTCTTTCGAGTAGATGAAAAGACATTTTTTTTGCTACTGCTTTCTCTTGTTCTTTTTTTTGTCTAGCGGTACGAACACTAGCTGAGAGTGTATGGACGTCAAAGAGGAGCGTATTCTCAGATCGTCAGGTGTTGACTGCTTGAAGTCCAGAAGGAGGTATGAGTGAGGTCGCTTGAGTTCATGGGTAAATATACTAGAGAGGGCCGCCGCGTTGGACGGAAACACCTGGCGAGACAGACTAGCTATTTGCCCCATGTCGCGCGGGTTCTTGAAAACGATCATGTAGTGAGCGTTCAGACTCATAGTTCGAAAGTCGGGTGATTTCTGGAATAGGTTCTGAGTGATGTATATGACGCTCACGTTCCAGTGATGCGAGTATTTAGTAAAGATGTCGGCTACCACTTGCTGATTGGAACTGCTCATCAGATCGTCCAATATCAGTAGAGTGTGGGGTCGTAAAGCGTCTTCTGCTACTTCCACGTCTCCCGCTATAGACTCTTTGCTAGGAAGACCTTCTCTGAATTCCACACCGTACTGATTTTGCATTTTTTCAAACAGAGGTTGCCACTCGCCGTAATGGTAAAAAGTCTTTTCCACCGGCGGCGTGACCAAATTGTTCACGTCGCTCAGAAATTGATCCACCAAGCGCGATTTTCCACAACCCGACGGACCGCTAATGATACAACTAAAGGGTCCTTGTAGTCGAGCGTCGAAATGAATTTCTGTGAAGAGTTTGCTTTTACTACTGGACATTTTTTTTTGTTTTTTTTCAGGACGCGTCAGAGAGCGGTTGTGTGTCTGACTGTCTGCTGTGTTTCTCACTCGAACGGTCGGTAGTGAATGGTTGTGGAGAAAAGTCAGCCGACCTTTTTATTGATACCGGCCGGTGTCACAGTAGCGGCGGCAGAAGTGACTTTTTTTGCGATAAAATTCTATTTTCACTCAATAGTCATAAATGTTTGTATCAGACTCCAGAGGAGTCTGATACAAATATTTATTTTTTTTTAAAAAAAGAAGAAGAAGAGGAGGAGGAGGAGGAGGAGGAGGAGGAGGAGGAGGAGGAGGAGATTTTTTTTTTTTTTTTTTTTTGATCATTTAGGCAAAGCTCGTCGCTTTGCCGTTTTTTTTTTCTATTTCTGTGTTGTGACACGATCGTCTCGAAAAAGCAATAAGGCGTGTGAGCGCGGCGGTGACAAATACATATTGGAGCGTATGGTTTAAAATAGTGCGTCCCTATCTTCTTCAATTCGGCTGCGTTGCAATATGCGGGATAACAAGTGACGACGTCGAAACGTTTAGAGACCGTGTTCACGTCGGCCACAACGCGCGCCCACCGAGTGGGAGCTGCAGTCGCTCCCAAGAAACCGATCGGCTTGTCGAATCGTTTCATAGCACTTATTCTCACTTTATAAGAGGAGGCAGGGTGAGGAGAGTAGCGGCGCTCTTTCTTTTCATGAAACGCCCAACGAGTGGGGGCGCTGAGAGCGGCTGTTATGCAATAGTAGAGTAAATGCTGTTCTGAGAAGACGGCTCTCGGCCATGTCACTACGTTTTCCTTTTCCGCTCTTGTATAACGACGATGGCGCTCAGCTTTGCATTTCTCGAGAATTCGGTACGCTTCAAGAGAAGCGTGAACCTCAACTACGTGACGCTCTCTCCTTTGAGATAAAAAAATAGCCGGGCAGTTGAGGAGAGCACTTTGTTCGCGCGACCGTCTTTTAGAAACTCGCGCCCTCTGCAGCGCCATATTTCTTTCCTCCGAAACAAAAAAGACTGAGTGAAAATAAAAATTTTTAAAAAACAAAAAGCTCAAACAAAAAAAATAAGCAATAAGCAGACTCAGCTCGAAATTCCCTGCTGGTGTGATGGCGGTGACTGCAGGCGGTGGCGGCGGTCGGCTGGCCGGCGGTGGCGGTGTCGGCGGCGATGGTAGAAGGGTGTGTGGAAAGAGAGACGCATCTCAGTCTTTTATAGGAGCGGCGAGTCTGACATTTTCAGCTGTCGCATGCTGACCTGTTGCTATCATAAGAGAAACAAAAGCCCTAATCACGCTTTTCAGCTGGATCCTTCCACCCCGCCAGACATGGATCCAGATGGGAAGGTGGTTTAAAATTAAATCCGTGTACCGACTGTCATACAATAGAGTAATTAGTTGAACGCGTGTTACCTGTATAAAGGATTAGCGGGTCATGGGCTCAGCGTGTGTATAGAAAAACAACTACAGGTAGCGTGAACAAAGCGACCCCCTCCCTTTCTGTCACTCTGTCTGTGACTAGAGGGTGTGCGTGTGGTAAGCGGCTTAAATCTAAAGAAAAACAAATCACCCTCTCCTGTCGTCAGCAGTCAGCCGGCCGGCGGCTGGAAAATGCGATTAGAGGGATGATGAGCCGCGTAGTAAGCGACTTAAGGCTGATCTAAAGACCTGCCGTGAGGGGGCAGCTGGCCGGTGGCTTGAAAAAAAAGGGGGGGGGAGTAAGGGTATATAAGGGGGAGTGAAACCGTATTCGGCATCGTCATCATCGTTCACGCTACTACTACTACTACTACTACTACTACTACTACTACCACCACCAGCACCGCGCCTCAATTTGCAGATCCCCATGATGGAAAGTTGCTACCGTGACATGAAGCGGAATGACGAAGCGGCGCGCGAATGTGAAGCTGATGCTGTAGCCTCTGCTACTGCTGCTGCTAGTGCTGCTCAGCGTGCTACTGCTGCATTTACTGCGGCTGTTAGTGACGCTGGTTGTGATGACGTTGTTGTTGTTGCCGCTGCGGCTGTGACTGCTGCTGTTGCTGCCGCCGATGCAGCTACTCATGCCACCGATGCCGACGCTGCTGCTGCTGATGCTGTTGCGGCTGCCGATGACGCCGCTGATAACGCTGCTAGTGCCCGCTCTGCCGCCCTTGCTACTGTCGCTGCTGCTGTTGTTGCTAATGCTCACGCTACTGCTGCTACAGCTGCTGCTACTGCTGCTACCGCTGCTGCCGAGGCTGCTGCCGCTGCTGCCGATGCTGCTGCCGATGCTGCCGATGCTGCTGCCGATGCTGATGTTAGCAGTCGCGTCGACAAAGAATCGTCATTTGTCACTCTTAAACCTCCAGTTGAACGCGCGACGAGTAGTAGGGCTACCAACGCGACGGCCGGATGGTGCAACTGGTGTCGTCGCTTCTGCTCGTGCGCTTGCTTTTCTTCCAGTCCTACCTGCTGCTGCTACGGTATGATAGTGTTATAGTGTTTGAATGAGAACGCGCGTAGTTACACATAGACGCTGTAACAGATGTGCTTTTTTTTTTGAAAATATAATTTTAACATAACATGGAACTTGTTGTGTTTATTTTCTATATATAAGTTGTTTGTTTACAAACAGTCACGTGTCACATGGTGTTGTTTACAAACAAGAGAGCCACGTGGTGTTGTTTACAAACAAACCCTAAGTAGGTCACGTTACCCTAGTTACCAGAATGCCGGCTTCTGATTGGCTGAGCCTAAGTAGGTCACGTGACGTAAGCAGGTCACGTTACCATGGTTACCAGAATGCCGGCCTCTGATTGGCTGAGAGCTTCTAAGTAGGTCAGTAGGTCACCCAGAATGCTGGCTTCTGATTGGCTGAGAGCCCTAAGTAGGTCACATTACCATGGCAACGGGTCACGTGACCAAATGGAGGCCTCTGATTGGCTGCATGTCGATTGAGTAATAAACAGTACTTAACTATAGTCCCGTTCCGATACATACTATACTACTTCCATTTGGTCCCCCCAGCAGGAGGGGTCGACATTTTTCAGTACCCCCTCCTAGGCAGGTTGAAATTGAGTGTGGCCGACCCCATTGAGCTATGGTAACACGCAGGGTTTTGCGCTAAAAAGGGGTGCAATTTTTTTGGTTTTCCCCCCCTTGAAGGGGTCCAAATTATTTTGGCACCAACCCCCCGCCTGTTGTTAAAAAATGGCCACTCCCTAGTATAACTATTGGTGCAACATGATGGCAAATTAAAATGCAGTGTAATAAAGCACTGTGTCTGATAGTTATACTGTAAACATTGATATTTTTGCGTGTACTGTAGTGGCCCGTTTAAGCGCCCCTGTGCTTATGCTACTGTTAGCCCCTACGAGATTTTGGGTTTCAGAGGGGTCCTAGACCTGCACTTAAACGAAACCTGCGCTTATTTGAGACCCCTGCGCTTAAACGGACCATTACAGTACACATTTTTTGTGAATTTGATAATAAGTACAATTTCGTTTTTAAAATTGCGAATTTTGCAATGTGGTAATGACTATACAGGATAAACATTCGCTCTGTACATATTTTCACTGATTTTAAAATCTGGAAATCTGCGAAAACATGTACAGCATGAAGAAATCTACGTTTACAGTACTCGGTCTTCCGGGTGAGCCTTACCTTTGACTGAGCCTGATGTCTTGATGTATCTCTGAACCATTTCTGTAGCCAATGATTTCTGAATCTGTCAACTGAAAGATGGGAGACACATTAAAGTGAGACGGTGCGATTTTCTTCATATTTTAAATCCTGCTTGAATATATTTCAAGAGTATAATATCATATTTGGATGATAGGGACCAATAAAATGTCAGGTATGGGTAATAAGAGCCCAATTAAAGGTTCAGATATGGCCCGAATATAGTATTTTACAGTGTATTCACAATGGGGGAATTTGTGCACTCCAAAATTAGTAAATTGAGCCATAATCTGATAATTAGTCGAATTCTAAGCTGAATTCTAGAAAATGATATTAAAAAAAGTAGCTTTCACATGAGGTATGGGGAACATTCATTTTTAACAAAACTGATTTTTGAACCCTTATCATTGGACCCTGTCACATTAATACATATTAACAAGTACAAGAGGTATACAGGTGTTTATTCCTTAAATATTGTTTTAGAGCAAATGCCTGGATACGATCATCCGAGGTAGGCCTTCGGCCTACCTTCTTACTTGTGAAAAACTGAAACTTAAGTAAGTCTCACCTGCATTGTCAGTGGGACTTTAAACTACACAAACAAACAAACAAGCTTGCCCAAGATACATAATACTAGTTTGGGATGGTGGATTTTCATGAGAGCGTACCTGTTTCAACCAGGGACATGGACATTTCTTTAAATTAAATAAGTGACATACACAGTATGAGTATTAGCATTTAAGCAGAGTTTGGACTGCCAAAAGCCGCACTTTAAACATAATTAATTTTAGTAAATGCCCCTTGAGGCAGCTGAAATATTATTAAGACCTTTCCCTGACATTTAGATGACATTAACAGAACCAAGAGACACTTAAAAAGTGGGTTTTAGCAACAAAAATGTTGCTTAAATGCCAACATTCATGCGGTTAAACAGTGCGTGGGAATACTGGGGGTTAGCGACCATTACCTGTTTCTACCATCGCTATTTGTTGTCATGATGCAACGCCAGTGCTGCATTGGTATTAACCCTGCAGGGTCGGCATGATGCTTGAATGCTGCCCTGGCAAGTTACTCACCAGGGCTGCATTCATGCATCATGATGACCAAGGGCATGATGCATCAAAGCATTATGCCATCTTTAAATTTTTTAAAGTGAAACAGAGCTGTCGGTACCCGCTTAAAGAGTGACTTTGAGGAATAGAAATGTTGCTTGAATGCCAACATTCATGCAGTGTCAGTACCTGAGACTTGGCGGCAGAGAGGACGGCGTCCACCTGTGTGTGCTGCAGCATGTTGTGGACGTAGACCACCTCCGGGCTGTCTGACAACTCCTCCAGGTGCCACGTCCCGTAGTCTGCCACCCGCCGCTGTATCCGGCACCTCAGGTCTCTGTCTGTCTGCAATACCACATTATATTATATATACACCCCCTACTGTCTGACAACTCCTCCAGGTGCCAGGTGCCGTAGTCTGCCACCCGGCGCTGTACCCGGCACCTCAGGTGGCTGTCTGTCTGCAATACAACATTATATTATATATACACCCCCTACTGTCTGACAACTCCTCCAGGTGCCGTAGTCTGCCACCCGGCGCTGTAACCGGCACCTCAGGTGGCTGTCTGTCTGCAATACAACATTATATTATATATACACCCCCTACTGTCTGACAACTCCTCCAGGTGCCAGGTGCCGTAGTCTGCCACCCGGCGCTGTAACCGGCACCTCAGGTGGCTGTCTGTCTGCAATACAACATTATATTATATATACACCCCCTACTGTCTGACAACTCCTCCAGGTGCCGTAGTCTGCCACCCGGCGCTGTAACCGGCACCTCAGGTGGCTGTCTGTCTGCAATACAACATTATATTATATATACACCCCCTACTGTCTGACAACTCCTCCAGGTGCCAGGTGCCGTAGTCTGCCACCCGGCGCTGTAACCGGCACCTCAGGTGGCTGTCTGTCTGCAATACAACATTATATTATATATACACCCCCTACTGTCTGACAACTCCTCCAGGTGCCCTAGTCTGCCACCCGGCGCTGTAACCGGCACCGCAGGTGGCTGTCTGTCTGCAATACAACATTATATTATATATACACCCCCTACTGTCTGACAACTCCTCCAGGTGCCACGTCCCGTAGTCTGCCACCCGGCGCTGTAACCGGCACCTCAGGTGGCTGTCTGTCTGCAATACAACATTATATTATATATACACCCCCTACTGTCTGACAACTCCTCCAGGTGCCACGTCCCGTAGTCTGCCACCCGGCGCTGTAACCGGCACCTCAGGTGGCTGTCTGTCTGCAATACAACATTATATTATATATACACCCCCTACTGTCTGACAACTCCTCCAGGTGCCGTAGTCTGCCACCCGGCGCTGTAACCGGCACCTCAGGTGGCTGTCTGTCTGCAATACAACATTATATTATATATACACCCCCTACTGTCTGACAACTCCTCCAGGTGCCGTAGTCTGCCACCCGGCGCTGTAACCGGCACCTCAGGTGGCTGTCTGTCTGCAATACAACATTATATTATATATACACCCCCTACTGTCTGACAACTCCTCCAGGTGCCGTAGTCTGCCACCCGGCGCTGTAACCGGCACCTCAGGTGGCTGTCTGTCTGCAATACAACATTATATTATATATACACCCCCTACTGTCTGACAACTCCTCCAGGTGCCACGTCCCGTAGTCTGCCACCCGGCGCTGTAACCGGCACCTCAGGTGGCTGTCTGTCTGCAATACAACATTATATTATATATACACCCCCTACTGTCTGACAACTCCTCCAGGTGCCACGTCCCGTAGTCTGCCACCCGGCGCTGTAACCGGCACCTCAGGTGGCTGTCTGTCTGCAATACAACATTATATTATATATACACCCCCTACTGTCTGACAACTCCTCCAGGTGCCGTAGTCTGCCACCCGGCGCTGTAACCGGCACCTCAGGTGGCTGTCTGTCTGCAATACAACATTATATTATATATACACCCCCTACTGTCTGACAACTCCTCCAGGTGCCGTAGTCTGCCACCCGGCGCTGTAACCGGCACCTCAGGTGGCTGTCTGTCTGCAATACAACATTATATTATATATACACCCCCTACTGTCTGACAACTCCTCCAGGTGCCGTAGTCTGCCACCCGGCGCTGTAACCGGCACCTCAGGTGGCTGTCTGTCTGCAATACAACATTATATTATATATACACCCCCTACTGTCTGACAACTCCTCCAGGTGCCATGTCCCGTAGTCTGCCACCCGGCGCTGTAACCGGCACCTCAGGTGGCTGTCTGTCTGCAATACAACATTATATTATATATACACCCCCTACTGTCTGACAACTCCTCCAGGTGCCACGTCCCGTAGTCTGCCACCCGGCGCTGTAACCGGCACCTCAGGTGGCTGTCTGTCTGCAATACAACATTATATTATATATACACCCCCTACTGTCTGACAACTCCTCCAGGTGCCAGGTGCCGTAGTCTGCCACCCGGCGCTGTACCCGGCACCGCAGGTCTCTGTCTGTCTGAAACATGATAGTTGCCTTCAGAATGACTCCCTTCTCTAGGGAAGCCCTAAGGGAGTCACCTGGGGGAGTCATATAACTCTCTGGGTCATGTGACTCCCCCAGGTGACCCTCTGGGTGAATGCCTTGACTATTGACAGTTCCAAGTGTCAATAACAGCATAAATTTCCCTTATTGACAGTTCGCACTGTCAATACCAGGATATAATTCCATTATTGACAGTTCAAACTGTCAATAAGGGAAAAGGATTCTCTTATTGACAGTTCCTTTTTGGAACTGTCAATAAGAGAGAATTAATTTCTTATTGCCAGTGTGAACTGTCGATAAGAGAATTATATCCTGGTATTGACAGTTAGAACTGTCAATAAGGGAATCTTATTCCATAAGTTGGAACTGTCAATAAGAAGATTGATTTCGCACCTCTACTATTGACAGTTTGCACTGTCAATAGCTGGCCCACCTTGATCTAGCCATTGACAGTTAAAACTGTCAATAGTAGGATATTTCTCTCTTATTGACAGTTCAAACTGTCAATAGTGATAAATTATACCTTTATTGACAGTTCTTCAGCAAACTGTCAGTAGTGGGAATTTCCTCTCTTATTGACAGTTCCTTACCATTACTGCTATTTTGATGGAGCGATTTTGATGGAGAAGTTGATTTTGATGGAGAAGTTGATTTTGATGGAGAAGTTGATTTTGATGGAGAAGTTGATTTTGATGGAGAAGTTGATTTTGATGGAGAAGTTGATTTTGATGGAGAAGTTGATTTTGATGGAGAAGTCTATTTTGATGGAGAAGTCGATTGAAATGGAAAAGTCGATTTTGATGGAAAGGTTGATTTTTAGTGCGAAACCAATCTTTGGTGCCAAACCGATTTTGGGTGTAAAACAGATTTTGGATGCAAAACCAATTTGGGTGCAAACCCGATTTTTGGTGCAAAACCGATTTGGAGGGTAAAACTGTTTTGGAGGGCAAAACAAACTCTTAGGCTAAATCACTTTTGCCAAAAAAAGAACACTTTTGCCAAAAAACCACCTTTTGACTCCAATGTCAGTGGGAACAGTCAATAAGGTAGAAATATTCCACTATTGACAGTTCACATGAGGAACTGTCAATAACAGGAATAATTTCCACTGTTGACAGTGTGAACTGTCAATAACAGAAATATGTTTCACTATTGACAGTTCGAACTGTCAATAGCATTTTTGCTGGCGGCCATAAGGAAGTGTGCAGCTGAGATTTGAAGTATTTAAATCAGACAATTATATTAAATATCTGGTGCACTATGGGGCTGGTGCAATAAGATACACATGTTATATATCTGCTATATGTAACTGACCCTGTTATCTGACATATTACACCACACACTACTACAATAACCTGTGGACGGCATGACTGACATCTTTTATATCTAACTAATAAGGAGGTGTCAATGAAATGACGTCAGAGCTCAGCAACACAGAGCATTAACCTTTGAGGACAGCATAATGCCTTAATGCATCATGCTGAAAAAGGACATAAGTCTCTAAGACCACTTTGCTTATATCATATACATCTGTTACACTGTTATTTATTATATACTGGGCACCCACCCATATCAATACATCAGAGCACATGTCAATGGAATCAGTTTTGGGGAAATGTAGGTTCAGCAGTCACGTAAAATGATGTGACCACGTTTTTTTTTGTTTTTTTTAAAGCTGGTGCTGCATTAAAGCAACATACCAACCCTTTAGGGTTCAGAAACTCCTGAGGGGTCGGCATGATGCACCAATGCAGCACTGGCAAGCTGGGCTGCATTGGTGCATTATGGTGACAAGTGTCATCCTTTAGCGGCATGCTGTCCTTAAAGGAATAGTACTGTGTCCCTCAGCTGTTCACATCAAGTCAAGGCTTAAATATCAAATTAAAGCCAAAATTGAAAACTTGTTGATATCTATGCTGAAAGCCTACCGCCTGACAGAGGTGTCAGCTATACTTAATTGCACTTAAATTGTCTACAACCCCCTTCTCAACCGTAACTGTTATTAAATATCAAACAAAGTTCAAAATTAAAATATGATTATTATTCACATGGAGACCCTACCTTAAGACAAAGGCATCTAATTGCAGATGCGTCATCTAATTGGAATTGTGACAAGCAGAAGTCAACGGCTGTCACGGTCCTGCTCAGATACACCCTTTTCTAAGGGTGTAGTACACATTGTGTAGGCACATTATGTAATATCAAGGTGGGTCCGTACTAAATGATTACCCCAAGATTTAATACAATGTACATTATTGTCATATGAGTACGTCATTAATTGATAGATGATTCATAAATATGGCACAGTGGTCCCTACTCGTTACATAAGTTAAGGCCTCTAGTGTTACAAATATAAATCAGAACAAGAAGTACAAACGTACCGTAAATTCTCATGTAAATGCAGTGGCTAGTACGTGAGTCAGATTGCCAGTGTGGCTTATACGATCTGCCAAATCTCGTAGTGTGACTTATACGCAAGTTTACTGCATTACTAGATTAACAATGTTCAGAGCCCCTGTTTAATAGGCCTATAGGATTTTCCCAAGCTGGGGGTGCAGCTAACACTGGCTCATATCTGAGGTTTTACGGTACCTTGGGTTCTTTAGAAGAAAAGGTCTCTACGGTGCGAGAGTTAAGCCTGTGGCCTACATTAGAGGGTTAGTCAATGCTGGAGCGTACATTAAAGCGTTAATCAATGCTGTGGCTTGTGTTAAAGCGTTAATCAATGCTATGGCTTATGTTAAAGCGTTAGTCAATGCTGGGACTTACCTTAAAAAGTTAATCAATGCTGGGGCTTACGTTATAGGGTCAATCAATTCTATGGCTTACGTTAAAGCATTAATCAATGCTGGGGCTTACATAAAAGGGGTAATCAATGCTGGGACCTACATAAAAGGGGTAATCAATGCTGGGGCTTACAGAAAAGGGGTAATCAATGCTGGGGCTTACATTTAAGGGTTAATCAATGCTGGGGCTTACATTAAAGGGTTAATCAATGCTGGGGCTTACATTAAAGGGTTACTCAATGCTGGGGCTTACATAAAAGGGTTAATCAATGCTGGGGCTTACATTTAAGGGTTAATCAATGCTGGGGCTTACATAAAAGGGTTAATCAATGCTGGGACTTACATAATAGGGTTAATCAATGCCAGGGCTTACATAAAAGGGGTAATCAATGCTGTGGCTTACATTAAAGGGTTAATCAATGCTGGGGCTTACATTAAAGGGTTACTCAATGCTGGGGCTTACATAAAAGGGTTAATCAATGCTGGGGCTTACAAAGAAGGGTTAATCAATGCTGGGGCTTACATTAAAGGGTTAATCAATGCTGGGGCTTACATTAAAGGGTTACTCAATGCTGGGGCTTACATAAAAGGGTTAATCAATGCTGGGGCTTACATTTAAGGGTTAATCAATGCTGGGGCTTACATAAAAGGGTTAATCAATGCTGGGACTTACATAATAGGGTTAATCAATGCCAGGGCTTACATAAAAGGGGTAATCAATGCTGGGGCTTACATAATAGGGTTGATCAATGCTGGGGCTTACATAAAAGGGTTAATCAATGCTGTGGCTTACATTAAAGCGTTAATCAATGCTGGGACTTACATTAAAAGAGTTAATCAATGCTGGGACTTACGTTATAGGGTTAATCAATTCTATGGCTTACGTTAAAGGGTTAATCAATGCTGGGACTTACATAAAAGGGGTAATCAATGCTGGGGCTTATATAAAAGGGTCAATCAATGCTGGGACCTACATAAAAGGGTAAATCAATGCTGGGACCTACATAAAAGGGTTAATCAATGCTGGGCCTTACATAAAAGGGTAAATCAATTCTGGGGCTTACCTTAAAGGGTTAGTCAATGCTGTGGCTTACATTAAATGGTTAATAAATGCTGTGGCTTACATAAAAGGGTTAATCAATTCTATGGCTTACATTAAATGGTTAATAAATGCTGGGGCTTACATAAAAGTGTTAATGGGGTTTACCTGACGTCCACTAGCTGGCCGTGTACAGAGGGAGGAGAAGGTGTCCGTCAGCTGCTGCGGGGTCTCCAACATGGACCACACGGGGTCCCCGCTACCTGCAGGAAACTACCCGTCAGTGTCATGATATATCATACCTTACACCACAGTTGGCTGAGAGAACAAAATAAATAGACAGAGGTCCACGATGATCTGTCTGAACGACACTTGTGATACAAGTGGAGAAACCAGGAGTTCAGACTGATTAGAGTGGAGCTCTGTATTTATTTATGTAATCCTTGATTAATTTCATCAAAATTTACATTTAAAGATTGGTTTCGAGATTATGGTGACTTTATGGTGACTTTAATACTGTACTATAGTTGTAAGAACTTGTAGATTAGTTGCACCTTGACTGATTCACGCACTGGCCACGCAAGGTTTTATGGTAATATAATTTGTCTTGTCATTTAGTAGTTACATAAATGTTATATCAGGAAATCTGCATCAAAGATGAAATACGTAATATCAAAATAACAATAACAATATGAGAGTTGCTTGTACCTGTAGATGGTAGTATCTGTTGTGACGTCACATGCCACATGACGTCTTGCTCTGGCTTCACTTGCTGCATTACATTGTGTTCTGACGTCACCTGCTGCATGACGTTGTGTTCTGACGTCACTTGCCGCATGACGTCATGTTCTGACGTCACTTGCCGCATGACGTCAGCGGCCCCTAGTCACCTGACTGCAGCCTCGTAGTGGGTCAGGGTGAAAGCGAGGCTGCCGACCAGAGCCACCTGGCGGGCAGACAGGGGCCTAACCCGCAGCCACCTGGAGGCCTCTGGCTGAACTAGCCGCGTCACGTTCTGCACGTGGTCAGTCTCCAAGGTCAGCAGGGTCAGCACCAAGTGCTGCAGTGTCCCCAGCATCCCTGCCATGTCTACTGCACTGCTCGACCCCTCTGTGGATATTTAAGAGAATTTGTTTTATGATTATGATCAACCACATCCCATTAAGTATTCATTATAAAGGACAATAGATCAAAGCATTGTACATAAATATGTGCATTATGTCACTTAAATGATTGGACACAAGATTGGTGGTAATGGAAGAAATACAAAGCCTCTCTGCAGCCAAAACTAGGCAACATAATTGTTAACAAATACAGCCAGGTTGTTCAGTTCAGCTGCAAGTACATATTATATAGTATGAAATGAGATTTAGGATTAGAGTTAGTTTGCATGAATAGTGTTTGTAAATGTAATTTTGGGAGAATATCATACATTTCTATACCTGAATCAAGCTATGCAAAATTATATGTTATGTATTTAGAACCTGGTTGAACGTAAATTTACGCCTGAGCTATGTAAATCCGACCTTCAGGTTTGTGACTGGTAAATAAACCTTAATGTTTTGACGTTTATAAACCTAGTAAAATTATGTAGTTCAGACCAAAATTAAAGCAGATTTATGTCTGAACTACGTAATTGTGTTTACTGGGGGCGGGGGAAGGGGGTCACTACACTTTCACCTTTTCCTATCCAGCTTCACGCAGGGATCTCTTTAACTCCTCAATTTATCATTCAACCTTAGAAGGATAGAGATCTCAGGTGATACTTGCCAAAAATGCAAATGAATTAAAGCTTCACAGGCTTAAAATAACAGTATCGACAATAAATTCTTCTAGCAATATAAGGGGATCATATGTTTATTTTTTTGAAATGCAAGATGTACTATGCTTAACGATAGGAAGGGCCTTATTCAATGCCCCCCTCCCCATTGAATACAATGTGGCCGTATTCAATAAGCTAAGAAAAAGCTGTTTTTTAATTCGTTAAATGGCTTCAAATAACAGAATAAATGCAAATGCCAACTACACCTATGTCACCCCTCCCACGTTACCATGCCACATTAGCCCCAATTATGAAAGTATTTATGTCTATAATACACACTAAGTATTGAGGTAAGTAACACAAGTAACACATTTAATGGCTATTTACCACGATTAAAATAGAAAACAGGTTAAAAGGAGTAATTAATGGGGTCTGGTTAACAATTCACGAAACTGGGTTAATCACATTGAATGGCCATGGTTCAGGGTATAGTACTTAGAGAGTGGTCATTTTTTAACAACAGGGGGGCTTAGTGGATTTTTGGGGGGGGGGGAAACCAAAAAGATTTGGACCCCTCTTGAGGGGAGGACCAAAATAATTCAACCCCTTTTTAGTGAAAAGCCTGCATGTTACTATAACTCAAAGGGGTCCCCTGTTGTTAAAAAATGACCACTCCCTTACTAAACTATTAATGGCTGTATGGTACTTTAATGCAGTATGCCCTTTGTCGTCATACCGCGTGAATACAGCCCTGCCGGTTGACTCCCTGTATTTCTTTCAAACATGTTGACCTTGTAGAGGTCATACACTCCTGAATGGGGCAGCATGATGCATTCATGCAGCCCTGGTGAGTTATACACGCCCGCATTCATGCATCGTGCTGACCAAGGAGAATAAAGCAGCATGTGGCCCTTAAAGGGTTAAATGCCGAATTAAGCACACTGTAATGGATACAGTAATTGCCCTGTCAACATTACTTTATGGGGCCCATATGTGGTTTTACTTGGGTAAGCTGATTTGCCCACCCTGGGTTTTGGTCCTTTTCGTCCAGGGCTACCAGTGGGAACCCAGATGGGCCAGTCCAGATTCAAAGTGCCCAGCCCTAGCCCAGATTTAGCACACACTATGAAAATGTACAATAAATGGTAATTTCTGGAGGGAAATCAGATGTCAGTATGTTTCGAAATATTTACAATGTACTTATGGAAAAATAAGTTTTCATGGGCTGACCCATCTGGGGTCCCACTAGTAGCCCTGGACAAAAAGGACCATAACCCAGATATGAACAGTGCCAGAAAAAAAACTTTCTGATAAGCTGCGGATCTTAGCCCTGATTGTGCCAGTAGCATCTTCTCTAAGTGGGGATCACTTTAGATAAGATAAGGTAAGATTTTACTCAAACAGTAGTCATGTTTTGTTCAAAAGTTGAAAATCAAACTGTACATTCATATATACAACATATAGATATACAATTATAGAAATGCAGTCCCAAAATTGGTGGGGGGGGGGGGGGGGACTGGAGCGGATTTATCACATGTGGTGTAGTATTGTTTGGAGCACACAGATCGAAAATAGTTAGTTGCCAAACTATGATATCTATGTGCTCTTCTGGTCTAGTGACATGAGTGGCAGATGGAGACTACTGGTAGCAGTACTAGTGCACGGGACTTACCACTTCATTGTCGTATATATGAGAGATCTAGTAGTATAATATCATGTTTGAGTTCCAAAGAATGGCTCCTCGACACATTGGTGATTCTTTGACCAAAGGCAATTTTGAATGGACCAGTTTGAATCTTACTATATTCTGTGCTCTGGTTCTGAGATTTTCAGTGGTAATGATGTTTTTCTCTTGTTTTGACAGCTTAAACATATACATTAACAATTGACGGTCCCGTCTGTGCACCAGCCTAGACATATTACATTGGGCATGAAGATCGTCTTGTGTAATGTCCCTTAGATTTCTATATGGAGACTGGACCTAAGTCCCCTGTTTTGAATGGTTTGCAGGCTTGTTAATTCATGTTCAGTTGCACTGTCTAATATAAAACTACAATACTCCAGAGAGGGGAGAGTACAATGATTATATATTTCAACACAAGTTTAGTTGTCAATATAATCCCTAATCCTGTGAGTCCTTTTTGCCTTGAAGCCACATTTCCTCCTATGCCAGCTATGTGTGGTTTCATTGTCAGATTTTTATCTAATGTGACCCCCAAGTAACAGAAGCTTTTGACTTTGGCTATAGGGTCGTCGTCAATATACAGTATATTATCATCAACAAGACTAGTTTTAGGACGGGTACCATATAAGACTTGCATGTGTTTTTTTTCATTACTCATGGTGAGTCTATTGATGACACACCACTCAGATATTAGATTTCCATTAGGTTGACCTGTTGTTTGTTTGTTTGTTTGTATTTCATTTCTTTATCCTGGCAGGAGAGTATGGTCTGATAGGCCGTTTTGTACAATCACCAGCATTTGTCCGATGGGCAGAGTTAATATTAGGCAAGTAAGCCTAATTTATCATAGTATAGAGAGAAGAGAAGGACAAAGTCTGCCGCATTTCTGCCTTCATCTATCATGACCTAATCATCGGCATCTAAGATAATTTTTGAATTTTCGGCGACATTGGGAAGGTCATTAATATATAAAAAGCAAGGGCCCCAATATGGAGCCTTGTGGTACTCCATAGGAAACCTGTATTGGGTCAGATAATTTGTCATTTGACAATGTGCAGTGCTGTCCAAATAGCTTTTTAACCATTTTAACACAGATCTGTTTGTACCTAGAGAGCCAAGCTTGTTCAGCAACCTGCCATGGTAGACTGTGTCAAAGGCTTTCCTCATGTCTATAAATATACGTAGTTTTTAGTTTAAAGCACTACGCCATTGTTAATGGGTTATGCCCATAAAAGCACTGGACCATCCTTAAAGGATTATGCCCATAAGCACATGCCATCCTTAGAGGGTTAAGTACATAAGTTGATAGTGCTCACTCGGTGCGGAGGAGATGAGGTTGTCCATAGAATGTAGCTCCTCTATACACCGCTCCAGCTGAACAGACACGGGCACCGCTGCGGGCACCCCCACGGGCACCGCCGCAGGCACCACCTCGGGCACC
This sequence comes from Harmothoe impar, assembly GCA_947462335.1. Lineage (NCBI taxonomy): Eukaryota > Metazoa > Annelida > Polychaeta > Phyllodocida > Polynoidae > Harmothoe > Harmothoe impar. Next base: position 2,391,499 of record OX381706.1, read on the forward strand.
GTCATGGGCACCGCCGCACTCCTGGGGAGATAGAGAAACGTACAGGAAAAGTAGGAGAACAAATATCAAGGAAGGTATGAATGGAAAAAAAGAATCTATTAGAATTAGCCATGGTGGGTTAGATCATGAAGGGCTAGCAGCTAAAGGAAGGACAAGGAAAAGTGGGTGATTGGATCAGTTTATGGATTAGATGGAGGGAAGACACTGTCTCTATTAAGACTAATGCGGAGAAGTACATAACACACTAAATATTAATACAGATAATTCTTAATGTAAGTACATCCGATGATTGGGACTCAAAAACAAACTTCCATAAAAAATGAGGCAGGGTGTTCACAAAAATCATACTTTCATTTCCATCTATTCCTTTCCTTTGATTCCCTATCATTTTGCTTAATCTCGAGTTTATTGCCCAATATATGAGCAATTGGGAATAAAATTGAGCATGATTTTATTTCACACATTGAAAATACACTGGAGAATCGCTCAAGTAAATCGGATATAGGCACTTAAAAAAACATATACTGTATTTGACGTAATAAGTGCTCTCCCACTAATAAGCGTCCCCTCCCAATTTTGGAGAACAGGGCATTTTCAGACAAGAAATTTCCCAATTTTGGAGACAATTAAACTCTTAAGTACTAAGAACGCCATAAAGATAATTGTTTAAGCGCCCAGGGTGCTTATTACGTTGAATACGGTAATAACAATGTATGAACTTTGGAGTACCTATCAGGACACACTTACCTTTGTACGGCTAGAACTGTGACCAGTAGGAAGCACGCTGTGACCCGACACATGCTGCCACCCCGACCGTCCTACACAGAATGAGGCAAGTAGCACCACGAGCAGCTCACGGTAGGCCTGTGCCGCTCAGTGCTAGAGACCAATGCAGTCAGAAAGGGCGACTTTTCTGAAAAAAATTGTGATTAAGTTTTTGAACATTTATGGAGTGTGACCAAAAATACATGAATTTAACCTCAAAAACTAGCATTTTACTTTATACTATTTGATAGATAATTGTCCTGTGTATCTCATGCTATGGGATGTTTGCAAATATAGCTATCATAGACAATGTTGTGTGCATTCAGTTAAAACCAACGTTAACAGAACTTTATTTTGAAAAAGCCATCCTTTCTTGGTGCATTGGTCTATAGTCTATGAGGTCTGGGAGTGGAGACCACAGGCATGGACAGGAGGTAGGTACAGCAGTATCACTCTGCACCCAGAGATCAACATGGTCAATATCACCTGTATCTCTGTCTCACCTAGAATGCAGGAAGTAGCATTGAGAGCAGCTCAACACTAGAGAGAACAGCTCGATCTGTGAGTGGGGACTACAGGCACGGCACCAGACGTCAGTAGTATAGTATGTATCGGAACGGGACTATGCTTAAGTACTGTTTATTACTCAATCGATATGCAGCCAATCAGAGGCCTCCCTTTTGGCGGGAAATTCAAAAGCAGCCAATGAGATGCCTCCTTTTTGGCGGGAAATTCAAATAGGTCACGTGACCGGAAGTGACCTACTTCCGGTCACGTGACCTTTGGGCGGGAAATTCAAATAGGTCACGTGACCGGAAGTGACCTACTTAAGAGGGTCACGTGACCACCATTTTGGCGGGAAATTCAAATAGGTCACGTGACTGGAAGTGACCTACTTAAGGGGGTCACGTGACTACTATGTTGGCGCGAATTTCAAATAAGTCACTTGAGATTTTTATAGATTAATAAATTTTAAAAAGAAAAAGCAAGCTGAAAGCTTGCTAAAAAATATTTTAAAAATGTGGCTCTTTTTTTTAGGGGGGGGAGGGGCACTCTGGGGGGCACTCTTTAAGATGCATAGGGGGGGAGGGGGGGGAGGGGGGGGAGGGGTTTTTAAGAGTAAGACTCGCTCTCTGCCCTCTCTTTTAGAGGGCAGAGAGGCGAGTCTACTGGTTCGTCTACTTACAATGTCAACACTTTTTTTGTTTTGTTTTTGGGCAAACTGAGTTTGCACAAGGAAAAAAAACGCGACTTACTTAGGGCAATAACGTCTAGAAGAGAGAGAACTCTTGCTCTAGGTTGAGCGGGACTACATGATGAGTATACTGAGTGTTAGGACTCTTGCTACACGACCAAAAGATTGAAATGCATCATGATGCGTTTATGATGATGTGCATCATGATGTGACTATCTTACAACCCTATAAGAAATAAGCAAGCAAGGTCTCTCTCCTATACATAGGCGTACTTACACTGGCTATTTGTAAACTAATGAATACGACTTCCTCATTAAAATTGTCATCTACAACTCTTTCAATCTTAAGGCTTTTTTTTTTTTGAGTTTATTCTTTTTTTCAAATTTTGTCCCACCTCAAAAGAGGAATAGGACTCTGGTACAATTGTCGCTTGCTCATCAGAGCCGGGGTGTAGAAGGCCCCTGCCCTGTCGGGTACGTTCTGAGATAGATTGCACTCTGGTACGTTTTGGTTGGTTTGGAGCTCTCGGCCGACTGTCTTATGCACCCGAAAGAACCAGTGCTGGATTACTTTCTGGGTTCGAACCCGGAACGTCCATATTAGACGCCTAATTTCTACTAGCCCCGAAAACGAGAGTATCATATCTATATAGGTCACCCATGTTAGCCTTAGTTTATGTGCGTGCAAAACCGTGTATTGTGCATTTATGCAGCATACAGATATGGAGACATGCTGCTACAGTGTCAAATTGATCGACATTGTATGTAACTGGACATGAAGAAGGATATTTTTACTTAGTTTTTTGAAAGGGCGTAGTTCTCGGTACCCCTCCAGCAGCAGCGGCAGCAGCAGCAGTGGTAGGGGAGTCGGGACAGGTACTTAACCCTATTTATAGGGGCGCTAGGGGTTTGAGATGAACGTGTATTGTCATGAAAAGAGGGTCTTTGTACTTATTGTTATGTAACCCTTTGCGGGGGTCTGAACGTGGACGTCATGGGGGGTGCTTTTTTTTGGACACCACTTATTTTTTGTTTAACCTCATCTATGTTGTTATAGCAACAAGACAAGGGGGATCCGCGAAAATCGCGAAAAATATGTACAGCGCGAAATAAAGTATGTTTACAGTAGATGGGGGGTCCCCATGTCGCATGTCGATTTTTAAGAAATGACCATGTCACATGACACTAAGGAAAAAGGCATGTCACTAGTGTCACTAAGGGGAAAATGTAGGGGCACCGTAATTGATACAATTGGACTCTTGGGACCATAGACCCCAGGAATTTTTTTAAAATTTGACTACCCGCAAGGACGGAATTTGAAGGAAGAGTTGGGTAGCCTACTTTACAGTAATTGAGAATTTTTTATTCATGTCACTAAGCCCCATGTCACATGTCGATTTTAAGAATGGCCATGTCACATGTCACTTAAATGGCCTAATGACACAGATAGTACTAAACCTAAAGACCTACCCCCCGTAGAAAAAGGAGTGTCTTTGTGAACGCCCCCTTAGTCTTTCTATACTGAATCCGGGACCTGCTGGCGAGGCCGACAAAGGGCTTGCCTAATGAGCTCACAGCTGGACTAGATACCCAATGTTTTGGATTGGAGAAATCAGCAGAGCAATAAAAAGCGGGGTGGGGCTGGTGTTATTTTCAAGGGTGTCCACTGTGAGTTGTAAAATTGGTGCTAAATGTGGTAACCAGGAGGATGCTAAGTTTATTGATATTGCCTGTTAATGATACTTAAGGTGGGTGTTGTCTAAAGTTTAATTGATATTACCAATGTGGACAATAATGACCTCACAGTTGGGGCCCTCGCCAACAGGTCCCAGATTCGGTATATTCTTTGTTTATTGTGTGGCCCCTAAAGAGGGGCCGACTAACTCCGATGAGAGTTAGATGCTGCCGCTGCTGCGCAACATCAGCGTAATTAATTACGCCTCATGTTGGGCAGCATGGATCCTCAAAGCCTCAAAGCTCAAACAGGGCAGAGCCGTGTGTGGCATACGAGGACCAGTGGGAGTGATCCGTTGCAGACAGAATACCGATCCGTGAGAGGTTCTGACTATGTATAGCTTTTATATCGCCTTAGATATGGTGTAGTATTTTTCATCTCGCTATAGTTTAGTTGATATTTAAAGAAACTGTCTCATTCTATCAGAAATACACAACATTGACTTGTTTTTTATATTTAATATATTAGAAGCACACTTTGTTGCTTTATATAGCTCATTATGCGTTTAAAATGTTCGCGAGTATCGTAGAAATGTACAAAAATCCTATTGTGGCGCCATCTGACGAAAGAGCGGAGAACTATAGTAGCGCGTTCGTTATTCACATCTTTGACAGGGACTAAGAGCTGCTCAAAGGGTATGGCAAGCTAGACTAGAGGATGTAATAACTAGGCGGCAGAGGGGTCAAAAAGACAATCTCGTAGTAGTAGGTCTACTTGGATCTTGAGTAGCCGCCCTTGTGGTTATACCGTACCGTCACGATATAGAGCCGGGGCGCTCTTCAATTTGGAGGGAGCTTTATACCCAAGACAGGCGCTCATTCAAGATCCTATTTTAATGCTTAAGGAACATTTCAAGGCCCCTGTACCCCCGGCGCTTATTCAAGACCGGCGCTCTTTTGAAACCGGCGCTTAATCGCGACGGTACGGTAGTTGGCTCTGCCAGCCTGGTCAAGTGAAAATTGGTAAGGAGACTATGAACTAAGCTAAGCTTGGATTTTAAAATAGCCTATAAAAGTATAATAAAACTATAGCACCCTCTTAGATTTGATGATTAGACACTGCCTACTAGGTATACACATTTGTACAATGGTATCATTGTGTATAAATGTTCTTTTAGTACATCATGCCGACTCTACACGAGCACCATTTGCAACGACAGATAGTGCTAAACCTAAGACCTACCCACTCCGTAGAAAAAAATAGGGATGACGTTTGTGAACGGCCCCTTAGTATTTTTATTCTTTGTTTATGTGTGGCCCCTAAAGAGGGACCGATCGGTGTTATTAATTACATCTCATGTTAGGCAGCATAGGATCAAACCTCAAAAGCGTCAAGGCTCAAAGTCCTAATGGACAGGAGCCCTGTGTGGCTTTCGAGGACGAATGGTTGAGTGATCCGTTGCAGAATACCGATCCGTGAGAGGTTCTGACTATATATAGCTTTTATATCGCTTTAGATATGGTGTAGTATTTTCATCTCGCTATAGTTTAGTTGATATTTCAAAGAAACTGCCTCATTCTATCAGAAATACACAACATTGACATGTTTTTTATATTCAATATATTAGAAGTGTGCTTTGTTGCTTATTATAGTTCATTATGCGTTTAAAATGTTCGCGAGTATCGTAGAAATGTACAAAAATCCTATTGTGGTGTCATCTGACGAAAAGAGCGGAGAACTATACTAGAGCATGTAATCACCAGGCGGCAGCAGAGTGGTCAAAAGACAATATCGTAGTAGTAGGTCTACTTGGATGTTGAGTAGCCGCCCTTGTGGTTGTAATTACCTAAACTAGTTGACCCTGCCAGCCTGGTCAAGTGAAATTAGTAAGGAGACCGCACATTAACGCGCTCCACAGTCTTTAGACAGTTAAGACTATAGTACCGTAGCTTCTACTGTGTACTCACTGACTATTTACAGTGCTACATATTCATACCCGAGTTCTAAGTGTTTTTTTTTAGAAAAAAAAGCTATCTACTCACCCCATTTTTTTTTTTTAGACAAAATCCTATTAGCAGGTAACCTCTGTATAAACCATACTGCAAACATCTGCTACTTCGAGCGTCTGCCTTGTGACTGATAGTGTACAACAAGACGAAGTGGGCAGAGATAAAAAATTGAGGCTCTTTATATAGCTGAGAGAGCGGCTAATCTGGATCTTCTAAGCTTGTTTTCACCTAGAGCCCCACCCTCTTCCAGAGAGGAATCAAATTGCTTTTCACCTGGACCCTTCCACCCCTAATCCATCAGCATGAAAAGACAGATAACAAGTGTAACGTGCGCTACATGTATATGGGATTATAGCTGGTGAAGAGATAAAGCCAGGTCAACTGTGTATACAAAGACTACAGGGGGTGATTAACGACAGGTGTGACGCGCCAGCCCATGGACGGATTATCTTCTAAGCTGACGCTTATTCAACTAGCCAGCCGCCGTCCGCTCCACTCACCGCGGCAAGAGGAGGTGCTTTTGTTTTACACTTAAGTCGCTTACCACATGGACTCGTCTCTACCTCACAGACAGACGCACGCCCCCTGTAGCTTTTTTTGTATACACACTCTAATCTCATAACCCCCTGATCCGTTATACAGGTAACGGGTATTCTCTTTTAAATAGCTGCCAGTCAGCCTGCGGCAGCTGAAAACGACGGTAAGTAGCTTAGCTCTAGAAGCAAGAAGACGTATATAAGGAGGCTGACACGTGTATAGGCGCCTTATAAGTCGGCAGGGGGTAAATACTAGTGAAAAAGGAAGGCAGGTGTGCAGGTAGCTTTCTAACAGACACGTGTGTGCACTAAGCTGCTTAAGTCTAAACCCACCTGCAGTAGTCAGGTAGCATGTGAAAACTCAGATCACTTAATTGAGTAGAGACTCTGTACTGAGAGAGTCTTTTCAGCCGTTTAAGAGGATTATCTAGGACAGGGTACATAAGGAGTGAAACGCCGCTCTCACCCATCACACTTTCTCGACCCGCCCTTCATCATCGTAGCATCGTCCACTCTACGCTCGCTCAGCATGTTATGAGGGTTATTTCTACTTTTTCAGCTTCTTTTCTTATCGAAGTGTCGACGCTACAGAGCATCGAAACTCTCCAAATGAGTCCAAGAAAGAAAAAGCAACTCCCACTTGAAGCAGGAAGAGAAACAGTGCCCTATGATGCATGTGAGGTAAAGAAACATTGGAAGGACGTCACCAAGGAGCAATGGATAGAAGCATGCTTCAACTTCATCGGAACGGAAGTAGTTTCATTTGGACAGAGGGAGAAAATTTTGTTGGAGCTATTTTTCTTAGCTCCGTATACTTGGCCTGACTGTGGTGAAATTCCTTCAGGTATTTGTTCAGGCTTCGCCATACAAGTTATCTGGTCTTTGAAGGAGCTTCGATATATGCAACACACTCACGAGGAGATTGTTCAGAAAATGACGGAATTCGAAACAGGAGAAGACACAATATGGTGCGAGGAGACGACATATACGGACGATGATCTGGAGTACATCATTTGTAGCCCGTTGGAACATTATGTTAAAGACTTTGAGGACATGCTAGACAGCACTGAGATGAACCCGAAAGAGAGATCCCTTACTGCACAGAAAGAGGCCAAAGCTGTGTTGGAAAAGCTCAAGTTTGGTCAAGGATTCACTCTTCAAAGCAGCTGTGTGAGTGTGATAAAAGACCTTGTGTTGAAACATCCAGACATGAAGTTTTCGCGTGCTGTCGACACACTTCCTTTGCCTGAACTGATGATGAACATGATCGATCCCATCGTACCAACATGTTTCGACTCTGCCAATTGTCCCATGTATAAAATGGTTTCAAGTTTTGCCCGTGGCCGATGGCTAAACGATCCACTGAAGTCAGAAAACCTCCTTGATTTAATCAACTGACTAAATGTATTTTCTCATACTAGTATTAGTAGCATTAGTAATAGCAGCTACTCAGTCTCGTGCAGCACAAGCAGCAGCATCTGTCAGCAGCATCCGTGACATCGTCAGCAGCAGCAGCAGCTGCACAAGCAGCACAAGCAGCAGTATCTGTCAACAGCATCCGTGACATTGTCAGCAGCTGCAGCAGCTGCACGAGCAGCACAAGCAGCAGCTGCTGCAGCAGCTGCACGAGCAGCACAAGCAGCAGCATCTGTCAGCAGCATCCGTGACATCGTCAGCAGCAGCAGCAGCAGCAGCAGCTGCACCAGCAGCACAAGCAGCAGCATCTGTCAACAGCATCCGTGACATCATCAGCAACTGCAGCAGCTGCACGAGCAGCACAAGCAGCAGCAGCTGTCAGCAGCTGCAGCAGCTGCACGAGTAGCACAAGCAGCAGCACCGACAGCAGCAGCAGCAACAGCAAATCAGCAGCAGCAGTAGCAGCAGCAGCGGCGGTGTGGACCACTAAATTCGAGATGGTGACATACTTGTTTCTTAGAATCGACATTCGACATGAGGCCTAGTGACATTTGACATGAAGCTTGAAAAACATAGTGACAGGTGACATGAGCAATTCTTAAAATCGACATGAGATATGAGCATAATTAAGCGACATCGACATGTGCCATGGCTATTTTTTTTTTTTTTTGAAGACAACCACCATAGCCTCCTCATCTAGACCTCCACTAGTAGTGCTCTATAAGCCCGTGGACGGATTATCTTCTAAGCTGACGCTTATTCAACTAGCCAGCCGCCGTCCGCTCCACTCACCGCGGCAAGAGGAGGTGCTTTTGTTTTACACTTAAGTCGCTTACCACATGGACTCGTCTCTACCTCACAGACAGACACACGCCCCCTGTAGCTTTTTTTGTATACACACTCTAATCTCATAACCCCCCGATCCGTTATACAGGTAACGGGTATTCTCTTTTAAATAGCTGCCAGTCAGCCTGCGGCAGCTGAAAACAACGGTAAGTAGCTTAGCTCTAGAAGCAAGAAGACGTATATAAGGAGGCTGACACGTGTATAGGTGCCTTATAAGTCGGCAGGGGGTAAATACTAGTGAAAAAGGAAGGCAGGTGTGCAGGTAGCTTTCTAACAGACACGTGTGTGCACTAAGCTGCTTAAGTCTAAACCCACCTGCAGTAGTCAGGTAGCATGTGAAAACTTACTTAACAGATCACTTAATTGAGTAGAGACTCTGTACTGAGAGAGTCTTTTCAGCCGTTTAAGAGGATTATCTAGGACAGGGTACATAAGGAGTGAAACGCCGCTCTCACCCATCACACTTTCTCGACCCGCCCTTCATCATCGTAGCATCGTCCACTCTACGCTCGCTCAGCATGTTATGAGGGTTATTTCTACTTTTTCAGCTTCTTTTCTTATCGAAGTGTCGACGCTACAGAGCATCGAAACTCTCCAAATGAGTCCAAGAAAGAAAAAGCAACTCCTTCTTGAAGCAGGAAGAGAAACAGTGCCCTATGATGCATGTGAGGTAAAGAAACATTGGAAGGACGTCACCAAGGAGCAATGGATAGAAGCATGCTTCAACTTCATCGGAACGGAAGTAGTTTCATTTGGACAGAGGGAGAAAATTTTGTTGGAGCTATTTTTCTTAGCTCCGTATACTTGGCCTGACTGTGGTGAAATTCCTTCAGGTATTTGTTCAGGCTTCGCCATACAAGTTATCTGGTCTTTGAAGGAGCTTCGATATATGCAACGCACTCACGAGGAGATTGTTCAGAAAATGACGGAATTCGAAACAGGAGAAGACACAATATGGTGCGAGGAGACGACATATACGGACGATGATCTGGAGTACATCATTTGTAGCCCGTTGGAACATTATGTTAAAGACTTTGAGGACATGCTAGACAGCACTGAGATGAACCCGAAAGAGAGATCCCTTATTGCACAGAAAGAGGCCAAAGCTGTGTTGGAAAAGCTCAAGTTTGGTCAAGGATTCACTCTTCAAAGCAGCTGTGTGAGTGTGATAAAAGGTCTTGTGTTGAAACATCCAGACATGAAGTTTTCGCGTGCTGTCGACACACTTCCTTTGCCTGAACTGATGATGAACATGATCGACCCCATCGTACCAACATGTTTCGACTCTGCCAATTGTCCCATGTATAAAATGGTTTCAAGTTTTGCCCGTGGCCGATGGCCAAACGATCCACTGAAGTCAGAAAACCTCCTTGATTTAATCAACTGACTAAATGTATTTTCTCATACTAGTATTAGTAGCATTAGTAATAGCGGCTACTCGGTCTCGTGCAGCACAAGCAGCAGCATCTGTCAGCAGCATCCGTGACATCGTCAGCAGCAGCAGCAGCTGCACAAGCAGCACAAGCAGCAGTATCTGTCAACAGCATCCGTGACATTGTCAGCAGCTGCAGCAGCTGCACGAGCAGCACAAGCAGCAGCTGCTGCAGCAGCTGCACGAGCAGCACAAGCAGCAGCATCTGTCAGCAGCATCCGTGACATCGTCAGCAGCAGCAGCAGCAGCAGCTGCACGAGCAGCACAAGCAGCAGCATCTGTCAACAGCATCCGTGACATCGTCAGCAACTGCAGCAGCTGCACGAGCAGCACAAGCAGCAGCAGCTGTCAGCAGCTGCAGCAGCTGCACGAGCAGCACAAGCAGCAGCACCGACAGCAGCAGCAGCAACAGCAAATCAGCAGCAGCAGCAGCAGCAGCAGCGGCGGTGTGGACCACTAAATTCGAGATGGTGACATACTTGTTTCTTAGAATCGACATTCGACATGAGGCCTAGTGACATTTGACATGAAGCTTGAAAAACATAGTGACAGGTGACATGAGCAATTCTTAAAATCGACATGAGATATGAGCATAATTAAGCGACATCGACATGTGCCATGGCTATTTTTTTTTTTTTTTTGAAGACAACCACCATAGCCTCCTCATCTAGACCTCCACTAGTAGTGCTCTATAAGCGCAAGCTTTGCCTTAAGAGAGCTGTGGCTGTGAACCCTCTCCTCCCTCCGTACACACAGGTAAATATCAGAGTCAGCCAATGTCGCTTATACTACTCTCATACAAGGGTCAGGCGCTGCTGGACTATAATAGATGGGTCAAGGACCGTTCTACTGAGGGGTCAGGCTAGGCCGGACATTCAATAACAGGCTGGACTTTGGCAAATTTGCTTGAAAGTCTCGCCAGCAAGAGTCCAGCATTGACAGACTGTGGCATAAGGATCCAGCATGGCCAGACTTTCAAGCAAGTTTGCCAAAGTCCAGCCTGTTATTGAATGTCCGGCCTAGCCTGACCCTCAGTAGAATGACCCTTGACCCATCTATTATAGTCCAGCAGTGCCTGACCCTTGTGTGAGAGCGGTTTAGGCGACATTGGGTGACTCTGATATTTGCCTCTGTGTAAGATGAGAAAAGAGGGGCTGTCGCTGACCAAATGGCTCTAAAACAGGGGGCTGTTGAAGGACTATATGGTAAAAGGCTGCTGTTACAGTCAAGATACTCCTATTTCAAGCCCAGAAAACTGTAATTAGCTTTCCAAGTTGTTTATTTAACAATATCTTGGCCTAGCAAGAAGCTGTCAGATGACATCTAAGAAAAATGTGGGCTGTTAATTGATCAAGAGAGCTACATTGTTACAGAGTCTTATTCCTCTTTAGAGGTGGGACCAAATTTGAAAAAAAGAATAAACTCAAAAAAAAAAAAGCCTTAAGATTGAAAGAGTTGTAGATGACAATTTTAATGAGGAAGTCGTATTCATTAGTTTACAAATAGCCAGTGTAAGTACGCCTATGTATAGGAGAGAGACCTTGCTTGCTTATTTCTTATAGGGTTGTAAGATAGTCACATCATGATGCACATCATCATAAACGCATCATGATGCATTTCAATCTTTTGGTCGTGTAGCAAGAGTCCTAACACTCAGTATACTCATCATGTAGTCCCGCTCAACCTAGAGCAAGAGTTCTCTCTCTTCTAGACGTTATTGCCCTAAGTAAGTCGCGGTTTTTTTCCTTGTGCAATCTCAGTTTGCCCAAAAATAAAACAAAAAAAGTGTTGACATTGTAAGTAGACGAACCAGTAGACTCGCCTCTCTGCCCTCTAAAAGAGAGGGCAGAGAGCGAGTCTTACTCTTAAAAACCCCTCCCCCCCCTCCCCCCCCTCCCCCCCTATGCATCTTAAAGAGTGCCCCCCAGAGTGCCCCTCCCCCCCCTAAAAAAAAAGAGCCACATTTTTAAAATATATTTTAGCAAGCTTTCAGCTTGCTTTTTCTTTTTAAAACTTATTAATCTATAAAAATCTCAAGTGACTTATTTGAAATTCGCGCCAACATAGTAGTCACGTGACCCCCTTAAGTAGGTCACTTCCAGTCACGTGACCTATTTGAATTTCCCGCCAAAATGGTGGTCACGTGACCCTCTTAAGTAGGTCACTTCCGGTCACGTGACCTATTTGAATTTCATTTTTCGGCAGAATATCATTTTTCGGCAGAAATAAAAGTCTGTGAAATGGGAACAGCTTTATTTTTATCCAGTATAGTTATACAACTCCCACATTAGAAATTTGTGAATTGAAATAACTGCGAAATTGTGCTGTTTAGAAAATTTACGAAAATGTGTACACACTAAAATATTTCTGTTAACAGTAGTGAGGGAGTAACTGTAAATGTCAGCTTAAGACAGGGACTTAATTAAAGAGAGCACACAAATATGTGGGTTTGCATATGTCAGTGTATAGCCGTGTATGTAGGTGTGTGCTACAGCATGATCTGGTAACCTGAGATGTAGAGTAATCAAACCACTTTGATTGATAAGCCTGAGAGTCATGACAGATTGTTAGGATGTAATAAATAATTATATCACACAAAACCCAACACAAGGAATTTATTTTTCAGTTTTTATTTGAAGTCTTTGCTTTTGTAGACATTTTTGGAGTTTTTTGTTGCTTTGATCTTATGTTGCTACATTTCGGATCATTAATGATCCTTCATCAGGCAAAGTTAGGATAAAATTATACAAAGCGTATCTAAACCATAAATATATTTATATATAGTAAGTGTATCGAACCAGGATCTCCCATCCAATGGATGACCCTTTGAAACCATTTGAGGGGAAGGATGGTGCATTCAACCCATGTGGTTTGTTTCTTTGTCATCGTTGGCTTTAGATGGATCTGTAAAGGTCAGGGAAAATGCAGCCATTGGATTTACCGAGTATCGACCCTTTGACACACTAGAGAGCTCACTCCTGCACGCTTGTCAGGACAGACTCACCTGGGAGTGTCAACAAGAAAATCTGTCCAATAATAAAATGACCCATCTTAAAAACATTACCATCTTGACACTGATCTTGAAGTGTAGGTCACTCTTTCAAAAAAATGACATGTTTTTCATCTAAATGTACCACTCCCGGACATGAGCAACATTTCTCTGTAAAATGACCCATTAGGTATATATTTCAAGTTCTTTTCTCGCCAAAACAAGGAATTTTGGGCCAAAAGTGCCCTAGCAAGGGTACGTTTTGGACAGAAAATCTCCCTAGCAAGGGTAAGGGTTGTCATAGGTCCAGCCACACCATGGCCAGTATCAGAAAAAAAATCAAGTACCCCCTCCCCCCCCCCGGGTGTCAATGCTATCATTATGCATCATGCACAGCTGCAAAGTAGGCATTTTGCATTGTGGGCTATATTATTTGAATTACATTTGAATATATACCATAAAAAAGATGACAACAGCATTGGATATCTCTTTACTTCAAAATGAAGTTATTTAGTAGGATAAAATATAATTTGACTGCACCTTCGGCTGTGAAAGTTGTAAAAACTATGGTAGTTCCTTCAGTTGACTATTATGACATCTTCTACATCTCAGCCAATCGACATCATTTAAAAGGGATACAGAGCTTGCTCAATAGAGCTCTAAGAGTGGCTTACAGAAAAACAGGTATTACAAGTAGAATTGCTCTTCACAGGAAGGCCAAACTTAACAGTTTACAGGACAGAAGGGACATGCATCTGCACCGGATGGCTTTTTAAAAGTCATTAGATGCAGATAATCTGGACATGAGACCAGTGAGAACTAGGCTCCATGATCAGCGTCTCTTGAAACAGTCAAGAGCCAAGGACCCTGCTTATCGTAGAAGCTTGAAGTACAGGTTGGCGGGTTATGGAATAAACTTGATATTGAAGTTTGTGCACTAAAAAAGCAAAGTGAATTTGAAGGTTGGATCAAAAAGCATTTTTCGGATCGTTTAGCTACATTTGACCTGGACCTAAAATACTCTATTATACCTCATCCATGACCTGAAGCCCAACTGACCATTGGGCTTCCATACCAGGACACCAACATCGTCCTAAAATTATTTTGGGATTCTTCTTTTTATCTATTTTATCACTCAGGACATACCATCAGTCCTTTGGGTTATAGGTATAACATCAGGCCTATATGGCCATAAATGGGCCAAAACCACACTGTAAAAAGTTGTTGTTCGTGTACAGCAAAATTTGCTGTAAATTTACAGTACTTTAGCTGTAAATAATAATACAGCCAATTCTACTGTACATGTACAATTCTGTTACTGTAGATGCAGGTTACGGTAGTGACTTGTAGATCTACAGTACTTTTTCCTGTAATATGGACACGAGAGGTCATGGGATCGATCCTAGGTCTAGCCACCTCTCATCAGGGATCTTTAGCAACAAGGCTGTAGCTCATTTAATACAGACATGGCAGAGGTAGCTTATATCCCAATATGACCATTTGTAACACTGGCTCTGTGGCGCAATGGATCAGGGCCTGTCTCCAACACCACAGGTGGTGAGTTCAATCCTTGGTGGAGCCACTTCTCTTGTTTCACCTGCATCCACCTAAAATTCGTTTTTCCCTCACATGGATGATTAAAAATATCACTAGCACTGGGAGGTGAACCCCAGACCTTTACAAATTATTATTAATCAGTTGAGAAGTAGAGTAGAGATATATCCCAATATGAATGTTTTGTAACACCGGCTCTGTGGCGCAACGGATCAGCGACTGTCTCCAACACCACAGGTGGTGAGTTCAATCCTTGGTGGAGCCACTTCTCTTGGTCCACCTAAAATTCGTTTTTCCCTCACATGGATGGTTAAAAATATCACCAGCACTGAGAGGTGAACCCAGGACCTTCAGACTATGATTTACAATCAATTTTGCTGTACAGTAACAGAAGATTCTGCTGTCCCTATACAGTACATAGTGCTGTAAATATACAAAAGCTGACTTGCTGTAGGTCTACAGCACAATCTACTGGAACCAAAGTTGCCCCCAGTATTTGGTGTACAGGAACACTACTTCCCAGTGAACAAAAAACGTTAATTAACGTTTTGAAACGTTTGTATATACAACGTTATTTTACGTTATATGTAAAACGTTATTTTACGTTTTTCATGGTTGAAATTCCTAACGTTTTATCTTGAACGTTATTTAACGTTATATAACGTTCATATAAGGTCATCATGGATAGAGTGGAGTATATAGGGACCTTTAGCAAACCCGACGTAACTCATTTAACCCAGACGTATCCTATGCTTTCAGAACTGCTACATCTGCGTTTAATGAGCTTTTACGTGGGTGCTAAAGGTTTCTTTTAGTAGTGCTAGTACTATTATGTAAGGGGTAGGCCTAATTAGTTTGTAAATGGTGACAACAAGGGTGAGTACATGCGTGGCTCTGTGGCCGAATGGATAGGGCACTGGACCTTACATGCTGGGGTGGGCCGTTCAAATCACAGTCAAGACAAAATAGACTGAAGTTTTGAACCATATAAAATTATGAGTTTGTCATTAATTTTTAATTCTATATTCAAATTTCATTCTTCCATCTATATAAATTAAAATTCTTTTCTTTGAATATTACATGTTTTACCTCAAAAGGAATGGAAAACTCACATTACAGTTCTGTCTGACCTGCTTCATACAGGTTCTCCTCTGTGGCCGACCTGAGGAGGTTTTGTTATTTCTTTTGCTATTTAAAACTTTGCTCTTATTGGGACTCGAACCCAGGCAGGAATAAAGGTTTTGGTTACAATCCCATCCCTCTACCTATGTGGCCACGGGGGAAGGCTGACATACCACTGCCTCACACTACATGTGTATAAGCGTAATACAATGGGAGTATAGATGGGGGAGGGGTCCCCATGAGTAGTATAGTATGTATCGGAACGGGACTATAGTTAAGTACTGTTTATTACTCAATCGACCTGCAGCCAATCAGAGGCCTCCATTTGGTCACGTGACCGGAAGTGACCTACTTAGGGGATTAGTGGTGCATTCTGGGTAACCCTGCAGCCAATCAGAGGCCTCCATTTGGTCACGTGACCGGAAGTGACCTACTTAGGGGATTAGTGGTGCATTCTGGGTAACCTACTGACCTACTTAGAAGCTCTCAGCCAATCAGAGGCCGGCATTCTGGTAACCATGGTAACGTGACTTACTTACGTCACGTGACCTACTTAGGCTCAGCCAATCAGAAGCCGGCATTCTGGTAACTAGGGTAACGTGACTTACTTAGGGTTTGTTTGTAAACAACACCACGTGGCTCTCTTGTTTGTAAACAACACCACGTGACACGTGACTGTTTGTAAACAAACAATTCGACTTAGTCTGACATTTTCAGCTGTCGCATGCTGACCTGCTGCTATCATAAGAGAAACAAAAGCCCTAATCACGCTTTTCAGCTGGATCCTTCCACCCACCAGACATGGATCCAGATGGGAGGGTGGTTTAAAATTAATCCGTGTACCGACTGTCATACAATAGTGTAATTAGTTGAACACGTGTTACCTGTATAAAGGATTAGCAGGTCATGGGCTTAGAGTGTGTATAGAAAAACAACTACAGGTAGCGTGAACAAAGCGACCCCCTCCCTTTCTGTCACTCTGTCTGTGACGAGAGGGCGCGCGTGTGTTAAGCGGCTTAAATCTAAAGAAAAAAAATCACCCTCTCCTGTCGTCAGCAGTCAGCTGGCCGGCGGCTGGAAAATGCGATTAGAGGGATGATGAGCGCGGTTTTTTATATTCAATATATTAGAAGTGTGCTTTGTTGCTTATATAGTTCATTATGCGTTTAAAATGTTCGCGAGTATCGTAGAAATGTACAAAAATCCTATTGTGGCGCCATCTGACGAAAAGAGCGGAGAACTATACTAGGGTATGGCGAGCTAGACTAGAGCATGTAATCACTAGGCGGCAGAGTGGTCAAAAGACAATCTCGTAGTAGTAGGTCTACTTGGATCTTGAGTAGCCACCCTTGTGGTTGCAATTACCTAGACTAGTTGACCCTGCCAGCCTGGTCAAGTGAAATTAGTAAGGAGACCGCACATTAACGCGCTCCACAGTCTTTAGACAGTTAAGACTATAGTACCGTAGATTCTACTGTGTACTCACACTAACTATTTACAGTGCTACATATTCATACGCGTGTTCTAAGTGTTTTTTTAGAAAAAAGCGATCTACTCACCCATTTTTTTTAGACAAACTCCTATTAGCAGGTAACCCCTGTATAAACCATACTGCAAAGATCTGCTACTTCGAGCGTCTGCCTCGTGACTGATAGTGTACAACAAGACGAAGTGGGCAGAGGTGAAGTACTGTTCCAAGAAAAATTGAGGCTCTTTATATAGCTGAGAGAGCGGCTAATCCGGATGTTCTAAGCTTGTTTTCACCTAGAGCCCCACCCTCTTCCAGAGAGGAATCAAATTGCTTTTCACCTGGACCCTTCCACCCCTCATCCATCAGCATGAAAAGAGGGATAACAAGTGTAACGTGCGCTACATGTATATGGGATTATAGCTGGTGAAGAGATAAAGCCAGGTCAACTGTGTATACAAAGACTACAGGAGGTGATTAACGACAGGTGTGACGCGCCAGCCCGTGGACGGATTATCTTCTAAGCTGACGCTTATTCAACTAGCCAGCTGCCGTCCGCTCCACTCACCACGGCAAGAGGAGGTGCTTTTGTTTTACACTTAAGTCGCTTACCACATGTACTCGTCTCTACCTCACAGACAGACACCCTCTCGCTTGCTTCACGACCCCTGTAGCTTTTTTTGTATACACACTCTAATCTCATAACCCCCTGATCCGTTATACAGGTAACGGGTATTCTCTTTTAAATAGCTGCCAGTCAGCCTGCGGCAGCTGAAAACGACGGTAAGTAGCTTAGCTCTAGAAGCAAGAAGGCGTATATAAGGAGGCTGACACGTGTATAGGCGCCTTATAAGTCGGCAGGGGGTAAATACTAGTGAAAAAGGAAGGCAGGTGTGCAGGTAGCTTTCTAACAGACACGTGTGTGCACTAAGCTGCTTAAGTCTAAACCCACCTGCAGTAGTCAGGTAGCATGTGAAAACTTACTTAACAGATCTCTTAATTGAGTAGAGACTCTGTACTGAGAGAGTCTTTTCAGCCGTTTAAGAGGATTATCTAGGACAGGGTACATAAGGAGTGAAACGACGCTCTCACCCATCACACTTTCTCGACCCGCCCTTCATCATCGTAGCATCGTCCACTCTACGCTCGCTCAGAATGTTATGATGGTTAGTTCTGCTATTTTCAGCTACTTTTCTTATCGAAGTGTTGACGCTACAGAGCATCGAAACTCTCTCCAAATGAGTCCAAGAAAGAAAAAGCAACTTCCACTTGAAGCAGGAAGAGAAACAGTGCCCTATGATGCATGTGAGGTAAAGAAACATTGGAAGGACGTCACCAAGGAGCAATGGATAGAAGCATGCTTCAACTTCATCGGAACGGAAGTAGTTTCATTTGGACAGAGGGAGAAGATTTTGTTGGAGCTATTTTTCTTAGCTCCGTATACTTGGCCTGACTGTGGTGAAATTCCTTCAGGTATTTGTTCAGTCTTCGCCATAGAAGTTATCAGGTCTTTGAAGGAGCTTCGATATATGCAAGGCACTCACGAGGAGATTGTTCAGAAAATGACGGAATTCGAAACAGGAGAAGACACAATATGGTGCGAGGAGACGACATATACGGACGATGATCTGGAGTACATCATTTGTAGCCCGTTGGAACATTATGTTAAAGACTTTGAGGACATGCTAGACAGCACTGAGATGAACCCGAAAGAGAGATCCCTTACTGCACAGAAAGAGGCCAAAGCTGTGTTGGAAAAGCTCAAGTTTGGTCAAGGATTCACTCTTCAAAGCAGCTGTGTGAGTGTGATAAAAGGCCTTGTGTTGAAACATCCAGACATGAAGTTTTCGCGTGCTGTCGACACACTTCCTTTGCCTGAACTGATGATGAACATGATCGATCCCATCGTACCAACATGTTTCGACTCTGCCAATTGTCCCATGTATAAAATGGTTTCAAGTTTTGCCCGTGGCCGATGGCTAAACGATCCACTGAAGTCAGAAAACCTCCTTGATTTAATCAACTGACTAAATGTATTTTCTCATACTAGTATTAGTAGCATTAGTAATAGCAGCTACTCAGTCTCGTGCAGCACAAGCAGCAGCATCTGTCAGCAGCATCCGTGACATCGTCAGCAGCAGCAGCAGCTGCACGAGCAGCACAAGCAGCAGCATCTGTCAACAGCATCCGTGACATCGTCAGCAACTGCAGCAGCTGCACGAGCAGCACAAGCAGCAGCAGCTGTCAGCAGCTGCAGCAGCTGCACGAGCAGCACAAGCAGCAGCACCAACAGCAGCAGCAACAGCAAATCAGCAGCAGCAGCAGCAGCAGCAGCAGCAGCAGCAGCTGCGGTGTGGACCACTAAATTCGAGATGGCGACATGTCTGTTTCTTAGAATCGACATTCGACATGAGGCCTAGTGACATTTGACATGAAGCTTGAAAAACATAGTGACAGGTGACATGAGCAATTCTTAAAATCGACATGAGATATGAGCATAATTTAGCGACATCGACATGTGCCATGGCTATTTTTTTTTAAGACAAACGCCATAGACTCCTCATTCAAACCCCCACTAGTAGTGCTCTATAAGCGCAAGCTTTGCCTTAAGAGAGCTGTGGCTGTGAACCCTCTCCTCCCCCCGTACACACAGGTAAATATCAGAGTCAGCCAATGTCGCCAATACTACTCTCATACAAGGGTCAGGCACTGCTGGACTATAATAGATGGGTCAAGGACCATTCTACTGAGGGTCAGGCTAGGCTGGACATTCAATAACAGGCTGGACTTTGGCAAACTTGCTTGAAAGTCTGGCCAGCAAGAGTCCGTTGAAGGACTATACGGTAAAAAGGCTGCTGTTACAGTCAAGATACTCATATTTCAAGCCCAGAAAACTGTAATTAGCTTTCCAAGTTGTTTATTTAACAATATCCTGGCCTAGCAAGAAGCTGTCAGATGACATCTAAGAAAAATGGGGCTGTTAATTGATCAAGAGAGCTACATTGTTACAGAGTCCTATTCCTCTTTTGAGGTGGGACCAAATTTGAAAAAAGAATAAACTCAAAAAAAAAGCCTTAAGATTGAAACAGTTGTAGATGACAAATTTGATGAGGAAGTCGTATTAATTAGTTTACAAATAGCCGCTGCACGAGCAGCACAAGCAGCAGCTGACACTAGTGTCAGCTGCAGCAGCTGCACGAGCTGCTTGTGCTGCTCGTGCAGCGGCTATTTGTAAACTAATTAATACGACTTCCTCATTAAATTTGTCATCTACAACTGTTTCAATCTTAAGGCTTTTTTTTTGAGTTTATTCTTTTTTCAAATTTGGTCCCACCTCAAAAGAGGAATAGGACTCTGTAACAATGTAGCTCTCTTGATCAATTAACAGCCCCATTTTTCTTAGATGTCATCTGACAGCTTCTTGCTAGGCCAGGATATTGTTAAATAAACAACTTGGAAAGCTAATTACAGTTTTCTGGGCTTGAAATATGAGTATCTTGACTGTAACAGCAGCCTTTTTACCGTATAGTCCTTCAACGGACTCTTGCTGGCCAGACTTTCAAGCAAGTTTGCCAAAGTCCAGCCTGTTATTGAATGTCCAGCCTAGCCTGACCCTCAGTAGAATGGTCCTTGACCCATCTATTATAGTCCAGCAGTGCCTGACCCTTGTATGAGAGTAGTATTGGCGACATTGGCTGACTCTGATATTTACCTGTGTGTACGGGGGGAGGAGAGGGTTCACAGCCACAGCTCTCTTAAGGCAAAGCTTGCGCTTATAGAGCACTACTAGTGGGGGTTTGAATGAGGAGTCTATGGCGTTTGTCTTAAAAAAAAATAGCCATGGCACATGTCGATGTCGCTAAATTATGCTCATATCTCATGTCGATTTTAAGAATTGCTCATGTCACCTGTCACTATGTTTTTCAAGCTTCATGTCAAATGTCACTAGGCCTCATGTCGAATGTCGATTCTAAGAAACAGACATGTCGCCATCTCGAATTTAGTGGTCCACACCGCCGCTGCTGCTGCTGCTGCTGCTGCTGCTGCTGCTGATTTGCTGTTGCTGCTGCTGTTGGTGCTGCTGCTTGTGCTGCTCGTGCAGCTGCTGCAGCTGCTGACAGCTGCTGCTGCTTGTGCTGCTCGTGCAGCTGCTGCAGTTGCTGACGATGTCACGGATGCTGTTGACAGATGCTGCTGCTTGTGCTGCTCGTGCAGCTGCTGCTGCTGCTGACGATGTCACGGATGCTGCTGACAGATGCTGCTGCTTGTGCTGCACGAGACTGAGTAGCTGCTATTACTAATGCTACTAATACTAGTATGAGAAAATACATTTAGTCAGTTGATTAAATCAAGGAGGTTTTCTGACTTCAGTGGATCGTTTAGCCATCGGCCACGGGCAAAACTTGAAACCATTTTATACATGGGACAATTGGCAGAGTCGAAACATGTTGGTACGATGGGATCGATCATGTTCATCATCAGTTCAGGCAAAGGAAGTGTGTCGACAGCACGCGAAAACTTCATGTCTGGATGTTTCAACACAAGGCCTTTTATCACACTCACACAGCTGCTTTGAAGAGTGAATCCTTGACCAAACTTGAGATTTTCCAACACAGCTTTGGCCTCTTTCTGTGCAGTAAGGGATCTCTCTTTCGGGTTCATCTCAGTGCTGTCTAGCATGTCCTCAAAGTCTTTAACATAATGTTCCAACGGGCTACAAATGATGTACTCCAGATCATCGTCCGTATATGTCGTCTCCTCGCACCATATTGTGTCTTCTCCTGTTTCGAATTCCGTCATTTTCTGAACAATCTCCTCGTGAGTGCCTTGCATATATCGAAGCTCCTTCAAAGACCTGATAACTTCTATGGCGAAGACTGAACAAATACCTGAAGGAATTTCACCACAGTCAGGCCAAGTATACGGAGCTAAGAAAAATAGCTCCAACAAAATCTTCTCCCTCTGTCCAAATGAAACTACTTCCGTTCCGATGAAGTTGAAGCATGCTTCTATCCATTGCTCCTTGGTGACGTCCTTCCAATGTTTCTTTACCTCACATGCATCATAGGGCACTGTTTCTCTTCCTGCTTCAAGTGGAAGTTGCTTTTTCTTTCTTGGACTCATTTGGAGAGAGTTTCGATGCTCTGTAGCGTCAACACTTCGATAAGAAAAGTAGCTGAAAATAGCAGAACTAACCATCATAACATTCTGAGCGAGCGTAGAGTGGACGATGCTACGATGATGAAGGGCGGGTCGAGAAAGTGTGATGGGTGAGAGCGTCGTTTCACTCCTTATGTACCCTGTCCTAGATAATCCTCTTAAACGGCTGAAAAGACTCTCTCAGTACAGAGTCTCTACTCAATTAAGAGATCTGTTAAGTAAGTTTTCACATGCTACCTGACTACTGCAGGTGGGTTTAGACTTAAGCAGCTTAGTGCACACACGTGTCTGTTAGAAAGCTACCTGCACACCTGCCTTCCTTTTTCACTAGTATTTACCCCCTGCCGACTTATAAGGCGCCTATACACGTGTCAGCCTCCTTATATACGCCTTCTTGCTTCTAGAGCTAAGCTACTTACCGTCGTTTTCAGCTGCCGCAGGCTGACTGGCAGCTATTTAAAAGAGAATACCCGTTACCTGTATAACGGATCAGGGGGTTATGAGATTAGAGTGTGTATACAAAAAAAGCTACAGGGGTCGTGAAGCAAGCGAGAGGGTGTCTGTCTGTGAGGTAGAGACGAGTACATGTGGTAAGCGACTTAAGTGTAAAACAAAAGCACCTCCTCTTGCCGTGGTGAGTGGAGCGGACGGCAGCTGGCTAGTTGAATAAGCGTCAGCTTAGAAGATAATCCGTCCACGGGCTGGCGCGTCACACCTGTCGTTAATCACCTCCTGTAGTCTTTGTATACACAGTTGACCTGGCTTTATCTCTTCACCAGCTATAATCCCATATACATGTAGCGCACGTTACACTTGTTATCCCTCTTTTCATGCTGATGGATGAGGGGTGGAAGGGTCCAGGTGAAAAGCAATTTGATTCCTCTCTGGAAGAGGGTGGGGCTCTAGGTGAAAACAAGCTTAGAACATCCGGATTAGCCGCTCTCTCAGCTATATAAAGAGCCTCAATTTTTCTTGGAACAGTACTTCACCTCTGCCCACTTCGTCTTGTTGTACACTATCAGTCACGAGGCAGACGCTCGAAGTAGCAGATCTTTGCAGTATGGTTTATACAGGGGTTACCTGCTAATAGGAGTTTGTCTAAAAAAAATGGGTGAGTAGATCGCTTTTTTCTAAAAAAACACTTAGAACACGGGTATGAATATGTAGCACTGTAAATAGTTAGTGTGAGTACACAGTAGAATCTACGGTACTATAGTCTTAACTGTCTAAAGACTGTGGAGCGCGTTAATGTGCGGTCTCCTTACTAATTTCACTTGACCAGGCTGGCAGGGTCAACTAGTCTAGGTAATTGCAACCACAAGGGTGGCTACTCAAGATCCAAGTAGACCTACTACTACGAGATTGTCTTTTGACCACTCTGCCGCCTAGTGATTACATGCTCTAGTCTAGCTCGCCATACCCTAGTATAGTTCTCCGCTCTTTTCGTCAGATGGCGCCACAATAGGATTTTTGTACATTTCTACGATACTCGCGAACATTTTAAACGCATAATGAACTATATAAGCAACAAAGCACACTTCTAATATATTGAATATAAAAAACCGCGCTCATCATCCCTCTAATCGCATTTTCCAGCCGCCGGCCAGCTGACTGCTGACGACAGGAGAGGGTGATTTTTTTTCTTTAGATTTAAGCCGCTTACCACACGCGCGCCCTCTAGTCACAGACAGAGTGACAGAAAGGGAGGGGGTCGCTTTGTTCACGCTACCTGTAGTTGTTTTTCTATACACACTCTAAGCCCATGACCTGCTAATCCTTTATACAGGTAACACGTGTTCAACTAATTACACTATTGTATGACAGTCGGTACACGGATTAATTTTAAACCACCCTCCCATCTGGATCCATGTCTAGTGGGTGGAAGGATCCAGCTGAAAAGCGTGATTAGGGCTTTTGTTTCTCTTATGATAGCAGCAGGTCAGCATGCGACAGCTGAAAATGTCAAACTAAGTCGAATTGTTTGTTTACAAACAGTCACGTGTCACGTGGTGTTGTTTACAAACAAGAGAGCCACGTGGTGTTGTTTACAAACAAACCCTAAGTAGGTCACGTTACCCTAGTTACCAGAATGCCGGCTTCTGATTGGCTGAGCCTAAGTAGGTCACGTGACGTAAGTAAGTCACGTTACCATGGTTACCAGAATGCCGGCCTCTGATTGGCTGAGAGCTTCTAAGTAGGTCAGTAGGTTACCCAGAATGCACCACTAATCCCCTAAGTAGGTCACTTCCGGTCACGTGACCAAATGGAGGCCTCTGATTGGCTGCAGGGTTACCCAGAATGCACCACTAATCCCCTAAGTAGGTCACTTCCGGTCACGTGACCAAATGGAGGCCTCTGATTGGCTGCAGGTCGATTGAGTAATAAACAGTACTTAACTATAGTCCCGTTCCGATACATACAATACTACTCCCATGTCACATGTTGATTTTAAGAAATGACCATGTCTCTTGTCTATGTCGCTTGATAATGTTCATGTTCCATGTCAATTTTAAGATATTTCCATGTCCCCTGTCACTAACTGTTTAAGCCCCATGTCGCATGTCACTATGGCCCATGTCACATGTCGATTTTTAGAAAAGGTGGTCTTTACTATTGTCATGTATAATGACCTGTGTCTACGTTTATTGAGCTCCTATTAGGGACATTTAGCAAACCAAATGTAGCTCAATAACGCTGACATAGGCACTTATACGTGCATTGGTGGCAATGGTTAAGACCTGCGTTACATTCACGTTTTGTGAGCTTTGACGTGGTTGCTAAAGGTTCCTATTGTTTCAAAATAACTGTCTCTTGTATTAGCCTAGGCCTGAACATAAAGGTTTTTTTTACCATCCCATCAGAAGTCAGTGGGATTCGAACCTCTGTCATGCACTAGGCTGCGCCATGGAGAATCACACATTTGTTATTCTTAGTGCCTATACATAACAGACTAAAGCACACATATAGCAGGTTCAAATCCCAACCTGAAATGATTACGTTTTACATTAATTTTGTTTGCCTTTATTCTATCAAATTAATATCCTTTTTGCGACTGAAATAACACAGGCTATGGAGTATCAGCTAGAAAACCTCCTTGGACGTGTAGTATTTGCTGTAAAACCTCCTCAGGAAATTATGTGGCAAAACCTCCAGGACAAGACCCACAAAACCTCCAGGACAGGACCTACAAAACCTCCGCTCAAGATAGTAGAGGTGGAGTATGAAAATAAATCTACAGTGAGGACGATAGCGCCATCACCTGAGCGAATATAACCCATAGAAGACCACATGTACTATGAACTTGAGTTTAGATCTTTTCAAACCCAAAAGAAACGTAAAATAACGTTGTCATAACGTTACATATTCAAACGTTTTTGTATAACGTTATTATAACGTTATTTGGAGTCAACGTTTTAACGTCAGATAACGTCATATTTCCGTCATTCTATAACGTTTACCAAACCTTTAGAAAACGTTATTGTAACGTCAGATAACGTTTTTTTGTTAGCTGGGTTACTTCTAACAGTGGCACCCGCCTTGTCTCTGGATACACACTACAAGGGACAAGTTCCCTTGAGTGTGTATCCATCACACAAAAATGAAAATGCCAACTTTACATTTTCTGCTACTCAGACTAACATCTTTTTTCCTACATCTTCATAAGTGGTTAAATCCACATTGAGTCAAGCTTTTTATGTACAAATGAAATATATAAACATTCGACTGGATACAGAATAATTACAGGCAATCATACATGTATGTTTTTCAGTATAAATAAAAGAACTTACATACATACATACATACATACATACATACATACATACATACATACATACATACTCTCACACCGTCATTGATTGGTTCACCACCAACTCACCAGGGGGCGACACTGCTCCAAGGGGGTGTGGACCACATCAGGCCTGAGCCTTCATTGCCTTTGGGTATGTACAGATGGTACCTTGCCCTATGTAACATGGTCAGGACCAATTAAAGTGGCATAATCATAACGTGTGTTCACATCTCTAGTGCTGTTCTAGTCTACTATGTGGTTAATTGTGAGTTATGATATTGCTCCTTTAAGTGAAGTTATTAGCTATATGCTAAGAACCACATTTACATGTATCAGCAAAATATGACAATCACATTTATATCTCTTCAACTACCGGTACTTATCCACACCCCCCCCCCATGTGTCACTAGTTCACCACCAGCTCCCCAGGTGGCGCCACCACTTCAAGTGACACTAGATGAAGACTGGGGCATTGAGACGGCCATGTTGTGACTATACATGGGTGCCGAGATTTTTGACCGTGTCGCTGTGTCGATCTTTAACAAGAGTGCCGTGTCGCTGTGTCGATTTTTATCTAGTGCATCATGGTCTACTTGATTGTGTCCATCGATTTTTAAAACCCCCGTGTCGCACGTGTCGATTTTAACAACCCCCCGTGTTGCCGTGTCTCACGTGTCGATTTTTACCCATGTATAGTCACCATGTTGGGGGGTGGTCATCTATTAGTTACAGGGGGTGACTGTGGGTTGGGGGCGGGGACGTAACATTTTTGCGCCCTCTTGAGAGCGGCGGGGGGGGGGTGTAAAAAATTATGCCTCTTTTTAGCAGAAGAAAATCTGCACATTACTATAGTTCAAAGGATGTTGGCAAAAATGTTCACCTTCGGCAAGCATGGCGTAAAATATCAGCATGCTCTCCCACGAAATCTTACCAACCCCAGTATTATGGCGCTAGACCCCTAAATTCGATATGGCAACATGGGCATTTCTTAAAATCGACATGCGACATGAGGCCTAGTGACATGCGACATGAGGCTTATTGACAGGGGACATGGACATTTCTTAAAATTGACATGGGACATGAGCATCTTAAGCGACATAGACATGCGACATGGTCATTTCTTAAAACGGACATGCGACATAGGGACCCCCCCATCAAGGGCCCCAGTATTACTGCTCGTGTTTGGTGTATTCGGTATCTGCCGCATATCTCACTCTGGTAAGTCACTGAACCAGCCTGACTGTACCTTCAGGTAGGACCCTGCAAGTAGCCTGATGGTACAGGTAGGCTGGTTCAGTGATTTAATATGGTAAGTAATTTGGCACATACTCCCCAAGTACTGTGATGAGAGGCACTATGGTAACTGCACTTACCCAATACAACATGGCAGATTTGAGTGTTGTGTACAAAACTAACAGGGCTGATTTTACACTATGTTAACAGGTTTTGAATGTTTTATTGTTTCATATGTGTATTGTTGACATACTGCATGATATTAAACAGTTAAAGCCAAGTGGGTAAGAACTGTCCAAGTGACTACACGACGCCCTTATTACCTGTATTTTAAAAAGCCCATATTTGACTACAGGATATACAGACCTGTAGACGACATACAGTGGCGCCTTCTAGTGATTAGGGGGAATCATTAAGATTACAGGAAATATGGGTTTTCAAAATTACCAATAAATATGGGCGGTGCCGAGTTACTTGGTCAATTCATCCCTTCTTGCAATTGCATATTGAAGGGATGAAAAGCTTCAAATCTCTCTTGGAAATCAAGTTTCTTTTCTGCAATCACTTAACATACAAATATTTATAATAATAATAATAATATCTTTTATTGACAACCGAAATGGAAGTCATTTCTGACTTATGTGTCATACATAAAGGTTATATAAACTAAATCTACAAACTATGCTACAATACGAGACAAAATGAAAATACACTAGGCTACTACACAATACTACACAAATGTACTCGACTAGAAAACACATATGTACAGACGTACAGAGACATGGATACATGGCATACATACCCAGTTGGGTCACAGTTTTGCATTACAGGTTAAACTTTCAAACATTATTGACCTACAAACACATTAACCCCAAACTCAAACTTGTTGTCGTTGTTTGAAGGCCATATATACATATTTTCCCAGTGCATTAATAACAATATGCTCTGGTGTTTTCATAACTTTCTCAAATTTATCAGTGTCAGATGTGTTAGCGTATGTAGTTCTAGCATATAGACAAATGCCAACGCCCATTGATACCTCCTCAGCCGTATTTCATGAGTGGGGACTGGGGCTATATCCCACGAAGCTGCAGCTGGATATGACATTTTATTAAAAGGCGAAATGTGCATCAGATCATTCCAACATGGGTTTATAGATAGACAAATGCCAACACCCATTGATACCGTCTCTGTTGTATTTCACGAGTGGGGGCTGGGGCAATATCCCACGAAGCCACAGGCTGAGTGGGATACTGCACCAGTAGTCCCACGAGTCCCACGAGTGAAATACATCAGAGCGGTATCAAGGTAGTTCGCATTTGTGTTTATTTTTTTGTTTGAAGCCATTTAATGAAGGAAAAACTACTTTTTCTTAGCCCATTGAATATGGCCACATTGTATTCAATGGGGGGCATTGAATACGGCCCTTCAGTGCTAAAGCATAGAGCATCTTGTATTTCCAAAAAATATGACATTTTATTAAAAGGGGAAATGTGCATCAGATCATTCCAACATGGGTTTTATAAAAATGCATCCATTCCTATTGCCACATTGAGCCGGGTATTATACAGGTAAAACCAACCAACTTGCTGTAGAGGCAGGTCTAGATAGGGAGGGTGTCCTACATACATAGATCCCCAGCTACTGCCCTCCACAAACATCCAACCTTCTTATCTTTAAAGTTTCTGATTAATCCTGATAAGATGGTCGCTGGTGACGTACACACCTTCGTTTAGCCCTATAAGGGCAGTATCATGCTTTAATGTGTTATGTCGGCACGGTGCTTTAATGCTGCCCTGGCCAGTGACTCGCTGGTGCTGCATTCATGCATCATTCTGACCATTCTGGAGTGTAGACCCTCAACCCCATAGGGTCAGCATGATACTTGAATGCAGCACTTGTGAGTTATTCGCCAGGGCTGCATTCATGCATCATGACGATAAAAGGCACACTACATTAAGGCGTTTGGCCGTTAAGGAGTTGAGGTGATATTGACTGGATCATTTGAATTTATGATTGGAAATGTATTTTCTTGAAAATATAACAGGAGCCTCACTCTGAGATGGATGCAGACAGCATGTCCAAACAGTTCCCTTTCTTCCCTGAACCTCTCAGGCCAAAACAAAAAGGTTTGTTTCAGGTCACCCGACCGACCCTATCTAAATAGGGCCGACCTTACGTTTTTTTATTCAATTTTGAAGAAATATTTATATTTTTACATTCTTTTTTAGGTCAATTTTGGGTTTACAAAAATTTAGAAAAAATCTTCCCATTTTTACACCTTTTTGGGTCACTTTTAGATGGGAAGTAAAAAAAAAAATCCGACCTACCGAGTTTCTTCCCATGTTACCTGAAAAAGACCTTTTTTTAAATTTGGCCTCAGTATTTGCCCTCTTACGCCGTTTCACACCCTGCAGTAGTATAGTATGTATCGGAACGGGACTATGGTTAACTACTGTTTATTACTCAATCGACATGCAGCCAATCAGAGGCCTCCATTTGGTCACGTGACCGGAAGTGACCTACTTAGGGGATTAGTGGTGACGTCACGTGACCTAGTTAGCCAATCAGAGGCCGCCATTTGGTCACGTGACCGGAAGTGACGTCATATGACCTACTTATGGACCGGAAGTGCCGTCATATGACCTACTTAGGGGACCGGAAGTGACGTCATATGACCTAATTTAGGATCACGTGACCGGAAGTGACCTGATGAGTCACGTGACCGGAAGTGACGTCACATGACCTAATGGCCAACCGGAAGTGAGTGACCTCATTGAGGATCACGTGACCGGAAGGGACCTGATTGATCACGTGACCGGAAGAAGAAGAAGAAGAAGAAGAAGAAGAAGAAGAAGAAGAAGAAGAAGAAGAAGAAGTGACGTCACGCGACTTAATGAAGAGATGAGCGTCTTTAAGGGGTCACGCGCTTTAAAATGTGATATTTTTTTTTTTTTTTTTGGAGGAGGAGGAGGAGGAGGAGGAGGAGGAGGAGGATGAGGAGGAGGAGGAGGAGAAGGAGAGGAGGAGGAGAAGGAGGAGGAGGCGAGTCTCTTATTTTTTTCGGTAAACTAATAAAAAACACTACGATATAAGTTTTGTTTTTTTCATTTTTTATTGTTTTACGAGCGACTGGAAGTGACTTATTGAACTAGGTAGAAGCGTTCTTTAGAGTGTATAAGGGGGGGAGGGGAGGGGAGGGGAGGGGAGGGGAGGGGAGGGGGGGAGGGGGCCCCTTTAAGATGCATGGGGAGGGGGGCGCTTTTAGGATGCATGGGGCGGGTGGGGGGGGGAGGGGGGGAGGGGGGAGGGGGGGGAGGGGGGGAGGGGGGGAGGGGGGAGGGGGGCACTCTAGGGGGGTGGGGGGGCACTCTAAGGGGCGTTTGTCTCTTTTAAGAAAAAAAGAAAAGAAAAGATTTCAATCGAGAGACACGCTTCTTCCTCTCGAGAGGAAGAAGCGTGTCTCTTCATTTTTTTTTGTTTATCACGTGCCTCGATGAGGCGATCAGCTGCGACTGGAGGAAGTGACACTTTAAGAGGACACGCGTCTTAATTGTTATAATTTTTTTTTTTTACTTACTAATAAAGAAGACGTATGAAAATAAAACACAACAATTCACATGTCCATCGTTCTCGTTGTTTCTTGCTTGATAAAGTCAAGTAATATCGCGATGCCGAGGTCAAACTTTCCCATGTCCTCAGTCAACACTCGAAGGAGTTCAAAAGGCGTACCGCCGGCACCGTCAGCTTCATCTTGCCACATTTTCAACACTCGGAAGGCCCCCTCAGCGGGACTTCCTCCGTATTCGCATTCTTCAGCGATCTTATCTAACCTCTCAGGCGACAATTTTAAATGGTCCCCCACCTCTTTCCACCTGCTACCTAGACGTCTGCCGAGGGTGCCCAAGTGCTTATGCATCGCGCGCGAGTCGGGGTTTTCGAAATCCAACCCCTGTCTGTGGAGAAGGGACATCCACTGAGCCAACAGTTCCACGCGTCTAATGCGGGTGAAGACGCGACCGAGCTCTCCCCATCTATGACGATGCGGGGTTTCACCCCACCAGACTCGGAACATCGCCGTACACAGCTCCTCCGGTGTCTTGACACTGCGCTCTACTAGAGCATCCATACGGGCGGCGGTAACTTTTAAGCTACTGCCCAACTCTCTCCAAGAGCCGCTCAACTCTTTACCTAGTTGACGAAGCAAGGCGTCGCTATAGGCTAAGCGCCGCTGTCCTACCTCTCTGTTCTCCCCATCGGTCTGCCTCGCGCGTCTCACGTCGTCAAGCCGCATTAACTATTTTTTCAGGTGGACAAGGCGGTGAAGGTGAGCTTGAAAGTGGAATAGCTTGAGCCATCTCGTCTCGTCTTGGCGGCGGCGGCGGCGGCGGCGGTGGTGGCGGTGGTGGTGGTAGTAGACATTACTGTGGTCAGAGGCGATATGGTTTTTTTCCAACAGAAATCAGAGCTTTTATACAGAGGGAGTTTAATCCCATTTCCAACAGCACTCCAGCTGTCTAGCGACCTGTCCGCATGACGCTTTTTCAGCCGCTCCGCTCCTTAAGAGCTTAGATGACGAGGGGTATGTCATCGCTATCCGTGGAGACCAGCTGAAAACGGTGTTTTTTCCTCATCCATAGCCTTACCTCCTACCCCCTACCTGAGGACGTCTCCCTCCCTCTGACATTCATTGTAACAAACGTCAGAGGTCAGGTGAAAATCGGATTTTTTCATGCACAGCCTTAGTCAGCTGTCACCCCTCCCTATTGAACTAGCCGGCCGCCGCCTGGCCGGCCCGGTCTACTCACCACGGCAGGAGGTGGTGATTTTTTTTTTGTCTTACACTTAAGTCGCTCACCACATGCACACGCCTCTACTCACAGACAGACACGTTCGTCTTAGGGGGTCCTGCTTCACGCCACACGCCTCCTGTAGTTTTTTTTGTATACACACTCTAAGCTCATCACCGTTAATCCTTTATACAGCTAACGCGCGTTGAATTGCTGAACAGGGTGGTAAGTAGCTTAGCTCATGACAGTGGATCCCTCAAAAAAGAGGGGAAAGGGATCCAGCTGAAAACGTCATACCTTATGTCTTTGTGAATGGCCGCCGGTCAGTCGGCGGCAGCAACCGCTTAATCCTTTATACAGCTAATGCGCGTTGAATTGCTGAACAGGGTGGTAAGTGGCTTAGCTCATGACAGTCGATCTCTCAAAAGGGGGGAAAGGGATCCAGCTGAAAACGTCATGCCTTATGTCTTTTGTTTCTCTTTGTGAATGGCCGCCGGCCAGCCGGCGGCAGCTGAACAGGGTCAGTAAGTAGCTTAGCTCTAGAAGCGAGAAGGCGTATATAAGGGGCCTGGAAACCTCCATTCACTCACTCATTCTTTTGCTGCTCTCTACAGTCACCACCATGAGCAAAAGACAACACCTAGCGCCGTCCAAGGATCTAAGCAAGTTCAAGAACAAGAAGACTACGCGGAACAGCGCTCGTTTAGCGTCAGTGCCTCCTCTTGCTACTGAAAATGAGACTACCGCCGCAGCCGCTTGGTCTTATCACCCTCCCGCTGTAGCGAGCACTCGCAGCAGTAGTAGTAGTAGTAGTAGCAGTAGTAGTAGTAGTAGTACTAGTAGTAGTAGTAGTGGTAGTAGTACTACTGGTAGTAGTCGTCGTGCTAGCGACGTTGTTACACTCGCGACGGTACACGTTGCTGCTAAGCGCGCTGCCGCTGCTACTGCTGCCCCGCCTGCTGCTGCTGCTGCTGCTGCTGCTGGTGATCCTCGTGTTGCGGCTGCTGCGGCTGCTGCTGCTGCTGCACCTGCTACGGCTGCGCCTGCTACGGCTGCGCCTGCTGAGGCTGCTGTGCCTGCTACTGTTGCGTCTGCTGCTGCTGCTGCTGCTGCTGCTGCTGCTTCTGCTGCACCTGCTGCTACCGCTACTACTACTGACGACAACGCTCCTGGCACAGCGCAGTACTGGCAACCGGGTTTTTACCTCCCCACTACTGTTGATGACTTTGATGACCTGCCGCACGTTGCACAGCCCCTCTCCTCCACCACTACATCGACCGACGCCCTCGACGCCGCTCGCGCTGAGAGTTACAGCTATTCGGACACTCAGCCCCTAAACCGAGAAGAAGAGGAGGAGGAGGAGCAGCAGCAACAGGGTGAGACAGAGAACGACGCTGACGACGAGGCGTACGAAGAACCCGAAGGGAAAGGGGTGGGCGGTACGTTTTTCGGCTCCCTTCTTCGACCTTTCGACCTCACTTCCACTGGTAGCGCGTCCGGTCCGTGGCGACTGCCCTCACCGCCACCTTACGAGGGCGGCGGCGCTTCATCTTCTACCGCTACACTCAGCACCGACGGCGTGTGGCTGCTCTGTTCCAACAACGAGGCCTCGGATACCACCAGCGCTGACGCTGCTCCTGCTATCGGTTCTGCTGCTGATTCAGCTCACGCTGATGGTGTTACTCTTCCTGCGGGTGTGAAACGTTCTAAGGTGAGTTCCAGAACAACAAGGCCTACTAAGAAGAGAAAAATACAAGAAAAAGAACGAGATGGACGAGAAGAAGCAGAGAAAACCTTCTCCCGTCTTCTCGGGTTAGAGTTCTGCTTAGACGGAGCTTTGACGCTGGAGATCTGGGAGGACGTGGCTAGACTGTCTAGGAGGCCGCGCTACACAAAAGACGGCCAGGTGAAAGAGGCGTCTCTGACCAGAAGCAAGCGAGTGCACTCCACGGCCGACGCGCTGCGCGAGCTAATAGCACGCATCGCCGATATCCGCGCAGTGGTGCGCATACGCGACACAGCGGCCGCGCAAGGAAGACCTAATCACACCCCCTGGTTCGCAGTGCTGGATGAGGAGGGCGAAGTGTACGCAGCTGTGAGCTACTACAGCGGTAAGAACCTCGTCCACGTGCGCAAGTACGAAGGTCCTGACAAAAAACCCACACAGCAGGGGGTGACGCTGTCCGCCAGAGCGCTCAAAGAGTTGGATGACAAAACAGAGATTATTCTCAAATATCTCGGTATAGATTCGGAATGAGAGACGCTCAACGCTCACGCGCGCACACACACAGCGTTTGACGTACGCTGTATGAGACAGACAGACGGATACACAGACAGCAGACAGATAGATAGATAGATAGACAATAGATTGATAGATAGATAGACAGATAGATTGATAGATAGATAGATAGTTAGACGGCTAAGTAGTTGGTAACTGAGTGAAATTTGATTGATTGATTGATTTGTTTAACGTCCAGACGTACATCAAGTACCTCACGGGACATCTCAAGTTGGCAAGGAGTCATCCACAAATAGTGGTAGTCTGCCTTGCAGTAGTAGGACAGATATTTATATGCTGCTTGCCCAATACAGCAGTGACCGCATCTATGGATGATCGAATCTATGAAATGAATGACCGCATCTATGAGGTGAGGGAGAAAACCGCTACCGAGGCACGTCCCCTACTCTTTTCGAAGGATAGCAAGTGTTCTTTTATTTGCCTGTTCCTACCCACCTGGGCTAGTACCATAGTAGGCAGGGCCAGACAAACCACGGCCTTTGATATCTCAGACGTGGTTCACTGAGGAGGAATCCCATGCCAGACCACCAGCAAGAAGGCCCGGGCCCGTGCATATGGGCAGCGGGTGCCAAACAGCTTACGTGACTGATCACAGCAGTAAGGCACGAGACCCCTCAAGTTTTGTCGCCTTTTACGAATCCGGTATGCCCATTGGTATAATGGAAGGCTCCCGATGAAGTTATTCTACTCCTTCATGCCCCCATCATGAAGGTCCCCACTAACACAGGGGGAACTGAGTGAAAAAAAAAAAAAAAAAAAAAAAAAAATATGACACAGTACGTATGCGAAAAGTGTTTCAAAATTTTTAAAAGACCGTACAACCACGAGAGACACGTAGAAAATTGTAGAGTAGTACCTAAGTTTTGCCCTCTATGCGGCGAAGGCGATTGCCGAAAGATCGCCTGTCGACGCGAATCTCTGGACGGGGCGACCATCCCTCCGCGCATATGTGCTGTACCGAACGGGGAGGAAACGTTCACGGCGAATTGGCCTGCGATACAAACGGGCGTCAGGATGCACGGGACTCGCGTGAGTGTAACAAACTTCAGGCTACCAACCGGCGAGTTGAGTGACGCTGTAGATACTATGCGTCGCATTCACTTGACACAAAGATTCAGATACAAAGTGGGTTTCTCGGTAGGCTTACTCTTACAACACAGAGAAGACAAGAGCAAACTGCGCTACTTTCACGCCTCCCAGAACAACGCAACTCTCATACAACCGCTCCCTACTATAACTAATTCAGAAACTTTGGAAGAGCTCCTCTCAAAGATGGAAAACACCGTCGCTTGCGAGGAAGTACGGAAACTTTGCGACGCTGACACCAAGTGGCACGTTCTTTTTCCTACCAATTTGAACATTTGCGTTTACATGGGACCGGGGGAATTCCCCATAGGCGGTAGGATCACTCAGGCCGGTCGAGTTGGAAAGAGAAGCGGCGTGTTAGATTTTCCCAACAAGGACAACCTCTGCATCTTCCGCTGCATTTCCTTTCACTTATACAACACCAGCAAGCGCGCTTCAGATTTGTTACGTCAGTTCTGTCCCGCTGCCACACCTGAATCCTTTCCGGGTCTGAACATCCGCGACTTACCCGCGTTAGAGAACTTGTTTGACGTACAAATAGCGGTTTACACCGCGTCGCGTCAAGTGCCGGGGCGGAAGTTGAGAAGACGCGTTACTCTGATCAGACCGCCTTCCAGAACTCTGGCCGCCCGAGGTAAAGTCAACCTACACCTGACGGCGAAAGGCGGTTTGCACGTCTCTCTCGTCACAGACTTCAACGCGTACGCGGGCATATACGAATGTTGCAAGTGTAAGGCGGCGTTCACCACCGAGTTCTTGCTGAAGAGACACAGGAACCAGCTTTCCTCTTGCCGACAAGTCAAGTTGCGCTACGTAGGTGGCATCTACCAAAATTCGAGAACGATTTTCGAAGCGCTAGCAGACTTCTCCATTTTCCCCCCCGACGGACATTCCGGAATCTACCCTTACAAGATCGCCTTCGATTTCGAGGCTTTCTTCAGACCGTGCAAAGAACCGTCGACGGAACATGTGTCCCTGCTGTGGGATCACGTCCCTTTGTCGGCTAGCGTCGCATCCGACTTTCCGGGGTGGGAGGGGCCCGTCTGCTTCGTCAGAGAATCCGACGCAGATTCCGACCCCTTGTTGGACAGAGTTTTAAATCACATAAACGAGAACGCCAAAGTCATCGGGGAAGCTGTGCTAGAACTTTACCGACCGACCTTAGCGAAGTTAGATGCGGCGATAGGTGAAGCTCTCCTGCTGGAGGAGGCGACATTCACCCCTTCTCCAGGCGGCTTCGCTGCGGCTCAGACCAGACACCCGTTAGTTCAACTGAAGAAGCGTCTTCTGAGATACATCCGTCAAGCTCCAGTCGTGGGCTTCAACTCGGGGCGTTACGACTTGAACCTGATCAAAATACGCCTTCACTCGTTCTTTGCCTCCGGAGACCGAAGAAACCAAGAATTCAGCGTCATAAAGAGAAGCAATCAATACTTGGCGGTTTACACACAGCACACGGTTTTCTTGGACGTAGTCAACTATTTGGCACCCGGTTACAACTACGCGACCTATTTGCGAGCTTTCACCAGGAACGAAGAGAAAGGTCACTTTCCTTACGAATGGATGACGTCTACCAGGAAACTGGCAAACAGAACGCTGCCACCGAGATCGGCTTTTGACAGCGAGCTGACGGGCGTCAAAATGTCCGAATCCGACTACGCCGCATGTCAGAAAGTTTGGTCCGACGAGAAGATGCAAACTATGGAAGATTACTTGATCCACTACAACAACAAAGACGTCAAACCTTTCATAGAAGCTCTGAAAAATCACGCTAAATTTTTCCAAGATCGCTGCATTGACATGTTGAAAGACGGAGTTTCTCTCGCAGGTTTGACTTTACGGTTCCTCTTCCAAAACCTAGAAGACGCGTTCACAACGTTCCCCCAGTTCGACGCCATCCTCCACGCTCTGATCAAAGAAAATCTAGTCAGCGGTCCTTCCATCATCTTCCATAGATTTCACGAGAAGGGCACCACGCGGATAAGGGAGCACAAGTACGGCGAAGAAGCGAGACCGTGCCAACACATCCTAGGACTAGACGCTAACTCTCTGTACTTGCGCTGCATGAGCGAAGCGCACTGCACGGGCTATTACGCGGTGAGACGGCCTGAGACCGAGTTCAAGCCCGAAATTAGGCAAAGAAACTCTCACAGCGCTTTGGAGTGGTTACGCTTCGTAGAGCACGACCGCGACGTGAAACTGCGCCACGCTTTGAACGGCGGCGAGATGGTTGTAGGCTGTCGGAGAATTCGCGTGGACGGGTTTCACGCGGCCTCTAATACGGTTTTCCAGTTTCACGGGTGTTGGTTCCACGCTCACGAGTGCATACCGTCGCACCGATATCAGTGCGCTTCACTGAGAGAGGAGAGACGCGACAGAACGACTAGAGTAAGCGCTTACTTGAAAGCGCTAGGTCACAAGCTGGTCGTCGTGTGGGAGTGCGAATGGCGAGAGATGAAGCGTCGAGATGAGCGGGTTAAGGTCTCCCAACAACGCTGGAAGGTTGACGCTTTGAAAGTGTCTCGAAACGCAATGAGCGAGAGCGACATCCTTTCCGCTGTGAAAGAGGAGAAAATGTTCGGTTTAGTTCAAGTGGACATCACTACGCCGCCTCACCTACGAGACTACTTCGAAGAAATGACCCCCGTTTTCAAGAACGCGACCGTTTCAAAATCGGACATAGGACCTCACATGTCAGACTTTGCGCAGGAAGAAAAGCTGTTGAACACGCCTCAGAGATGTCTGATAGGGAGTTACCACGGAAAAAATATTCTCTTGGGAACGCCGCTTCTCAAGTGGTATTTAGAGCACGGTTTGATAGTCACCAAAGTGCAGCTGGTCGTAGAATACCTACCTAAACGCTCCTTTGCCGGTTTCGCGGACGAAGTAACGGCGGCGCGAAGACGTGGCGACGTGAACGAGAACGAGAAAATTCTGTCAGACTGTTACAAGTTAATGGGAAACGCTACGTACGGTAAAACAATCTGCAACAAAGAAAAACACACGGCGGTGAGATACACTGACAGTCGGAAGTTCGAACTATTGGCCAATTCGTGGCGCTTCAAAAAGGCGTCCGAGTTGAGTTCCGATCTGTTTGAAGTCGAACTACAACCGAAAACAGTCAAGAACAACCTCCCTATTCAAATAGGGTTCATGGTATACCAGTACGCGAAGTTGAAAATGTTAGAGTTCACATACGACTTCTTGGATAGATTCGTCGATCGGCGCGATTATGCCCTTTGTCAAATGGACACCGACAGTCTTTACATGGCTCTCAGCGGTGACACGTTGGATGACCTAGTCAAACCTCGCCTGAGAGAGATGTACTTCAGAGAGAAACGAAAGTGGCTTCCGACAGCGGTGTGCGACGATCACTTAGGGTAGGTTCACCACTTTCAACCGGTCTGATTCATGTTTTTTCATGAGCTACCTTTCAGGTCTTACTGCTCCTAGAGTTTTTTGTGCATATCCTTCACAATTGAACCAAACTTTAGGTATTGCTCTGGAGAGTAACTTTCATGATGTCTTACAATTCCATATATCAGTTTACAGTATTTAATTCCTTGATTTATCAGAGTATTCAGAATTGCCCCTTTTCACCCTAAGTCAGCCAAAATGCACCTTGAGTCAGCCATATTTCAACCACCAGAAATATGTGGAATAAACCAGTAATTTTCTGATTTTCATAAATGAATGAATGCATGCATCATATACCAATATGTTACAACTAACAATAGAGAAGAAAATGATTTATTGAATATGGAATAATCAAGACAAAGTCAGTACTGTACCTTAGGTGAATACAATTGCATTACAAGCTATCAATACAAGTAAATAGTACTTGTATGAGCAATGAGGACCAAATATAACATTATAGACATGCAGTATGGAGTTCTATTGAATATATCAGGGGCTCTGCCTTCTCACCCCCTATTCCCCCCTCTTTTTGCGTTTCACCCTTGCCCTCTATACAATACACAAGTAGGCCTGCTATCCTTAACCCTGTAGTAGAAGAGGGTATTCTGGAAGGAGGAGGTATTCACGAGGGTAGGGGGAATGTTCTTAGACAGAAATTCAAGGTGAGAGAATTCCAGGGGAGATTCCCAAGAAGAAAACCGCATGGTTGACTTCAGGTATGATGTGGCTGACTTAGGGTGAATTCATGGCTGACTTAAGGTGAAATGGGTATACCTTACAAAATCAGTCCTAAACATAATTTAGGAAATTAATTTTGCTCAATAAAGACATGATTTGTGTGATTTAGATACATATGCAGCTCACAAAACTGATTGACACTGTGTATGAAAGGGACAAACACTTCAAATCAACTACCAAAGAGTATGAACAGTGGGGAGATTTTCATTTTCTGTTTGCCAAAACAGGTCAAACAGGAGTACTTCTGACTGATTTTACAGTATGAAAAAGAGTGATGATGTGGATGCAATGTGCAGTATATATTTGGAAAACACTTGAATTCTGAAATCAGTGGGAGTTTATTGTCACCAGATGCATATTGAACTTGTAATTTCATGTCAAAAGTGGTTGACTCAAGGTATGAGTTTGACTCAGGGTGAACCTACCCTAGAGCTTTTCGTGAAGACAAAAACGGAAAGAGTGCGAGAATGGTGTCCGCCGCCCGGCGGATGTTGTGAGAGACGGTACCTTCACGATCTGAGAACTTCGGGGCTTATGAAAGCGGAGTGGGAAGGTGACGGGATCCTAAGTCTCAACCCTAAGACTTACATTTGCTACGATCGAGTCAGCGACACCGGTGAAAGAAAATCCAAAAAATGGAGTGCAAAAGGCGTACAGAAGAAACAAAACCCTAAGGAACCAGACGACTTCTTGGATGTTCTTTGCCAACGAAAAACTCTCATTGCTGTAAATAGAAATTTCAAAGTGGTGCGAAACAAAATGGTCACCTACACCATAGAGAAAGACGGCGTGCGCTACTTGTATTATAAGCGTCGCGTGCATTCTGACGGTGTGACAACGAGTCCTTTAGAGATATGAAAAAAAAAAATAAGCGTGTGCATCTTTTCAAAAATAGAGTGTTTATCAAGATTGAAAAAAAAAGAAATAAAAAAAGAAAATAAATTATTGTTGTGTTTTTATTTTCATACGTCTTCTTTTACTAGTAAGTCGCGCAGTCTCTTAAAGCGTCACTCATGTGACGACGTCGCTTCCAGTCACGTGATCCTAAAGACCCTCACTTCCTAAACAAAAAACTTCTTCTTCTTCTTCTTCTTCCGGTCACGTGATCAATCAGGTCACTTCCG
The DNA here is from genome assembly GCA_947462335.1 of Harmothoe impar. Lineage (NCBI taxonomy): Eukaryota > Metazoa > Annelida > Polychaeta > Phyllodocida > Polynoidae > Harmothoe > Harmothoe impar. The sequence goes on from OX381706.1 coordinate 2,432,142, forward strand.
GTCACGTGATCCTCAATGAGGTCACTCACTTCCGGTTGGCCATTAGGTCATGTGACGTCACTTCCGGTCACGTGACTCATCAGGTCACTTCCGGTCACGTGATCCTAAATTAGGTCATATGACGTCACTTCCGGTCCCCTAAGTAGGTCATATGACGTCACTTCCGGTCCATAAGTAGGTCATATGACGTCACTTCCGGTCACGTGACCAAATGGCGGCCTCTGATTGGCTAACTAGGTCACGTGACGTCACCACTAATCCCCTAAGTAGGTCACTTCCGGTCACGTGACCAAATGGAGGCCTCTGATTGGCTGCATGTCGATTGAGTAATAAACAGTAGTTAACTATAGTCCCGTTCCGATACATACTATACTATTCCCTGCTTTAGCCCATTCCGGGGTTGATTGAACGAGGTTCCCACGGGGGTTTCTCTCCTTGTAGAGTCTATTTCAACTCGATTTCCTCAGCTATTTTACATGTTTGAGAGAAACTTCACTAAGGCCAAAAAAAAGAGGTTTGTTTCAGGTAACATGGGCAGAAAATGTAGGATGTAGGGTCGGTAGGTCGGATTTTTTTGATTTTTTAAACTTTTTTTTAAACATGAAAATACTAGCCGGCCGGTCCGGAACCCGAAAATTGACCAAAAAAGGGTAAAAATACAGAAATTTCTTCAAAATTGCATAAAAAACGTAGGGTCGGCCCTGTTTTGAGAGGGTCGGGCGGGTTACCTGAAACAAACCTTTTTTTTTGGCCTAAGGAAGAAAATCCTTGGGATCTTCGCACAAGGAGGTGCGAGATTGCGAGAGTTGGTGCATGATTTGCAGCCCTAAAAGGGCCTATTCTTGTCTACTACCAGGTTTAATAGGGGGTGGTAAATTTTTAACAACACACTCAAAAAGTAAACTTGTCTCCAGACTCTTCCAAGTGAAGGTCATAAAATAAACGAGTCTAAATGACAAGGAAGTGGAAGCTGGAGATAAAAGACCCACTTGGTATGTGCCAGCCCAAAACCCGACATTTGCCAGCTCCAGATTCTATTTTTCCTATAGTGAGATGAGTTTCCAACCGTACCGTCATGTATAAGTTATTAGCATTACCACACCAGAATTACAGAGTAGTTTATCTGTATCACTTATGATTCTATCTGATGCTTTTTGGCATGGGGATCTCAGAAGTATTTTTGGTTAAGCTCTATCTTTATTGGTTCTCTTTCAATCATAGATAACAAACAGCAAAATATGGGTATTTATTGGAGAAATTTGCAATGATAAACCTGTGGAGCCCCTGCTCCTCTCCACTCAAGACTATTTTTAAAAGTAAAATCAAGCATTAAATGCTTATTTTTATGTCTGGCCACAAGCTGTGGGTATCATATTGAAGAGGAAGTAATAAGCTTTTTGGAAATGTAAATATCAATTTTCTCTGATTAGTACAACCTTTGTGGGATTTCAATTGAAATAGCCATGTAATTGTAATTTTGGGGTATTTCATTTACTATACTAATGAATGCAAAAGTGTATTAAAACTGTTTAACAAGGCAATTTCAGTTAAAATCCCGCAGAGCTTCCACTATACATGGCAAAATAATGCTTACATATTTAAAAAGCCATTGACTTCCTCTATAAGAAAATGTATCTATTGAGAGCCCTCCCCAGCGGGCACAGAACATTGAACCAACATTGATAAATGGTTGTCAATGTTGATTCAATGTTGATTCAACATTGATTCTGAATTTTGTGCCCACTGGGTCAAAGCTTTTATCAACGGTACAAAACTTTTTTTTTTAAAGGGACCATAAAAATCCTGAAAAAAATACAGAAAAATCCTCCAAATAGGCATGTAGCTCTATTTGGTAATGCTAGCACTATAAGCGCTTGGGCGCTCTTCAATCTGGCGGGGCTCTTACCCCCAGCGCTTATACAAGACAGGCCCTTATTCAAGATCCTGTTTTAAGTCCCTAAGAAACATTTGGAGCTCCCATACTCACGGAGCGACGATCTCTAGTGCGGGACATACACATTTGAGTTACTGCTGCCGTCAGTGTGGGAGGTTCCTATACCCCCAGCACTTATTCAAGACTGGCACTCTTTCAAGACTAGGCGCTTTATAGCGACTGTACGGTACCCACCTTGCCCCTGTACCTCAGAGGACACACGTACCTACCGATGTTCAAGGTGACTTTGAACAAAGACAAACACTTAAACCATGTGGACTTTCATCAGAGCTTCTCTGACCTACTTTTCTTTTCACAGGCACTCATGATTCCTTATCTCAGTACACAGGTTCAGAGAAATTTAATACTACGCCATAGCCTGAATGAAATATGTGTAGGCACCTACCCATAACAAGCACCGCCACTTTAATAATCACCTTTCTTCTTTGGGTTTGGGAATTTAAATCTGCGCAGAGTTGTACTTTTTAACAAATTCACGTAACTATTTGAAAAAAGTCACTATGATCTAATGTAATAAAGCCCACTAGTTAAGCCTCTATCTGAAGGAATTTCCTGAAGAATGCCAGGTTTTGGCCCATTTTCAGGACACCCACCCACTGTCATTGTTTCAAACAGCGTTTGCCACTGAAACCACAGCTGTGACGTTATTCTTGAACGTTCCCTGTTTATAGCCACTAAAAAGTTACATTTGCCGCCATAATGCACCAATGCAGCCCTGAAGAATAACTTGGCTGTGCTACATAAGTGCAGCATGCTGACCCTTCAGGAGTGTCTCAACCCCATAGGGTCGGCATGATACTTATGTTACTTATCCAGGCTGGATTCATGCATTGTGACTACTAAGAGTATGATGAATAACTGCATTATACTAGATCCTTAACCCTTTAAGGACGCATGTCGCTAAAAGATGACCGTTGTCGTCATGATGCAACAATGCAGCCTCGGCAAGTATCTCGTCGGTGCTGCATTGGTGCTTCATGCCGACCCTTTGAGAGTGTCTCAACCCTGTAGGGTCGGCATGATGCTTGAATGCAGCACTGGTCAATTAATCGCTAGGACTGCATTCATGCATCATTAAGACTAAGGACATGATGCATGAATGCATTATACCATCCTTAAAGCTGGGTCGTCAGGGAATAAGTTCAGTATTTTCCATACATGGACTAGAATAACAGTTCCACCAGAGGGCAGCAGTGTTTGGACAGGGCACCATGAGCATTGTCTAGCTATAATATATTCACCCTATCTTGTGCCTGTAAGAACTGAGCTCCCAGCCCTTAAGAGCCCTCTTGTGAATGAAAACTGAACCATATCCAAAAGTGCTTTTGGCCTCACTTCATCGATGACGGTCAAGCTTTAAAGGGTTAAAGGGCAGGATGAAACGTGTTGTTCAGACGGTCTCCTATCTTTGTGGTCCCTCTTGACACCTTCTACTCTTTGTGCCACAGCTATCTTCTCTTTCAAGTACTCTGTTTGCGACACAGCTCTCTGGAATTTTCCACCCTCAGTTGCATAGGAAAAAAAGGGGGGGGCAGAGGGACCCACATTACAGAGGAGGGGGGCAGAATATTTGTGGGCCCCCCAAAATTTGTCAAGACCCTACAAAAATCGACACATAACACTGGACCCCTCAATGAAGGCTTGCTTCCTACGCATTAAATTGTTAATTTAAATGATTAAAAAGGATTTTTCTTTGTAACCTTCTGTCTCAAAGAAATCACTTTACAATACCCTACATAGCTGTAAGATTACATTAAAAAAAAAAGCAAGAATAACATTGGAGGAAATACCCATAAAGACTTTATATTTCAGGAGCTATCGTAGGAAAGGAAAATAGTTTATAGACACGCATAATCCTGTCATCTTATCTATGGCAATTGCAGAACTCTAAACTAAGTAGCATCATAGCTTACAGATTCAAGTCTGTATATTATTCTTAGCATTGATTGATTTATGCAGTAACTATTCTGAATTTCTATGTGTCCCTTAAATCCCCTGTTTGAAGTGTCATTTCTATGCAACTACTTGTTTTCCCAACATTTCACCGCCACCGAGATACCTATTGCCTGCACCTCAATTTATAACTTTGCATTCATAGAATCTCTCAGTCATTTCATAGATCGAAAATAAATTAATATTTGGGCATTGAATGGTATAAACTGATGTGTATGCTTGTGGGTTATTAGACCGCCTTAAAACCCCACGCCTACATAAGACCCAGATTCGTGATCCGTGCTACATTCTAAATCTTGCTGGAGGGGCAATAAGATGTTGGTCTTTAGTTAGGCCTGAGCTGAGGCGGGTATAGCTATGTCTCTCTGACGTACCGGTACCGACTTAATCAGAGATCAGGGACGAGTCATCTATTGCCAGCTAGGGGCACCATGGATAAGCGGGGGTTGGAAGGGCATGACAGAAAAGAGGAGGCCCTCCACTGTGTGGAGGGGGGGGGGCAAAAAACTAAATATGATCCATTTGTCTCACCATGTCCTGGCATTATTCCACCACTGGTACAAGATCTTTGCGGGAGGAGATTTTTTTTTCAATTAGGAATTTGGGGGAGAGAGGTCAAAATTGCACAAGACCACTTAAAATCTATTATCAGCTTCACGAATACTGCCCCCATTGTTGCTTAGGCATTGGCACTTTTTCATCTTTTGAGGGAAAAAAACACCAAAAATGGTCGCAATTTTAGAATACAAGTGGCAAAATGATCTGTATCTCAGATAACAATTGGGATAGACATGAAATTTAAAAGACATTTAAGTTTTCATTTCCACGTGCAGATCATCAAATCCAGCCCCAGCTAGCAAAGAATGACCCACCCCTAAGCCATTAGTGAGTACACGCAGCACTCACGTTAGAGACCACAGGAAACTTGGATGGAAAAATAACAAAATAAAAGTAAAGTAAACTTATGATGTCACCAAGATGCATTCCTATTGGTTGGGAGTGTATGACGTCACAGACAGGGACCACCATTGGTTGATAAGACTTATATAGCAGGGTGCGCGGCCGGCCGCAGTACAGTCACCTGGGGCCTCTCATAGAGCTACATTGACCTGCCCGTCGGCAGCCATCTAAGACAGTCTTCTACTGAACACAGTCTTTAAGGCTTCCCCAGTCACAGCCTGACTCACAATATCTAACAGCAGTATCTAACTCGCATCTCTGTCGCGGCGGTGACCCCGAGCCTCAGAGACAACTTCTAGATCTACATCACACAGTCTCAGTCAGCCCACAACCATCCGCTGAACGTCTAGATAAGACAGCGTCTTGTCGGCACCACTACCTGACTGTACTACACCACCTGCTGCACTCCACCTACGGGTAAGGCCTAAATAAATTATTTGTTTCCGTTAACCTGAACCTACCTAGCTAAACAGGGCCAACCCAATTTTTTTGACAATCTTTGAAGATTTTGAAGATTTTTTGTTGACAAGTTTTTACAATTTTAACGTAATTTGCCCTGGGAATTTACAACTTTCCTTGGGAGTTCACCAAAGTAAAATGATTTAATCCAAAGCATTTCTATCCCTCAATTCATAATATTTTTCGGATCGAAAGTATGTCTAGACATGTAGATTCTAAGCTTTGTGAATAAAATATACATGAAAAAAATAGACCTACCCTGCCTGTGGGACATACAGATGGAATAGTTGTATTAAATACATTATGGGAACAGGTTGCAGTTTCATGACATATTCATAGACCAGCTCCAAGAGTACGTTATTCTACAGAATCTACACACAAATATATATGTACTGTTTATGATTTACTTCTATACACCACAAAAAGCTATTTTTATCAGCACAATATTTACCTAAACATGTTCAGGTTAATATATGTAGCCAAGTTGTTAGGAATTTGTGTGTTTGTAAGAATATTGTGTGTACCTTGAATAATTTAAGGACAGTTTGTGTCAAGAGAGATAGCTTATGTTTAGATATTTATATTAAATGAATTCATAAATTAATACACTAGTAGGTCCAAAAAGAGACAGCCCAAATATTAGTCATCAATGTCTGCACATAGGCCATTATTTTACCATGGACACAACCATGAACAAATACAACAGACAGCCAGGGAAAGCATAGGGAAAGCATTGCTATATCTAGTCATAGACTAAAGCAAAGAGGTGTTTTTGCAGCAGCCGTTTCCTTACTGCACACTGATTAAGCATTCAACCCTCGAATCCAACAGTATGCATAAAGTATACAAAGTTAATTTTTTGTAATTTAAGCACAATAGGCAATATGTGCAAGTGTCCATAGAAAGTATCTACATTCAACAATCAGAGTGGCTGTGTATTTAATATATCAAGATCCTATCCTTCATACTATATAGATTCTAAACATCTAACAATTTCTTGATGTAACCGTTAAGTTATTTTAGAATAAAAATGAAGGAGAGGGGCACTGAGTAGTGACTGCCATATACAGGAGGATAAATACCCACTAAGTGAAGTATACAGAATTATTTGAAATAGTTGACAAATTTAGTCTTTCTTATTGGCATTTCTAGAAATTGTTGCTAGTGTCCAATGTCAAATAAAGGAATGTATAGAAATGATAGAAAGGGGCCAACCAATCGTGTACAACCAATCTTGTAATAAGCAATGTTGATATCCATCTAGATGAATATAACCTCATCACCAAGAGGCAAATAATATGCCGACCAAGTTTCACACTTATGGTTATACAGTATAACCATTCCCGGGCTACTAGGGAGCGGTTACGTTTTAATAACAGGGGATGAATAGGCAGTGGAGGGGTAAAACATTTCAACCCATCCTGGGGGGAGGCAAGCTTTTTCCGCCTACTTTCAGTGAAAATGGCAGTGCATTCTTATCCTTAAACAAACCCTATTTTTAACTGTCGGGGCGGGGGGGGGGGTTTAATGAGGGGCTATGGGTGAAATGCACAAAATGTCACTGCCTCGCCCCCTGTTGTTAACAAATGATCATCAACTTATGATAATGTAATGTTATCTGTTACAGGCTCGACTACAAGGACCAACCATCATCGCCTCTCGTTATCCGCGCCTCAAACTGCAATCTAAGATGATCTACTCTGCAGTCTAGACGACTCCCACAGTCCCTATACAGAGTCCTACAGCGTGTCATCCCATCCTTACTCTTAGGTAAGTTTATTTATTTTTTATTTTTTGTTTACATCAGCAAGAGCAATATTTGCTATCTATGTGAAAGACTCGTCACACTGGATTGTGCCAGAAAGTACTGTACATTCATATATCAACTAGTACGGACTGAATTGAGTTGCTCATTAATCCACTTGTGACCAACCACATATTCATAGACTTTGATTGAAAAATTTTCTCGCTTAGAGCTTACTGATTGAAGGGAAGAATATGGTTATAAATGATGGGGTTGGTACTATGAGACAGTACATCTCATTATGTCAACATGCCAAATATTAGTCATCAATGTCTGCACATAGGCCATTATTTTACCATGGACACAACCATGAACAAATACAACAGACAGCCAGGGAAAGCATTGCTATATCTAGTCATAGACTAAAGCAAAGAAGTGTTTTTGCAGCAGCCGTTTCCTTACTGCACACTGATTAAGCATTCAACCCTCGAATCCAACAGTATGCATAAAGTATACAAAGTTAATTTTTTTGTAATTTAAGCACAATAGGCAATATGTGCAAGTGTCCATAGAAAGTATCTACATTCAACAATCAGAGTGGCTGTGTATTTAATATATCAAGATCCTATCCTTCATACTATATAGATTCTAAACATCTAACAATTTCTTGATGTAACCGTTAAGTTATTTTAGAATAAAAATGAAGGAGAGGGGCACTGAGTAGTGACTGCCATATACAGGAGGATAAATACCCACTAAGTGAAGTATACAGAATTATTTAGAATAATTTAGTCTTTCTTATTGGCAGTTCTAGAAATTGTTGCTAATGTCCAATGTCGAATAAAGGAATGTATAGAAATGATAGAAGGAGCCAACCAATCTTGTAATAAGTAATGTTGATATCCATCTACATGAATATAACCTCATCATCAAGAGGCAAATAATATGCTGACCAAAGAGGTAATATTTGCCCATTCACACTTATATATGGTTATACAGTATAACCATTCCGAGGCTACTAGGGAGTGGTTACGTTTTAATAACAGGGGATGAATAGGCAGTGGAGGGGTAAAACATTTCAACCCATCCTGGGGGGAGGCAAGCTTTTTCCGCCTACTTTCAGTGAAAATGGCAGTGCATTCTTATCCTTAAACAAACCCTATTTTTAACTGTCGGGGCGGGGGGGGGGGGGTTTAATGAGGGGCTATGGGTGAAATGCACAAAATGTCACTGCCTCGCCCCCTGTTGTTAACAAATGATCATTCACTTATGATAATGTAATGTTATCTGTTACAGGCTTGACTACAAGGACCAACCATCATCGCCTCTCGTTATCCGCACCTCAAACTGCAATCTAAGATGATCTACTCTGCAGTCTAGACGACTCCCACAGTCCCTATACAGAGTCCTACAGCGTGTCATCCCATCCTTACTCTTAGGTAAGTTTATTTATTTTTTATTTTTTGTTTACATAAGCAAGAGCAATATTTCCTATCTATGTGAAAGACTTGTCACACTGGATTGTGCCAGAATGTACTGTACATTCATATATCAACTAGTACGGACTGAATTGAGTTGCTCATTAATCCACTTGTGACCAACAACGTATTCATAGACTTTGATTGAAAAATTTTCTCGCTTAGAGCTTACTGATTGAAGGGAAGAATATGGTTATAAATGATGGGGTTGGTACTATGAGACAGTACATCTCATTATGTCAACATTACATGGTACCCTTATAACAGGTGACAGAGTTGGGAAGTAGGAAATAAATAACAGACAATACCCAAATTGTACAACAATTCAGGGCAGTCAGAATTAGGATAATTAATTTTCATATCAACCCCCATTCTGTAGTCATATCTATAATTTCTTTATAATTTCTGTTCTCACTGAGAGAATGCAAATATGTATGTTACATATTATCTGGGACTGACCTTTGTTAAATTTACATTGTTTCAGGAATAGATCGTCCTCAGTGACAGGAAGGAAGTGATCGAGGAAGACTATCCAAAGCATTACTACATATTAACAGTGCTTCCTTCTAATGAACCCAGGTCATCTATTAAACAGCCTTATAGATTAATGGTCTTTGATGTAAAAATTGTAAGCTGTGAATAGAGTTATCATCTGATTGAGTGAATTATCATAGGTTCAGATTTAAACTGCCTATCACATCCATTTCATCGTTTAGTCACCTAATCACTTATCAAACAGTGGGTATATTTTTGTTACATCTATTCCACACCCAAAATGGCAACAAGTAAGGAAGTTATAAATCCTGTCTGCGATGTCAGCATCATTAAAACAAAGCGGGTGCTGCTAGTTGAGAGTATTGTCTTTGAGAATGTGATGCCATGCATCAAGTCATTCCTGTTACCTCGCCAAATTGATGCAGTTCATGCAGAGAAAAGTGGGTTTGACAGGATTGGCAAAATCCTGGATTATGTTGACCGTTTAACTAAGTGTTCACAGTATGCTGCCTTCAATGCACTGATGAAGGTAGTAGCAGGGACCCAACCAGAGCTATTCAAACAACTTGTAGGGAGGGCCCCAACTGAAACTGAGACTACATTTTGTGTTCAGGACATTGCCCAGTCTGTTAAGAACATCATCATAAAGACAGATCACCGTACAGATTCAAAACTTGATGAAACTATCCGTTTTGATTATGAACATGTGGAACTATCAGTTGTAGGCAGGAACTCAGAGTCAGAGTACAGAAGTGAAGTTCCACAAGGGTCAGAGTCAGAGTCAGAGTCAGAGTCAGAGTTAGAGTCAGAGTCTACAAATCAGGTTCCTCATGAGTACAGAGAGCATCTTACTAAGCTTTATGGTACAGGACGAAACATATCTGCCTGTGACATCCTTAGTCATAAGTGCAAACCCAATAAGAAGGTTCTAGTGTTTGGCCGGCCAGGGGTCGGTAAGTCCACCACCGTCCAATGGCTTGCCAGACTATGGGCAAAGGGGAAGTGGGTAACGGGGATGACTCTGCTATTCTTGCTCCAGGTCAGGTTCCTCACAAATGTAGATGTTCCTATAACTGCACTCCAACTGCTAACACTCTACAGCCTCTACCAGCTAGAGGACATGGCCGATTCTGTTGTCTTGTCCTCATGGCTGAAGAACCCCAAATCCAGGATTCTTATCTTTACCGATGGTCTAGATGAGATTCCTGGATTTGCAAACAGGATGATCCATACACGTAGAATCAGTGATCTCACACAGAAAGCCCACCCCATTGATCTTGTTATAAACATTCTTAGAGGAGATTTACTTCCTCATAGTACAGTCATCTCTGCCTCCCGCCCCTTCCTTGGTCTGTGTGACCTTCATGTTGATTCTAAGGCTGAGGTTCTTGGTCTGACATCAAAAAAGGTAACAGAATATGTAAAGCGCAAATTTCCAGAAAAATCAAATCACATCCTCTCTGTTCTGGAAAGAAACCCTATCTTGTTATCTGTGTGTGGGATCACGTTCTACGCGATGATGATCTCACGGCTGTTGAGTGAGGGAGTTGTACTGATAGACGAGGAGGTAGAGACGTACACTCGGTTGATGGCATTTATTTTAGTACAGTATACTTCTAGGAAGGTTACAGGCTCTTCTTTCTCTCTTGAAACGAAATCTTACCTTTCAAAATTGGCAAATCTGGCTTTTTCTGGCATCTTCCAATCAGATACTAAATTAACAAAGCTTTTTTTCAGTGAAAAAGAGATGATAAAATTCAACATTGACACAGATGTCCTCAATTGCATAAAGAAAACAGGGTTAGTCCAAGTCACAGAAAGGAAGATGGGCCGCAAGACATCCATTACTGCAGATTTTTTTCATTTGTCTGGGCAGGAAATGCTGGCAGTTCTCCATTTCCTGTCAGATTCAGCAAGCTCCGGTGATGTTCTAGACCCACTGTTTGCTGGTGGTCAGTTTGATATGGCTCTGATGTACACATTTGGATTAACTTTTGATAAGACAAATAGTTGGATTGATGATCTTTGGACTGCCATGGGTTCATGTAGTCCATGTGCTGATACATCAATCTCCTCAGAACTGTCTCAGTTTATTGACAGACTGGGGCTAAATTCAAAAAACAAAATGAAGGTCTGCCAATTAATCTATGAAGCACAGTGGGTGGATAAGGCAAAGCAGGTGTTCAGTCAGATTGCCCCTAATGGGGAACTGAGCATAAAGGATGTCAGCATGACAGCTATAGACCTGCTGGCAGTGGACTTTGTGTGCTGCTGTGCAGGATCTCTAAGAAGTATTATACTGAACGGGGTCAATGCAGATGACACCTTTATGAAGGTCATGGTGTCTTCTCTGTGTAAGAACAACCTGCAGACCCTGCAGGAGGTAGACCTCTACAGTAACAGTATAGGTGCTGCAGGGGCAGCTGCCCTGGCCTCCATGCTGCACACTAACACCACCATACAGACACTACACATATCATATAACAGTATAGGTGCTTCAGGGGCAGCTGCCCTGGCCTCCATGCTACACACCAACACCAGCATACAGACACTTGACATAGGCTATAACAGTATAGGTGCTGTAGGGGCAGCTGCCCTGGCCTCCATGCTACACACCAACACCAGCATACACACGCTACACATAGACAGTAACAGTATAGGTGCTGATGGGGCAGAGGCCCTGGCCTCCATGCTACACACTAACACCAGCATACATACACTATACATAAGCAGTAACAGTATAGGTGATGCAGGGGCAGCTGCCCTGGCCTCCATGCTACACACCAACACCACCCTACACACGCTACACATAGACAGTAACAGTATAGGTGCTGATGGGGCAGCTGCCCTGGCCTCCATGCTACACACTAACACCAGCTTACAGACACTCAACATAGGCTATAACAGTATAGGTACTGTAGGGGCAGCTGCCCTGGCCTCCATGCTACACACTAACACCAGCTTACAGACACTACACATAGGCTATAACAGTATAGGTGATGCAGGGACAGCTGCCCTGGCCTCCATGCTACACACCAACACCAGCATACAGACACTACACATAGCAGCTAACAGTATAGGTGCTGCAGGGGCAGCTGCCATAGCCTCCATGCTACACACTAACACCACCATACACACCCTACACATACAGTATAACAGTATAGGTGATGCAGGAGTGGAGGCCCTGGCAGCTGCGCTCTATAAGAACACCACCCTGATGGAGCTGAATGTTGGACTTAACAACATGGGGCATGCTGGTAGAGCAGCCTTGGCTGCTGTCAGTCAGCACTATCCTACTCTGAGAATAAAGTGGGTCTGATTCAGCACAGCCTGTTCAGTGTGTATATGTCACACCTATTGCTGTTCAAACTGGTGTATTGCACAAACTTGACAACTCTTTCAAGCCTAATACTTGTGGGGAGGGAGGGGGGGTGTCCGTATATTTATCACATGTGAACATGACATAGACATGTGGTAGCCTTAATATGTGAGGAGAGTCCTCAAAACTATGCCCTTTACAGTTGGTGCTTAGTACAATGCATATACCCTAATGATGGGGGAGGCATTCCCGTCTTTCCAATGATTACCATGTGTTGAAATGGTCATACATTCGGCAGCATTATTATTGGACTCTACCCTGTCTAGTACACAGTACACAGTCAGTACCCTAATTACGTGGGCCCCATGACCTAATGACCTCGGTATGAACTACAGAATTAACCCGTATACTGATAGGCAATTGGCACTTTTCAAATACCCGATTCTGAATGAGACATTCTAGGACAAGGTTTGACAAGTAGTCTTGCAGTCATAGGCTGAACAGAACCTACCATTGGTGGTATAGTATAAACATAGTATGTAAATGCAGGGATTAGGCCTGGTAAATATCAATAGCCACCCTCCATTCCTACTAGTTTAGTTTAAAGTCTATTTAGGGAATTATGCCTGCCAGGTTGAGTGTGAATCATGCACGTATTACATAACATTTGAAAATGTGTACTTGACAGCACACCTGAAAAAGAGATTCCTTGTAGTAAAGTGCTAAAGACTAACCTTAAATTCCCTCTGTAAAATTCACAATGCGAAGCAGATGTTTTAATTCATCAGGGATATACAAGGACAATTAATATTTTGCATATGTACAGAACTAGATCCCTTGTGTATCACAAAATGAATTAGCCTGTGGAGAACATGAGTGCTGTTATCTACTGTAAATATTGTTCAATATTAGGCGGGTCACCCTAATAATTAGTTTAGCACAGTGTGGATATGGAGAAGGTGATTCAAATAGGGTTATCCATGGTATATACATGTAAAATGTTTGATGATGATCAGGGTTGTCCACTGTGTATGGTCTTGTACATGGGGCAGCATGGTCTATATATGGTGAATGCAATTTGGTGAATACTGTAGAGGATGCTGCCATCTGGTGGTATAAATATAAACCACAATAACCAAACTTAAAGCTGCTCATGGTTAAGTTATGCAGAACATTGATGTTGGTAGATGAATGCATTACATGTGTACAATGTAAAGGGTGATAAGAGTGTGGGTATTGTATTATGTTATGTCTCTGTGTATTCATACTTAGAATTAACAGCTGAAGACTGTATTGATTATAACTTTTGCTGGTTGATGTATTCGTATAAGTTAAAGTTATGTGAGGCTGTTAAGATGCATGTATGTGTATCTGGAAATGTAGAGACTTTGAGTATTGTCTTATATTAGACTTAGTATTACATAAGACTTTATTTATACTACCATAAATGCTTGCATATAAGCCTAACTTGCGTTTAAGCTGCCCCCTTACTTCTGGGAATACTATAAGCCACACCGGGGGTCTGACTATGGCGACTTCAGTACTATGGTATACATCTAAAAAACGTGAATAAGACGCACCCTGACCTTGGGCTGATCCTATAAGCCACATAGGGAGTCTGATTATGGCAACTTTAATACCATGGTATACATGTATGAAATCACATATTTATAAGCCTCTCCCTGACCTTGGGCTGATCCTATAAGCCGCACAGTTGGGATATGATTCGCGTCCTAGCCGATGCTTCTACATGGAGATTTTATAGTACTGAGAAAGACTGCTCTATTTACTTCCAGCTGATTAATGTATTCATAAATATACATTAATGTTATGTACATTCCTTGTTTAAGTACCATGTATTACTACACTATGTACCAGTTCATATAACTGACCATGTCACTGATAAAGAAGCTCTGAGTGAATTATACAATGTACCATTGTGCACTGCCAGCTGCAGTTTAAGAGCTGGGACTACGGAATATCATATATAATCAGAATAAAGATATTATTTCTTAATTTACAATATGTTGTCTCCTCCTGTTTATTATAGTAATCCTAGTTACCATACACCTTCAATTTGACAAATTTAAGTACATGAACGCTTATATTTGAACTCATGAAAATCAAACATACTTATTTCTTTGAAAATATGGACAATTAAAACAATATATAAATAAATGAATTCAATCAATAAGTCCCACCCCTGCCCAAATAGGTAGCGTCCTTTTTGGGTCCTATCATACGTTAAATAATTTAACTGATTAGTCCCAACCCTACCGAAATAGGTGGGCTCCCTTTTTGGTCCTATCATACATTACAGAGAAAGCCTAGTTTAGTTTAAAGTCTATTTAGGGAATAATGCCTGCCAGGTTGAGTGGGAATCATGCACGTATTACATAACATTTGAAAATGTGTATTTGACAGCACACCCGAAAAAGAGATTCCTAGTAGTAAAGTGAGTAGTATAGTATGTATCGGAACGGGACTATAGTTAAGTACTGTTTATTACTCAATCGACCTGCAGCCAATCAGAGGCCTCCATTTGGTCACGTGACCGGAAGTGACCTACTTAGGGGATTAGTGGTGCATTCTGGGTAACCCTGCAGCCAATCAGAGGCCTCCATTTGGTCACGTGACCGGAAGTGACCTACTTAGGGGATTAGTGGTGCATTCTGGGTAACCTACTGACCTACTTAGAAGCTCTCAGCCAATCAGAGGCCGGCATTCTGGTAACCATGGTAACGTGACCTACTTACATCACGTGACCTACTTAGGCTCAGCCAATCAGAAGCCGGCATTCTGGTAACTAGGGTAACGTGACCTACTTAGGGTTTGTTTGTAAACAACACCACGTGGCTCTCTTGTTTGTAAACAACACCACGTGACACGTGACTGTTTGTAAACAAACAATTCGACTTAGTCTGACATTTTCAGCTGTCGCATGCTGACCTGCTGCTATCATAAGAGAAACAAAAGCCCTAATCACGCTTTTCAGCTGGATCCTTCCACCCACCAGACATGGATCCAGATGGGAGGGTGGTTTAAAATTAATCCGTGTACCGACTGTCATACAATAGTGTAATTAGTTGAACACGTGTTACCTGTATAAAGGATTAGCAGGTCATGGGCTTAGAGTGTGTATAGAAAAACAACTACAGGTAGCGTGAACAAAGCGACCCCCTCCCTTTCTGTCACTCTGTCTGTGACTAGAGGGCGCGCGTGTGGTAAGCGGCTTAAATCTAAAGAAAAAAAATCACCCTCTCCTGTCGTCAGCAGTCAGCTGGCCGGCGGCTGGAAAATGCGATTAGAGGGATGATGAGCGCGGTTTTTTATATTCAATATATTAGAAGTGTGCTTTGTTGCTTATATAGTTCATTATGCGTTTAAAATGTTCGCGAGTATCGTAGAAATGTACAAAAATCCTATTGTGGCGCCATCTGACGAAAAGAGCGGAGAACTATACTAGGGTATGGCGAGCTAGACTAGAGCATGTAATCACCAGGCGGCAGAGTGGTCAAAAGACAATCTCGTAGTAGTAGGTCTACTTGGATCTTGAGTAGCCACCCTTGTGGTTGCAATTACCTAGACTAGTTGACCCTGCCAGCCTGGTCAAGTGAAATTAGTAAGGAGACCGCACATTAACGCGCTCCACAGTCTTTAGACAGTTAAGACTATAGTACCGTAGATTCTACTGTGTACTCACACTAACTATTTACAGTGCTACATATTCATACCCGTGTTCTAAGTGTTTTTTTAGAAAAAAGCGATCTACTCACCCATTTTTTTTTAGACAAACTCCTATTAGCAGGTAACCCCTGTATAAACCATACTGCAAAGATCTGCTACTTCGAGCGTCTGCCTCGTGACTGATAGTGTACAACAAGACGAAGTGGGCAGAGGTGAAGTACTGTTCCAAGAAAAATTGAGGCTCTTTATATAGCTGAGAGAGCGGCTAATCCGGATGTTCTAAGCTTGTTTTCACCTAGAGCCCCACCCTCTTCCAGAGAGGAATCAAATTGCTTTTCACCTGGACCCTTCCACCCCTCATCCATCAGCATGAAAAGAGGGATAACAAGTGTAACGTGCGCTACATGTATATGGGATTATAGCTGGTGAAGAGATAAAGCCAGGTCAACTGTGTATACAAAGACTACAGGAGGTGATTAACGACAGGTGTGACGCGCCAGCCCGTGGACGGATTATCTTCTAAGCTGACGCTTATTCAACTAGCCAGCTGCCGTCCGCTCCACTCACCACGGCAAGAGGAGGTGCTTTTGTTTTACACTTAAGTCGCTTACCACATGTACTCGTCTCTACCTCACAGACAGACACCCTCTCGCTTGCTTCACGACCCCTGTAGCTTTTTTTGTATACACACTCTAATCTCATAACCCCCTGATCCGTTATACAGGTAACGGGTATTCTCTTTTAAATAGCTGCCAGTCAGCCTGCGGCAGCTGAAAACGACGGTAAGTAGCTTAGCTCTAGAAGCAAGAAGGCGTATATAAGGAGGCTGACACGTGTATAGGCGCCTTATAAGTCGGCAGGGGGTAAATACTAGTGAAAAAGGAAGGCAGGTGTGCAGGTAGCTTTCTAACAGACACGTGTGTGCACTAAGCTGCTTAAGTCTAAACCCACCTGCAGTAGTCAGGTAGCATGTGAAAACTTACTTAACAGATCTCTTAATTGAGTAGAGACTCTGTACTGAGAGAGTCTTTTCAGCCGTTTAAGAGGATTATCTAGGACAGGGTACATAAGGAGTGAAACGACGCTCTCACTCATCACACTTTCTCGACTCGCCCTTCATCATCGTAGCATCGTCCACTCTACGCTCGCTCAGAATGTTATGATGGTTAGTTCTGCTATTTTCAGCTACTTTTCTTATCGAAGTGTTGACGCTACAGAGCATCGAAACTCTCTCCAAATGAGTCCAAGAAAGAAAAAGCAACTTCCACTTGAAGCAGGAAGAGAAACAGTGCCCTATGATGCATGTGAGGTAAAGAAACATTGGAAGGACGTCACCAAGGAGCAATGGATAGAAGCATGCTTCAACTTCATCGGAACGGAAGTAGTTTCATTTGGACAGAGGGAGAAGATTTTGTTGGAGCTATTTTTCTTAGCTCCGTATACTTGGCCTGACTGTGGTGAAATTCCTTCAGGTATTTGTTCAGTCTTCGCCATAGAAGTTATCAGGTCTTTGAAGGAGCTTCGATATATGCAAGGCACTCACGAGGAGATTGTTCAGAAAATGACGGAATTCGAAACAGGAGAAGACACAATATGGTGCGAGGAGACGACATATACGGACGATGATCTGGAGTACATCATTTGTAGCCCGTTGGAACATTATGTTAAAGACTTTGAGGACATGCTAGACAGCACTGAGATGAACCCGAAAGAGAGATCCCTTACTGCACAGAAAGAGGCCAAAGCTGTGTTGGAAAAGCTCAAGTTTGGTCAAGGATTCACTCTTCAAAGCAGCTGTGTGAGTGTGATAAAAGGCCTTGTGTTGAAACATCCAGACATGAAGTTTTCGCGTGCTGTCGACACACTTCCTTTGCCTGAACTGATGATGAACATGATCGATCCCATCGTACCAACATGTTTCGACTCTGCCAATTGTCCCATGTATAAAATGGTTTCAAGTTTTGCCCGTGGCCGATGGCTAAACGATCCACTGAAGTCAGAAAACCTCCTTGATTTAATCAACTGACTAAATGTATTTTCTCATACTAGTATTAGTAGCATTAGTAATAGCAGCTACTAAGTCTCGTGCAGCACAAGCAGCAGCATCTGTCAGCAGCATCCGTGACATCGTCAGCAGCAGCAGCAGCTGCACGAGCAGCACAAGCAGCAGCATCTGTCAACAGCATCCGTGACATCGCCAGCAACTGCAGCAGCTGCACGAGCAGCACAAGCAGCAGCAGCTGTCAGCAGCTGCAGCAGCTGCACGAGCAGCACAAGCAGCAGCACCAACAGCAGCAGCAACAGCAAATCAGCAGCAGCAGCAGCAGCAGCAGCAGCAGCAGCAGCGGCGGTGTAGACCACTAAATTCGAGAGGGCGACGTGTCTGTTTCTTAGAATCGACATTCGACATGAGGCCTAGTGACATTTGACATGAAGCTTGAAAAACATAGTGACAGGTGACATGAGCAATTCTTAAAATCGACATGAGATATGAGCATAATTAAGCGACATCGACATGTGCCATGGCTATTTTTTTTTAAGACAAACGCCATAGACTCCTCATTCAAACCCCCACTAGTAGTGCTCTATAAGCGCAAGCTTTGCCTTAAGAGAGCTGTGGCTGTGAACCCTCTCCTCCCCCCGTACACACAGGTAAATATCAGAGTCAGCCAATGTCGCCAATACTACTCTCATACAAGGGTCAGGCACTGCTGGACTATAATAGATGGGTCAAGGACCATTCTACTGAGGGTCAGGCTAGGCTGGACATTCAATAACAGGCTGGACTTTGGCAAACTTGCTTGAAAGTCTGGCCAGCAAGAGTCCGTTGAAGGACTATACGGTAAAAAGGCTGCTGTTACAGTCAAGATACTCATATTTCAAGCCCAGAAAACTGTAATTAGCTTTCCAAGTTGTTTATTTAACAATATCCTGGCCTAGCAAGAAGCTGTCAGATGACATCTAAGAAAAATGGGGCTGTTAATTGATCAAGAGAGCTACATTGTTACAGAGTCCTATTCCTCTTTTGAGGTGGGACCAAATTTGAAAAAAGAATAAACTCCAAAAAAAAAGCCTTAAGATTGAAACAGTTGTAGATGACAAATTTAATGAGGAAGTCGTATTAATTAGTTTACAAATAGCCGCTGCACGAGCAGCACAAGCAGCAGCTGACACTAGTGTCAGCTGCAGCAGCTGCACGAGCTGCTTGTGCTGCTCGTGCAGCGGCTATTTGTAAACTAATTAATACGACTTCCTCATTAAATTTGTCATCTACAACTGTTTCAATCTTAAGGCTTTTTTTTTGGAGTTTATTCTTTTTTCAAATTTGGTCCCACCTCAAAAGAGGAATAGGACTCTGTAACAATGTAGCTCTCTTGATCAATTAACAGCCCCATTTTTCTTAGATGTCA
Organism: Harmothoe impar; assembly: GCA_947462335.1. Taxonomy (NCBI): domain Eukaryota; kingdom Metazoa; phylum Annelida; class Polychaeta; order Phyllodocida; family Polynoidae; genus Harmothoe; species Harmothoe impar. The sequence goes on from OX381706.1 coordinate 2,451,601, forward strand.
TCTGACAGCTTCTTGCTAGGCCAGGATATTGTTAAATAAACAACTTGGAAAGCTAATTACAGTTTTCTGGGCTTGAAATATGAGTATCTTGACTGTAACAGCAGCCTTTTTACCGTATAGTCCTTCAACGGACTCTTGCTGGCCAGACTTTCAAGCAAGTTTGCCAAAGTCCAGCCTGTTATTGAATGTCCAGCCTAGCCTGACCCTCAGTAGAATGGTCCTTGACCCATCTATTATAGTCCAGCAGTGCCTGACCCTTGTATGAGAGTAGTATTGGCGACATTGGCTGACTCTGATATTTACCTGTGTGTACGGGGGGAGGAGAGGGTTCACAGCCACAGCTCTCTTAAGGCAAAGCTTGCGCTTATAGAGCACTACTAGTGGGGGTTTGAATGAGGAGTCTATGGCGTTTGTCTTAAAAAAAAATAGCCATGGCACATGTCGATGTCGCTTAATTATGCTCATATCTCATGTCGATTTTAAGAATTGCTCATGTCACCTGTCACTATGTTTTTCAAGCTTCATGTCAAATGTCACTAGGCCTCATGTCGAATGTCGATTCTAAGAAACAGACACGTCGCCCTCTCGAATTTAGTGGTCCACACCGCCGCTGCTGCTGCTGCTGCTGCTGCTGCTGCTGCTGCTGATTTGCTGTTGCTGCTGCTGTTGGTGCTGCTGCTTGTGCTGCTCGTGCAGCTGCTGCAGCTGCTGACAGCTGCTGCTGCTTGTGCTGCTCGTGCAGCTGCTGCAGTTGCTGACGATGTCACGGATGCTGTTGACAGATGCTGCTGCTTGTGCTGCTCGTGCAGCTGCTGCTGCTGCTGACGATGTCACGGATGCTGCTGACAGATGCTGCTGCTTGTGCTGCACGAGACTGAGTAGCTGCTATTACTAATGCTACTAATACTAGTATGAGAAAATACATTTAGTCAGTTGATTAAATCAAGGAGGTTTTCTGACTTCAGTGGATCGTTTAGCCATCGGCCACGGGCAAAACTTGAAACCATTTTATACATGGGACAATTGGCAGAGTCGAAACATGTTGGTACGATGGGATCGATCATGTTCATCATCAGTTCAGGCAAAGGAAGTGTGTCGACAGCACGCGAAAACTTCATGTCTGGATGTTTCAACACAAGGCCTTTTATCACACTCACACAGCTGCTTTGAAGAGTGAATCCTTGACCAAACTTGAGCTTTTCCAACACAGCTTTGGCCTCTTTCTGTGCAGTAAGGGATCTCTCTTTCGGGTTCATCTCAGTGCTGTCTAGCATGTCCTCAAAGTCTTTAACATAATGTTCCAACGGGCTACAAATGATGTACTCCAGATCATCGTCCGTATATGTCGTCTCCTCGCACCATATTGTGTCTTCTCCTGTTTCGAATTCCGTCATTTTCTGAACAATCTCCTCGTGAGTGCCTTGCATATATCGAAGCTCCTTCAAAGACCTGATAACTTCTATGGCGAAGACTGAACAAATACCTGAAGGAATTTCACCACAGTCAGGCCAAGTATACGGAGCTAAGAAAAATAGCTCCAACAAAATCTTCTCCCTCTGTCCAAATGAAACTACTTCCGTTCCGATGAAGTTGAAGCATGCTTCTATCCATTGCTCCTTGGTGACGTCCTTCCAATGTTTCTTTACCTCACATGCATCATAAGGCACTGTTTCTCTTCCTGCTTCAAGTGGAAGTTGCTTTTTCTTTCTTGGACTCATTTGGAGAGAGTTTCGATGCTCTGTAGCGTCAACACTTCGATAAGAAAAGTAGCTGAAAATAGCAGAACTAACCATCATAACATTCTGAGCGAGCGTAGAGTGGACGATGCTACGATGATGAAGGGCGAGTCGAGAAAGTGTGATGAGTGAGAGCGTCGTTTCACTCCTTATGTACCCTGTCCTAGATAATCCTCTTAAACGGCTGAAAAGACTCTCTCAGTACAGAGTCTCTACTCAATTAAGAGATCTGTTAAGTAAGTTTTCACATGCTACCTGACTACTGCAGGTGGGTTTAGACTTAAGCAGCTTAGTGCACACACGTGTCTGTTAGAAAGCTACCTGCACACCTGCCTTCCTTTTTCACTAGTATTTACCCCCTGCCGACTTATAAGGCGCCTATACACGTGTCAGCCTCCTTATATACGCCTTCTTGCTTCTAGAGCTAAGCTACTTACCGTCGTTTTCAGCTGCCGCAGGCTGACTGGCAGCTATTTAAAAGAGAATACCCGTTACCTGTATAACGGATCAGGGGGTTATGAGATTAGAGTGTGTATACAAAAAAAGCTACAGGGGTCGTAAAGCAAGCGAGAGGGTGTCTGTCTGTGAGGTAGAGACGAGTACATGTGGTAAGCGACTTAAGTGTAAAACAAAAGCACCTCCTCTTGCCGTGGTGAGTGGAGCGGACGGCAGCTGGCTAGTTGAATAAGCGTCAGCTTAGAAGATAATCCGTCCACGGGCTGGCGCGTCACACCTGTCGTTAATCACCTCCTGTAGTCTTTGTATACACAGTTGACCTGGCTTTATCTCTTCACCAGCTATAATCCCATATACATGTAGCGCACGTTACACTTGTTATCCCTCTTTTCATGCTGATGGATGAGGGGTGGAAGGGTCCAGGTGAAAAGCAATTTGATTCCTCTCTGGAAGAGGGTGGGGCTCTAGGTGAAAACAAGCTTAGAACATCCGGATTAGCCGCTCTCTCAGCTATATAAAGAGCCTCAATTTTTCTTGGAACAGTACTTCACCTCTGCCCACTTCGTCTTGTTGTACACTATCAGTCACGAGGCAGACGCTCGAAGTAGCAGATCTTTGCAGTATGGTTTATACAGGGGTTACCTGCTAATAGGAGTTTGTCTAAAAAAAAATGGGTGAGTAGATCGCTTTTTTCTAAAAAAACACTTAGAACACGGGTATGAATATGTAGCACTGTAAATAGTTAGTGTGAGTACACAGTAGAATCTACGGTACTATAGTCTTAACTGTCTAAAGACTGTGGAGCGCGTTAATGTGCGGTCTCCTTACTAATTTCACTTGACCAGGCTGGCAGGGTCAACTAGTCTAAGTAATTGCAACCACAAGGGTGGCTACTCAAGATCCAAGTAGACCTACTACTATGAGATTGTCTTTTGACCACTCTGCCGCCTGGTGATTACATGCTCTAGTCTAGCTCGCCATACCCTAGTATAGTTCTCCGCTCTTTTCGTCAGATGGCGCCACAATAGGATTTTTGTACATTTCTACGATACTCGCGAACATTTTAAACGCATAATGAACTATATAAGCAACAAAGCACACTTCTAATATATTGAATATAAAAAACCGCGCTCATCATCCCTCTAATCGCATTTTCCAGCCGCCGGCCAGCTGACTGCTGACGACAGGAGAGGGTGATTTTTTTTCTTTAGATTTAAGCCGCTTACCACACGCGCGCCCTCTAGTCACAGACAGAGTGACAGAAAGGGAGGGGGTCGCTTTGTTCACGCTACCTGTAGTTGTTTTTCTATACACACTCTAAGCCCATGACCTGCTAATCCTTTATACAGGTAACACGTGTTCAACTAATTACACTATTGTATGACAGTCGGTACACGGATTAATTTTAAACCACCCTCCCATCTGGATCCATGTCTGGTGGGTGGAAGGATCCAGCTGAAAAGCGTGATTAGGGCTTTTGTTTCTCTTATGATAGCAGCAGGTCAGCATGCGACAGCTGAAAATGTCAGACTAAGTCGAATTGTTTGTTTACAAACAGTCACGTGTCACGTGGTGTTGTTTACAAACAAGAGAGCCACGTGGTGTTGTTTACAAACAAACCCTAAGTAGGTCACGTTACCCTAGTTACCAGAATGCCGGCTTCTGATTGGCTGAGCCTAAGTAGGTCACGTGATGTAAGTAGGTCACGTTACCATGGTTACCAGAATGCCGGCCTCTGATTGGCTGAGAGCTTCTAAGTAGGTCAGTAGGTTACCCAGAATGCACCACTAATCCCCTAAGTAGGTCACTTCCGGTCACGTGACCAAATGGAGGCCTCTGATTGGCTGCAGGGTTACCCAGAATGCACCACTAATCCCCTAAGTAGGTCACTTCCGGTCACGTGACCAAATGGAGGCCTCTGATTGGCTGCAGGTCGATTGAGTAATAAACAGTACTTAACTATAGTCCCGTTCCGATACATACAATACTACTAAAGTGCTAGAGACTAACCTTAAATTCCCTCTGTAAAATTCACATTTCTAAGCAGATGTTTTAATTCAACAGGGATATACAAGGACAATTAATATTTTGCATATGTACCGAACTAGATCCCATGTGTATCACATAATGAATTAGCCTGTGGAGAACATGAGTGGTGTAATCTACTGTAAATATTGTTGTATATTAGGCAGGTAACCCTAATGATTAGTTTAGCACAGTGTGGATATGGAGAAGATGATTCAAATAGGGTTATCCATGGTATATCCATGTAAAACGTTTAATGATGATCAGGGTAGTCCACTGTGTATGGTCTTGTATATGGGGCAGCATGGTGTGTGGTCTGCAATTTGGTGAATACTGTAGAGGATGCTGCCATCTGGTGGCACGAATATAAACCACAATAACCAAACTTATAGCTGCTCATGGTTAAGTTGAGCAGAACATTGATGTTGGTAGATGAATGCATTATATTTATTAATGTAAAGGGTGATAATAGTGTGAGTATTGTATTATGTTATGTCTCTGTGTATTTATACTTAGAATTAACAGCTGAATACTGTATTGATTATAACTTTTGCTGGTTGATGTATTCATATAAGCTAAGGCCAAATAAAAAAAAAGGTTTGTTTCCGGTCACCCGACCGGGTCTAGTAAAACAGTGCCGGGTCACCCTCTTTTTTTTCTCTTTTTCACTTTTTTTGCTACATGCCAGTTTTTACGGTTTGTAAATCGGACAATTTTTAAGGATTTTAGAGAAAAAATGCTAAAATTAGCCCTGAAATGGAGAAATGCAAAAAAAAAGGAAAAAAAAGAAAGAAAATCGGCTGGCCGGGTCTGGTTTGTATGACCGTGTTACCGCAAACCAACCTTTTATTTTTATTTTGGCCTAATGTTATGTGAGGCAATTAGACTTAGCATTGTGTTAAACACTATTTATACTACTGTAAATGCTTGTGTATGAGCCTATAACTCGCGTGTAAGGCAACCTCTAACTTATGGGAATCCTATAGACCACATAGGAATATGATAAAGGTGACTTTTAGTACTATGGTACACATCTAAAAACCCACGTGCAAGCCGCACCCCAACATTGGGCTGATTCTATAAGCCGCACTGGCGATCTGACTCGCATATTAACTTACCACTGCATTCGGTGTTCAGGTATGATGTATTACTACATTGTTTACAAGTTTATAACATTGACCATGTTAATGAACAGAAGCTGATAAAGACGCTGCTCTGAATGCATTATACAAATGTACCACTGTGCACTGCCAGCTGGGACTACAAAATATTATATATGATCAAAATAAAGATATCATTCTTTAAATTTGCAACATGTTGTTTCCTCCTGTTTTATCAAAGTAATCCTAGTTACTATACTCCTCCAATTTGAAAAGTTTAAGTATATGAACGCTTATCTTTTGACTTATGAAATTAAACATATTTATTTCTTTGAAAATATGGTAAATTGAAACACGTATAAATAATAAATTTAACTGATTAGTCACACTCCACCCAAATAGGTGGGCTCTCTTTTGGGTCCTATTTCATACTGTAAAAAGAAAAAAGGATTTAATTGAAGGAAATTAATCAAAACTGGATCCGTACAAATAAGCATCAATCCTATAGATAATACATGAACAACATGATAGAATAGGAAGTATGATTCACTATGTGTGTAAAGCAGTGATAATCTGCATTATATATATGATATATATACAATAAATAAACAAATACGAAACCCCAGGGGCTGCTGACTATTACTACCATTTTTCCCCAGTGGGGGCACTACCAATTTGGGTTATACTGTACATATTTTACTTTGCTCTGTACATGTACAGTACAGTACATGTTTTCGTGAGTATTGCGAAAATGAAAATCTACGAATTCATAATTTTCACAAATATTTATCCAATATAGTTATAAAACCACCAAATTCAAAAATTCTGGAATTTAGATACATGCAAATTATATGCAGGCTTTAAAGTATAAACTAAACCTCATAGCTAACGAGTCTTCAGAAAAATGACTGTTCCTGGCAGAATACATATCAACTCCTCATGGAAGATAGCAATAGAACATGGACAAAATGCTAATGGTGCTAAATGAATGAAATGGTGTTGGGGGGCAAATTGTGTACCCCCCACACCCAGGGGGTTAGGAGAGCCTTCAAATAACTCTGAAGCAGTAAAACATATCTCAAATAAGTGCCTGTCTTGCATAAGTGCCTCCAAATCTACAAGAGCCAGAGCACTTAAATGTGACGGTTCACGTAATAGTTAGACTATGGTTATGAAAGGGTAAATAGAATTAACCACAGCTTTATAAGCTGTGGTTAATCCTACCTACCCTTTCATAACCATCGTCTAACTATTTTAAACCACAGCTAGAAGGTTATGTGAGTCTAAGTGGAAATAACCAGGGTGTTTATTCCTTTGTCTTGGCCCTCCGCTGTGGTTTAATATTGCTTTAATGTACTTTGCCCTTTTGTTGTCATAAGTAGCACCTGAATGGACTAGAATTAACTCCTTCCAGGTGGCTAGTGCATCAATGCACTACCTGGTGAACCGACTACCGTAAAACCTCACGTATAAGCCTAACTCGCGTATAAGCCGCACTTTGATGCGATCCTAGAAGCCACAGAGGCCCTCTCAATGGTCCATGGGAAAAACTTGCTTACATGCGGCACCCCCCACTTGAGCCTCAGTCTATGAGCACACATGGAGTCCCCCCACCCCCCGCACCAGTCTCTGTAGCTCCTAGTGGAATGTTATGGTGATTTTGGAAATTTTACTGTGGAAAAACTCTCATATAAGCCGCACCCCAATTTTGGGGTGATCCTATATGCCGCACTAGCGACCTGACTTGTGTACTAGCCGCGGCTTCTATGCGAGGTTTTACAGTAATGCGATTATGCACTATGAGGAGGGCATTTTTATCATTATCCCGAGCTCCCCAATAAATATTTTGAACAGACGTGACCTATTATTATGGTACCATATGAAGGGAAATAAAATACAGATTGCAAATTAGTTATTTAAAAGCATGTATCACAGATATCAATTCTCTTATTAACCACAATATTACCCCATATATTGATACTGCTGGGTCTGGGTCCTCAATCTGCCGTATTCAGGAAGTTTACACTACCATAGAGCCGGCTGGAAAGAGTTACTAGGTTGTCATACCTGTAAAGTGGTAAAATGTGGGAGGATCTGAAAGAGACTTTATACTATGTGGGTGCTCATCATGGGTAAAAAACGACACGGGCGACACAGCGACACGGCCCTTTTAAAATTTACACTGGCAACACAGCCTTTTTATAAATCGATGGACACGGATAATTAAAGCATAAAAATCGACCTGCAGACAACTTTCTTTAAGTTTTTACAGACATAAAAATCGCCAAAACGACAAGGCCCTTTTGCTAAAAATCGACACAGCGACATGGTCATAAATATGGGTACCCATGTAGAGGCATAAGTGGGATACCGTTATGGTCCCCTCTCCAGTACATGGTAGGACAGTGAGACTAAAGATAAGAAGGACCCAGGCGTGCTACCTCCAGTGTGGCTCAGGATATACTCTCTTTCCTAAATACTTCCAAAGGAAGGCTCTGGTAACAGCCACATGACCTTGAACTTGGGTTGGAACCAGGGGACAGGAACCAGAATGTATGATGGTAGTATTACCGCCTTACTTTCTAGTTCCATTTCCCCTTCCTGTCCACTGGTTCCAAACTACCAGCAGGGATTGCCCGAACCCAGCTACATCCCAAGTTCAGGGTCATGTGGCTGTCACCAGAGCCTTACTTCAGAAGGGTTGGGAACGAGAGTACTCAGCATACCCCTCCAGTAGCAGTGTTAGTTCTCAGTGAGCCCACTAGAGGGCCCCACCTGCAGGCTGTCAGCACACCAGTGATAACACACGTGTTTGTCATCAAATGGCTGTGTTGAATTCATGCTACAGAAAACCAGGGGCTCGATTCATAACAATGTACAACAGCTCAGAAAGGCTACGACCACTAAATAACATGTCTGTAGGGAAAAGAGGGCAAATCATATTTTTTTACAGGTAGTAGTCAAGGAATTATCCAATGCTGTAGTACAAATAATTTGATATCATTTCACAATGAGATTGTAGGACACATGTCCATAACATAATCATAGCACTACCCAGTAAAGGGGGGTTGTAACAATAAGTAACCTTAAAATAAAGCACTGTATTGTAGATGGACATAAGAATACTACACACACTACGATTTAGGGGTAAATTGTTAAATAGTGATTTTCAAAAAATGGGTAATATTGTGAATTTATGAGGCACTCATTCTTACAAGGTAATCTACATGTAAATATCAGTCATTATATCTTGGTTTCGTACAAAACAAATCATTATTAAAGAATTTTTAGATGGCTGAGATGACTTTAGAGTCTGTCTCAGCCGTACGTTGTGAAATGGGCATTTTCTCCCTTACAACCACCATATACAGGTATTCTGTGCAATAGGACAATGGGGAAATTTGCTCCAATTTCCTTTTGAAATGCACCCCTTTTTTTCTGCGACAGCATTCTACAATTTTTATGAGATAAGCTAGTCGAATGAGATAAGCTGGTCGTAATTGTGGTTATTTTTCTCCTCCCTTACAACTGTTATTCAGCTGTCATAGGTTTGACACAAAATGACCCCTGATGAATTAAATGCTGGCATTCAATCATCATGACGCCCCTCTCAAAAGGCAAGTTAGTTGCCGAGATACTGATCATTATACAACTTGTATTGTGACATTTTCTTGGGTGTGGCCACTTTTTCTTCAAAAGATGAAAAAAATAACCAATGCAGCCCTTATTAAAGGATACAGACGCTGTCCGCAAAGCTGATAATCGACTTTAAGTGGCCTTAACGTAAGTACTGATGTCTTTCTTCAATTCTACTTTAATTTGATCCCTGCACTTTCCCCTTATTTGGTCACGCCGTTAATCTATAGTTTCCCTAATTTCATTGATATTTGATTTCTTGGTATATCCATTGGCAAAAACAAATCCCATGAGATTGGCTCTAATTTCGCAACATAGCTTGTAATGCAGGGAGTCAGAAGCTAACTAAATCTTGCTATAAATTCCAAGGTAAAAACTGCTATGCCGTATGCACCCCATGCTCCACAGTTATAGTGAGATGTGCTTTTGTCTTGGCCTCATATGGCAGTATGTATCCAATATAGTCACAATATATAGGGTCTAATGCCCGACAATTGATGCGGTTAATAAACACTTAATAACGATAATACTACAATTATGCATCATTATGTTGTCATACATGTTGCAGAACATATATGGACATGGACACTTGTATTATGTCAGGACACACAATACCAGACATTTATCAGCCTTTATGTCCGGTTTCATACATGTAGGAGTGGGATTTAGAGTCCCGCTATTTGGGCTACTAAATCGGTCTTCGTTTCTATATAAGAAATTTATCGAATGTACTAGCTTTAAGGGGCCTATGCAGACACATGTTTTATTCTTGATTCCCCTAGACTAGACCTGGACTAGCCTGATTCTAGGCATTGAAATCCTTACCTTAGTCAGTAATGGCAAACAACTCAAGGACTATAGACTAATAATAGTGATTAAACTAGTTAGTCATTTTTTGGCTCCCTATATGACCAACCTAGATTGGTCAGTATTGACCAACTCACATAATTCCTTTTATTTCTATAAGTATAGGCTAAGTCTTTTTGATTAATGCATTTGTTATATTTTGTTTTGTCTTAGTCATTTTTCAATATCACTTCGTCATTCTTACCAATATCCCTATGACTAAACTGGGATAGCTGCTATAGACTAAGGCCCAGAGCATTTAGATTATCAGTGTCGCATCAAGACTAAATCAGGGCTATTAATATCAGACTATTAATGAATAATTATAATTATCTAGGGATTTTGATTACTATTTCAATTAATATACCAAATTGAACCATTACCAATTTACGTTGATATTTTAGATGTTAAAACCACAGTATGTCTAGGAGTCTACCAATTAGGAGGGATAGAATTGATAAGAAAAAGGCCACAGCCTATGTCAGACTAAAATTTAGTAGGGGACAATTTTTGCAATTGGCTGGCATATTTTTCATGGTTTACAATTTTCGATCGGTATAACTATTATGTTCTAGGTATAATAAATGAAAAGAACATAACTTGTGAGCATATCAGTACAGCAGTATGCCTGCGGCCTCTTCTGACTCCCAGCAAATAAAATCCAATCATCGAATACTTCTAATGATATGCTCATGCGTTATGTTTTTGATTAATGTTGTGCCGTTTACGTATAGGCCTATATACCCCTGTATGCTGCAGTATGGGTGGCGGCATTTAATCTCCTGAATATATGACAGTTTGCGGCCTGATATGAATGCAGATAAATACTATGGCACTTCCAGCCATGTTGAGTGAACCATTACGCGTTTAGAGCAAAATCACGGTCATAATTGGCAATTCAAATAACATCAAAGCGTTAACCCAAGATACATAGTTTCTGTCCCAACGAAATAGGCTAGGAGTCTTTTCATGAGGAAGGTTTACGATATTGTTAACTTTGTGTGTTTCATGAGGCGCTCTCTTTACTTCTGCTTTTGTTATTGCTCTCGTTAATTTCGTTCTCTTTAAATGTATTTGCAATCGTTAAAATGCAAAATTGGTTGTATTAACAGAATAACAAGAGTTTTTTACAAGAGCAAACTGATATTTACTCAGAGCGATTTTGGCTGGAAAAGAGCGATTTTGGTCTTTCATAAACCAAATTTATATGGACACTCACCCCTGCTGATGAAATAATTTCCTTTTGAATAAAGGTAAATCAATGAAGAGGTCATAAAATAATTGTGTTAAGAATAATGTCCTTTAGAAATCTTGTTCAAATTCTGTTTTATTTCAATTATATTCACGTTTAAACACAGAATTTTGGACTTCTTGCTATTGTTAATTCCCAAAACATTGACTTTTAGATTACATAAAATTGATGTTCGTGAACAATGTCTATTTGTATATGTATAAGACATTATATATTGCTTCTGTGTATGTGCCCAATATATCATAAGAGTCGTTTTTCTCAATTATTTAGACATATTAGATTTACCAAAACAGACAAAAATAAATTGAACTTCAAATGCATTTTAGCCACATTTGGAGTTAAGATAGCAACATTGCAGAATACCCAGTAAACACAACGACGTTGGTCAGACGTAAATCTACGTTGAATTTTGGTCTGAACTACGTAATTTTAGTAGGTTTATCAACGTCAAAACGTTAAGGTTTATTTACCAATCTCAAACCTGCAGGTCGGATTTACGTAGCTCCTGAAGACGTAAATCTATGTTTAACACATGACATATAATTCTACATAGTGGGACTCAGACAAAGACTTGCAATATATTGCAGACAAATTTACATTTACAAACAATATTCATGCAAAGTAACTACTATAATTTTCAATCTTATCTCATTCTACATAGTATATTCTTGTTGTTCAATTGAACAGCCTGACAGTATAGATCTGTTGAATAGTTTTGGCTGCAGAGAGGCTTTGTATTTCTTCCATTACCACCAATGTGGTGTCCTCACAGTAAAGTGCCTCAAAGCACCTATTCATGCACAATACTTTAATCACCTGTCCTTTATATATAAATATTCTATTGAATGCGGTTTATTTGCATGATATTGAATTCACAATTAATGAGAATTTACTGCTTGAATGTGGTAGATTTGTTAAGGAGCTGTAATATACTCTCCATAATTGATAGTGCTGCCACCTAGTGTGACACGGAAAAGTCATCTACCCAATTGAAGTTGAAAAGTTACGTCTTTTAACGTAGATCTACGTGAAATTTTTACGTCTGAATGAGGTAGGTCAACGTAAATCAGACGTCTACATCTGTTGAACGTAAATAAACCTTAACGTTTTGACGTCTACAAACCTTCCAAAATTACCAATCTCAAACCTTTTGGTTGGACATCTACCTAGAGAAACCTCTGAGCTACGTTGGAACTACGTAGGGTGTTTACTGGGTAGTGTGTTTCATAAGGCTGCTATCGTCATGAACGCCCCTTGTATGGGCAGGTATCCGTCCATGCTAAGATCTGTGATATTGACAAGGGCATACACATAGGTCTCTATTAGCACTGGCCTTTGAACATTTCTATTTAGTTGTAGAGGGTTGCGAAATTATTAATCATGAATAGTTTTCCAGGACAGATTTGAATTATGCATCTGGTTCCGCAAAACATTGTATTTTTTTAATCCCCCGGGACAAGGAGACACCTGGCGAAATGCTGCTAATTCAGCTATTAAAGGGGGTCTGTCCTCGCCAGAGTGCATCCATCTTGTGCCCTATGCTATGATTACCACACATCAGGACCCGCCCACAGGTTGTGTTATGCCCCTCTCACCCACTAATATTTCTACTATAACGACCCCAGAGCGGCCTCACACTGATACAATTGTAGTACCATAGTGTGTGTGTGTGGGGGGGGGGGGGGTGCAAGTGTACCAAGTATATAGTGGGGCATGCACCACACTTGAGTAATCGCCCTGCTTGTGGCACCTTCTTGGTCACAGGGAGAGGTCATTCGTTGGAAAGGGATGGGGGGGGGGGCTTTATACATTCTGTGTACTGATTATTCTGGCACCCCCTCTATTTTGCTCCCAAATTCTCTGCTGTGCATGTCAATTTGCTGGGGGAGGGGGGTCATTCTTGTATCCATCTTTAATTGGGGAGGACACACTTTTTTTATCTTATGTTATTTTAATTGAGGCAGACCCCTCACCTCCCAACAATGATCACTCCCATAGACCTTGAGTGAGGAGAGGGACAAACCTAAGCCGCTATAGCCTGCTCAGAAAACTGATAATTACCCCCCCCCCCCCTCCACACACTGGTACCACTACTATCAGTAGTAACCAGTCGGTCCTATTTATGGGTGATTGGGGATTGCAGTGAGAGGCATAATAACATGCTTGAATGGGCAATCCATATATACCCTTATAAGGTACATTGCACTGGGGCAGGCAAAGGGGGAGGGGCAGAGGGAGGAGCACCTGGTCGTCACTGCAATGCCCTCTAGGGTTGTCCAGTGCGAATACATTGCTAGTTTAAAGTTAGTGCCCGAAAATATTTCTTTCAATTCCACATAAATTCGTTCCACAAACCATAACAACACTATCAATAGTTAGTGTAGGTACACAGTAGAATCTACTGTAGAATGGGTTTACATCTGAATCTACTGTAGATTTACAGTAGATTCTACTGTTTACCTACAATAGACTGTACACCTACAGTAGAATCTACTGTACAGTCGGCCCTCACTTCCTCAAAGTTTGAAAATGCAAGGAAAAATGTTTGAGGAAGCAAATTATCCGAGGAATCAAGTCCAAATATAATAGAACATATAAGGGAGGTTTCCTGGCAGCTGTCTGAGGAAGTGAGGGATCTGCGGTAGTAAATGTTCGAGGTAGTGAGGGTTGACTGTATACCTTCAAACATGGCAACCAACTTTTTGCAGTGAATATAACATATGACATATATTAAAAAGGTGTGGGTGTACAAAAGTATAGGGGGTCGCAGGCTTTAAGCCTTGAACACTATTGATATTTCAAAGATGTTGGACCAAACCTAGGCTAGTGCATTGCCTGTCTGCCGCCAGAACCCCTATCTAAGTTACATTTGTTGATTGACAGTCTTTATATATTATTATAACCAGCTATGGAGATCTCGTTGAATATTTCACAGATCATAAGATGTAATATTCCCAACTATTGTGCCTCCTTAGGGCAAATCTACTTTTGGGTGATTGACAGGCGTGATCTCAAGTGATCGGCTGACCTGGGGTCACACCTGTCAATCATCTCAGGATTTTATGAAATTTTGATAACAGCAAGAATTGCAATGGGTGCCCTTTGCAGGTATTTCAGTATTCAGCATACGTGTAAAGTAACATATAGGTAGACATATATATTTTCTAGCTCTGTACAAAGGCCAAAAAAAAAGAAGGTGTGTTTCAGGTTACCCGACCCTACCTAGGAAAACAGGGCCGACCCTAGAAATTTTTATCCAATTTTGAAAAAATATTTATACTTTAGGTCATTTTAGGGCAATTTAAGAGTTGTTCTGATAATTCACGAGTCGAGGCGGTCGTCGGCGAGTCGGCATAAAAGTTCGCGAGTCAATTTCTAGGTACTTTTCAGGCCAAAGTTTAAAAAAAAAAATCAAAAAAAAAAATCCGACCTACCTACCCTAGATTTTCAGACCATGTTACCTGAAACACACCTTCTTTTTTTTTGGCCTAAAGGGGTAATGCAGTTTTAAAATTAGCAGATGCATGAAATCACTTAAAACGAATTTGCATGATATCTATTAACAACTGGTTAAATTAATTAAGTAATTAATTAATAATGCGATCATACCATACAATGTAAACCACCGTGTCGTGTTTTTCAACGCGTTTGTCAATAATGACTGATAGGGGTCCTAGCGGATTAAAAGGCACTTATTATTCCTTATCTCAGTGCACACGTTTAGAGCGGTGTGCAAATGAATTAACATGTCAGTCCATCTTACAGCCTGTATGAAATATAATAGCCCCTACTGGCAATGAGCGCCACCACCCTTATAATCGGCTCCCTATTTTGGGTGTTTTTTAGATTAGAATAGGGCCACATTTCCTAATTTCTCTGGAGAATCGGGATGGTGACCACTACTAACTTTTATCCTAAATTAGACATGAGCTAATGGTATCTCTCGTGCACCCCCCCCCCCCAACTCATCCCCATATAACTGTATTTGTGCCTTAGGGTCCATAGAACAAGATGTTATAACATTGAACATCTTGGGATGCACTACCAGTTTTGGCTATTTATCCATGTGCGGTGTCATGCCACTTTTGGGTCTAATTTTACATCACAAAACTTTGGAGGTATGTTCAGAGGTTGAACGGTATTAGCACCTTCCCATCAAAAGATATCTGTTAAGGTAATGGGCTCATTTGAAAGAAGACATAATTCCCTATTGATTGATGGCTGTATCAGAATTAAAAATTGGCTGTCGAAGAGGCTCGGGAACATCAGAGCATGGGCGCTTCATTGAACCAATGGTGCTTCATTTTATGGTATTTTGGACTCCACCTATAGTATAAAAATATATCTTATCATACTATTAGAATTCTGCTTCGCAATGTATAAATAAGGAGTCTAGAATGATTCTGATGACATCTACATTCTGCTCTACTGGTGAAACTGACCTGAAAGTGAAAATGTAGAGCTATGGTAGTAGTCTTATATATCCTATGACATTTATTATGCTACTTATACAGCATACTTACACCAGGGGATGATGACATGGTACTACAACTCTATCATACCAGGGGCCAGGCCTCATTTATCAAGACCCCCGCCCCCAGGTACTGATATGGGCACTATGTACATAGCGGCCGAATAGGCACATAATGTAATGCCCTTCCTAGTCAGCGCCGAACGTTGTTAATGTTTGAAAACTTTTACAATTGGTTTAAAGCTATAGAAAAACGTTATACTGAAGAAACATATATCCCTTATCAATCCTTATTTTGTCGTCATAGGCCTAATAATCTGAGATAACGTTGGAAAAAAGGTAAATGTAACCTTCAAAACAAACATGCTCTAACCTTCTCACAACATTTTTCTTGATGTCAATAAAACATGTTTTTGCTGACTGTGTTCCACCCACTCCACCCGCATCTATATACCATTCAGCATCATATATGTACACTTATATCCACTATATGACGCAGGGTCTTCCCCAAACAGAGTTAATTTACTCAGTTCCCGCATCCTTCTCTCCGTGTGTACCTTACACACTGATAAGACGGAAAGTGGGATGGGTGTGGGTGGGTGTCGGGGGGGGGGGCGATACACAGTCCCTGAGACTCCCAGACAAGGCTGTGGTAAACAACACACCACGACCATTGTCTTTAAGGCCCGGGGACCACTCCTTATTTACCCTACAGTAGCTATACATGTGTGAACATCATCTTAAATATTGTACCCTTATCAACAGAGGCAAATGAACGAAGTAGCACTCTTTTAAAGGAAGAAATAGCAAAGAAACTAAGTAAGGGAGACCAATAGATAATACATCCTTTAATACCAAGGTTAATAGATAAAGTTATAGGACAAAACACAACAGTTGTATTTTTGCTATTCAATATACCAGTAATATATAATATATATAATGTTGAGAGAAGTTGAACTCAAGTATTATCCGGGAAATCTAGCCATAATAAGGCCCAAAAATGTACCTTTTTTTTTTCAAATCTAAATTTGTCTTTCAAGCAACCTTGCACCTTTTGTCTAGGGCCCAAAAATGCACCCTTTTCCTTGGAATCATCTTCACACATGTGACATGATAACCAAAGTGGAGGGAGTTCCCCCCGCGAGTTTTAGCGAGACCTCCTGTTTGTTATAACATGCACCAATATCAGACAAGTACATAGTGTTATAGATAATATCTGATAAATTGTTCCAGGATAAACTACATCGGTGAACAATGTATACTCATGATAAATAAAGGATATAATTCGTGTTCATAGGAAAGTAGTTGCACGGGCCTAGAAGAAAGAGATCCCCAGCTAACATAGGATGTTTTTAGAATGTTTTAAAACATTTGTATATGGGTTGGAAGAGAACGTTTTGAAATGTCCAGTGGTAGACCCCATAGGCAAGTGACACGATCCCTCCCCCCTTTCTGAAAATAAATGACAATTTTCGAAAAGAATCTCATGGCACCTGCTGGGATAGAACTCCAGTCCCTCAAATAAGAAGGCAGCCGTGGTAACCATTATACTACCAACTCTATTTCTATTGCCCGTAGCTCGTGAGGTATTAATCAGACACGTTCAATGGTTACAAATAAGGTGCTTAACTGCCTTTAAAGGTCAAAAGTTGAATTCTTAAGTAGTACTATTTAAGACTAATCATATCTACCTACTGGCATGTACTTTAAGTTCAGTAAAATAATTCAATCCTGCGGACCTGTTTTCATAGAACCTTATGACGTCATGCAAACACATAATCCACAGTTATAAGAGTTCACATTATGTACAAATGTAAAATAATTTGGCAGTAATAAAAATGACCCTATCAGTCGTATCTACAGCTAAGAAGATACGATCAGTCACATATAGGTGTTTCACAAGGCGAATTTGTATCTTAGAAGTCACTAGGTCGTAAGAGTAATATGGAACTGAACAGGTTGTGAAACACTTACATATGTCCCCATACCACCATTCGTATCTTATTACTCTTAAATACTTAATATCAGTTGTACCTACAGCTTGGTTGTGAAACACCCTACTGGTGGCAATTAATGCACCCCCTTGTCATCTTTTCAAACATTGTTTGTCACATAAACCATAGCGGTGACGTGACTTTTGAACGTTCCCTTATAAGAGGAAAAATAGTCCCCTATCTTTGAGGTACCTCTTCAAGAGCGTACTTGGGAGCATACTTAGCCCTCCCTCCCCGACTTTAAATTCTTACTTCTAAGAAATTAATTTTATGTCCACATTTACAGCTGTATTCACTTGAAACTAGGGACGTGTTTAGCTACGGGCCACCCAGGTCCGTAGCAATGTAAATGTTCAGAAAACTGTACGGGCCTGGACCCAAAACTACGATTTAGAGGGTGGCGCGGGGGCGCGGGGGCGCGGGGGCGCCCTCTCCTTTTTGCCTGTAGTTAAGAGTTTAATTGTTTTTTTAGACCCACATTTTGGCCAAAAATAGGGGGCGCGCCCCTTCGTTTGCCTAGAGAAGGATTCTTTCCCCCTCCTTTTGCCAAATCGCCACTGTTGGGCTGTCGTTTAAAACAGTAACCATATTAATATTATGATCTTTAGAATTTTTTAAAATTTTACACTTAAATCAATGTGTTCTAAGGGAGTTTGAGCTTGTCACTGTCATGTTTTTCCTAAGAGGTTGAATTGTTCACACATTTTGGGAGAATTTTGAAATTCTTGAAACAAAATTCTGCATTGTGGCGAGTTTTGAGAGCGACATAACATAACATAACATTCTGCAAGTCATGATGCTATTCAATCCATGTCCAGTGTTGCCGAAAAGTTTTTACCCACACAGGCCAATGTGGCCTGTGAGGCAAGATCATACACAGGCCATCTGTCTTCTACGTAGGCCACATAAAACTACCGTGGGGTATTGATGTCATCGAGGTCATTTAAAGCTATATTCTGCTAAATATACAAAATAAATGTATGGAAAATGTGTAAATTAATTGATAATCGTTACATAGCCATAACTTGGCTTCAGATAGGACTATCTGAAAACTTCTTACACTTTTGGAAAGCTGAGATCATGGCCGGCCATTGTGGCTGATGTGTAAGGCCCTTACATCATCGGCCATTAGGATATTACATCGGCAAAAGCAGATGTGCCGATGTCATTTCGGCAACACTATATGTCACTAAGGCCAATGTCCAATGTCTGAGTTAAGAAATGCCCCATGTCCCATGTCACTAGTATGGTGTGGTGTATGTGGGAAGAAATTCAGTGATGAAAAAAGTAGAGACTGAGGCAAGTCTAACTTCTTCTGCAGGGTAGGCACAACTGACCTAGTTTGCCGCGCGTTTATTGCTACTTCTGGTATGAGCAGTTACAAGGTCTCACAATGCTATTTCGACATATGTATATTACATCCCTCCACCTTTAGTTTTGTACTCATAAGTCCAGTCTGGTAGGTGGCTTGATTACTCTGGTAGACTTTCTAATACCAACTGGAGCAGGGCTACTTGGTCTTGGTGTAGGTGGCGTAGCACTAGGTAGAGGAGGCACATGGTGGTCTTGTGGAGTCGCTGGAGTGGTACTCGGAGGAGTACTGGGCTTCGGCATTGCAGCTGGCACTGGGATTTGAGGTGCAGGTGCAGGTGCAATGTAAGGCGGTATTGGTCGATTCTCCATGGTGCGACCATTATCACGACACTCAGGCTCAGTTGGGACACGAGCTCTAATGTGATCCATGTGGCGTCTCCACACTCGTCCATCATCAAGACGCACGATATACGTGACTGGACCAGTCTTTGATTGGAGCACTCCCGGCATCCACTTGGGCATACCAGCAAAATTCACGACCCACACGGCATCGCCAACAAAGAAGTCACGTGGGCTGACTGCAGGCTGATGGTACTGCCGTGCATAGGATTGTCTATCCATAACCTTACTGGACAGAGACGGATGAAGTACATCCAACAGGAAACGTGGCTTACGTTTCATCAGTAACTCTGCTGGTGCTTGTCCAGTAGTCGTCTGTGGAGTAACACAGTATCTGGAAAGGTAGCGTATTACCTTAGTTTCCAGATCTTCACCTGGCGTTTTCTTGATACCTTCCTTAAGCGTCTGTACGGCTCGCTCAGCTAAACCATTACTGGCTGGGTGGTATGGAGCAGTACAGATATGCTTAATAGCATTTTTCTTACAAAACTCTTGAAACTCTGAACTTGTAAAACAACTTCCGTTGTCACTCACAAGCACAACTGGAGTTCCATGAACAAAGAATGTTCGTCTCAACTTCCTTATAGTAGCTTTGGAAGTGGATGTGTTCATGACATGAGCATCAATGTACTTTGAATGAGCATCTACAATCACTAGAATCATTTGTCCATCAATTGGGCCAGCATAGTCTATATGGATCCTATGCCAAGGTTTACCAGGCCACTCCCAAGGATGGAGCTGAGCATGCGGCGGAGACTTGGATTGGACTTGACACTGCTGACATGATTTCACTTTAAGCTCGATATCAGCATCGATTCCTGGCCACCAAACATAACTGCGTGCGAGTGATTTCATCCTAACAATTCCTGGATGGCACTCATGGAGTTGCTCAAGAACACAGTCACGAGCCTGCGGTGGTATTATCACGCGCAAACCCCACATCAGGCAACCTTGTTCTGCACACAGTTCTTCCCTCCTGCGAAAGTATGGTGCCAGTTCTTCGGACACGCTATAAGGCCAACCCTTCAAAACAAAGTTTTGGACGGAAGCCATGATCGGGTCTCGAGCGGTCCAAGAAGCAATTTGAGTACATGTCAAAACCTCAGAACACGTTAGAACCTCAAAAGCCAACACTGTTTCAGCAGGCACAGGCACGGTGAAGTACGGTGTCGTTAAAGGTAACTGGCTTAGTCCGTCAGCATTGCCGTTCTCCTTGCCTGGCTTGTAACGTAAACGATATTGGTAATTTGACATTGTCAGTGACCAACGCTGTAAGCGGGCAGTAGACATAGGACTGATGAGTTTGTCCTCTTTCAGCGGGCCCAACAGCGGCTTATGGTCTGTTTCCACGGTGAATTCGCGACCATACACATACTTATGAAACTTGGTCACACCGAAGATTACGGCGAGCCCTTCGCGCTCGATTTGTGCATAGTTCTTCTCAGCGGGAGCTAACGATCTGGATGCAAACGCGATTGGTCGGTCGGAGCCATCCGGCATCCGATGAGAGAGTACCGCACCCAGGCCGTACGATGACGCATCACAGCCAAGAAGCAATGGTAGAGCCGGGTTGTAGGGAACTAACACTTGCGAAGATTGCAATAGTTCCTTTGATTTAGCAAACGCTTGTTCCTGTTCTGGCCCCCACTTCCACGGAACATCCTTCTGTAGGAGCTGATTCAGTGGTGCGAGTGTCGAGCTGAGGTTCCTTAGGAACTTGTGGTAGTAGTTTACCATTCCCAGGAAACTGCGGAGTTCACTCACATTGGTAGGAGGTGGTGCGTTCTGAAGAGCTGCTACTTTCTCGGTAGTCGGGTGAATTCCTTCTGCATCCAGCTTGTGACCTAGATAGACACAGGAATCTTGGAGAAACACACACTTCTCACCTCTCAGACGTAGTCCTGCCTGCTGCAGCCGACCCAGTACCGTCGTCAAGTTTTGATGTGCCTCCTCCTTTGTGTGCCCCGACACCAAGATATCGTCCAGATACACTGCTACCATGGGTATACCCTGAAGTACCTGCTCCAGAACTCTCTGGAAAATACCTGGTGCGGAAGATACCCCAAAACACAAGCGTGTGTACTGGTACAAACCTTTGGTAGTGTTAATTGTTGTGAGTTCACGGGAATCCTCACTGAGAACTACCTGAGTATATGCATGACTGAGGTCCAACTTGGAAAAACAAACACCCCCAGCCAACTTTTGGTACAAATCATCAACATTCGGAATTGGATATTTGTCCACCTTTGCTGCTCTGTTGACAGTCAGTTTGTAATCACCACAAATGCGAATGTCACCATTCGGTTTCATTACCGGAACGATTGGAGCAGCCCAATCTGCAAATTCAACTTTTACTATGACCCCGTCACGTTCGAGGCGATCAAGTTCAGCCTCGACCTTCTCTCTGAAAGACCAAGATAGTGTTCGCGCCTTGAACTGACGTGGTTGCGCATCAGTGTCTATATACAGTTTCGCTTCGTAACCCTTTAACTTACCAAGCTCGGGTTTGAATAGGTCAGGGAATAGTTTCCTGTAGTCCACATCTGAAAGAGAATGCACTGCGGACCAATCAAGACGTAACTCGTTGATCCAGTCTCTTCCGAGAAGACATGGTCCTTGACCCTCGACAACTAATGCGTCAAGTTGCAATGACTGACCTGCATGCTGCACATTCAATGTTACACGACCAAGTGGCAATAGACTTGCACCTGAAAACATCTTAAGTACAGGTAAATTGGTTTTACTTAACACCAAACCAGGATTACACTTCTTGACATTGTCAAACTGAACCTTGTTCAAGATTGTTACACCAGAACCAGTATCAATCTCCATGTTTGTGGCAACACCATGTAAATCTACACATACAATGTAGGGTTTGACCCTTTTACTAGGCATGGCATTGGTATGGAACAAATTATACTGATACTCGATAGCATCGTCACTCAGTGGTGCTGCGGTAGCACCTTCGTCAGTCTCAACAAAGTTTGTTGATTGTCTACAAACTTTCCCAAAATGATTGTATCGGGAACACTTGTGACAAATTTTCCCCCATGCGGGACAGTCGCGTGCTCGCTTGTTATGAGATGCGTCCCCACAACCAGAACACGTGCCCGTCTGGTCGGAAGGCTGCCGATGTTGTTGTTGCTGTTGACGTTGTTGATGTTGTCTGCGTGGCGGTGAAGACTGTCTCCTCTTGCCACGACCCCAGGAGTTGGGCTTTGACATCACCTTGTGGACCTTTGACTCCACAGGAGCGGTGGGCATAGACTGCGACATCACCTTGCTTTGTCGTCCCGTAGACTCCTGAGTGCGTGCAAATTTTAGAAGAGCCGCCAACGTGACGTCTGGCTCATCGAGCCCCTTTTCTCGCACTTTTGGCCATCGACATTTCTGAATAATCTGAGATTTTATCTCACCGTCCTCATTATGGAACTCACAGTACTTAGCGAGACTCTTCAGCCGAACATGGAACTGATCAATCATCTCGTCATCTCTCTGATAAGCCTGCCTAAACTCATATATCTGATACTCTTTGATGCATTTAGGGGCAAAGTAATCAGTCAATTTGGTAGTTGCTTCATCAAAAGTTGTGGTAGCATCAATGCCTAGAGATGTAGCAACATCCATAGCGTCATCACCTAAGAGTAACATCAATGATGCAGTCTTTTTTGCCTCATTGGTGATGCCTTTGTACACTAGGAAGTGTGGGAATTTTCTAAGCCATCTCTCCCACCTCTTAGCTGCAGACTCCACTGGTTCCAACTGGAAAGGGTGCATAATGAAGTCCCCCATTGTAAGGCAAAAAGTAGGCCTACAACAGGATGAATAGGTCTAGGCCACCTAAACAGCAAATGTTCCACAATGCAGATGTGAATGTTCAGACTGTTAAGACACAGCTGGTGCAGATCCAAAGAGCCTAGATCCACTGCCACTGGTGAAAGGAGTGTGTGCCTGTGCAGAAAGTGCCAACACATGGACTGAGGCTGACTGACTGCACAACTGACCCAAAATCACTGCCCTGAATTTTCCACCAAAGTTCACCAAAGATTACAATCAAAGTTCTCAAAATGGAACAAACTCACAGTTTCCAAGAGATTCCAGGCAAGATTGTCCACAGGGTAAGCTCCTTCGTCGCCAATTATGTGGTGTATGTAGGAAGAAATTCAGTGATGAAAAAAGTAGAGACTGAGGCAAGTCTAACTTCTTCTGCAGGGTAGGCACAACTGACCTAGTTTGCCGCGCTTTTATTGCTACTTCCGGTATGAGCAGTTACAAGGTCTCACAATGCTATTTCGACATATGTATATTACATATGGCCATGTCCCATGTCGATTTTAAGAAATGGCCATGTTGCCATATCGAATTTAGGGGTCTAGGGCCATATCATGCAGCACTCACGTCAGAGAAACCGGAAACTTGGATGGAAAAATAACCAAATAAAAGTAAAGTAAAGTCGAGGCGTCATCAAGGAGTATTCCTATTGGCTAAGAGGAGACAACGTCACAGTAAGGAACACCCATTGGATGATAAGACCTATATAGCAGGGTGCTTGGCCGGCCACAGTACAGTCATCTGGGGCCCTATGCTAGACCTATACCACCAGCTTCAGGCTCCCCAGTCACAGCCTGACTGTACCTCACTAGCAGCTCTGCTGCGACAATCGCTCCGGGCCTCAGACACAACGTCTAGACCTCCACCACAGCCCACAGCCCTGCACTGAACATCTAGATAAGAAGACAGCGGGTTCTCTCTACCACTACACGACTGTACTACACCAGCCTCAGCACTCCATCTACCGGTAAGGCCTAAATAAATTATTTGTTTCCGGTAACCCCATCCTACCTAGCTAAACAGGACCAGCCCTATTTTTTTTGACAATCTTACAAAAAGTTTTTGAAGATTTTTTGTTGACATGTTTTTACAATTTTAACGTACCTAGGAATTTACATCTTTCCTTGGGAGTTCACCAAAGTAAAATGATTTAATCCAAAGTATTTCCATTTCTCAATGTATCATATTTTTTTATTGCAAAGTATGTCTAAACATGTAGATTCTAAGGTTTGTCAGAAAAAAAATTATATAGAAAAAAAGGTTAACAGGTTACCTGAGTATTACCGTAAAACCTCGCTTATAGGTCGATTTTTATTTGGAATTTAATTTTGCTATAGGTCGAATTTTCACCTCTAAAGTCCAATTCGACCGATAGGTGCAGTTTTGAAAAAAAGTAAAATTATTTAGGGACCCAAAATTGGTTAATTTTAATGCTGTAAAATACACTTTTTAGGGCATTGTTTTTCCATACAAGGCCTATTTCATCACACCACATGTTGGGAGCCGTCTTTAGGACAGAATGTCATGACTATTACTCACTTTGGCTATAGGAAAAGGGTGGTCCTGGGGGAGTCTGGGTTGGGGTGTGGCCCCCTCAAAAAATCTCAAACTCCAATTCGACCTATAAGTGAGGTTTTCCTAAAAGTGAAAGCCTTTTCCTTTAAGTCGATTTTTTCCCTCAAAATTCCAATTCGACCTATAAGTGAGGTCGACTTATAAGCGAGGTTTTACGGTAGTTCCTATTAATTCTACCACAAAAAAAACTAAATTTAACTCAGTGGTTAGAAATTTGTGTGTTAGTGAGAATATATTGTGTGTTCCTTGAATAATCAAAAACTAAAGAGTCTGTGTCAAGAGAGGTAATTTTATGTTCAGATATTTATAAGAAATGAATTCATAACTTAACACACGAGAAGGTCTAAAAAGAGATAGCCCAAGTATAAGTTATCCATGTCTGCACATAGGCCATTATTTCACCATGGACACAACCATGAACAAAGACCGTATTTGCAGATAGGAAGGGGGGGGGGGGTAAAACATTTCAACCCAGTCTAGGGAGGAGCAAACATTTGTCGCCTACTCTCAGTAATAATGGCAGTGCATTCCTATGCTTTAAAAAAGTAGGGGTAAATGTTTGCAAAAATTCTGACCCCTCTTGAGGGGGGGGGCGTAAAAAATAAGCACCTTTTTAGGAAAAAGGCCCGCGCGTTACTATAGTTCAAAGGTGGGAAGATTTTCGGCGAGGGGGGCACGAAACATTCCACGCGCTCTCAAGAGGGGGGGTAAAGTTTTTTCGCCCCTCCGCGCAAAATCTCACCACCCCCCCTAATTAATAAATGAACACTCCCTAATGTATTGTTATCTGTTACAGGCTCGACTACAAGGACTATAGACCCCCTACCGTCACCCACACCCCACCAGCAATCTAGGATGATCTGCTCTCCAGTCGAGACGACCTCCACAGTGTATCCACACACATTGCACCTACAGACAGCCCTCACAGAATCCTACAGCGTGTCATCTTGCCTTTACTCTAAAGTAAGTTTTCTTCTTAGTATCCCAAATATTAGGTCAAATAAAACTGGATTGGGTATTTTCCTCTTTTAGGAATTATATTGTACTTGTATTGTCAGACCATATATGACATGAGAAACAATAATATACAGGCCTTTATTTATCCAACATATCCTTCTGTCAACACACATTTCGAACACAAACACCCCTCATGACGCCATATCAGTTATATGCTTACTTGGCCCCCAGCTCTCAGCTGATAACAGCCATGTACCAGTTGCTTTATATTGGTGAGCATAAGATTAGTTATAGATAATTCGTAGCTAAATCACTATTTAGAGAATAGAAAAAGATACATTAGTGCATTCAACAGATAGTCAAGGCGTGAAGCAGGAGCAGCATTGTGAGTTCCTAGATAATACACCAGGAGGTGTAAGTAGTTTGGCTTCTCGGTCCTCTGTAATAATCATAATACATATATGACAAACACATTCGTTTTTTCCATAAAACATCAACATCCCTTATTTCATTTTATACCACGGTTATCCAGCTTAGGCATTTAAAACTTGGATAACCAGCATGCATTTGCAGTGGATAAATGCACTGCGATGACATCACATTTGATAGATACTAGTTTTCATGATGACATCAAGCTGATTTCCTCTAAATTTGACAAACTTGGTATAAACGGATTAATACATGGATATGCTTCACCTCGCGCCTTAGCCATGGATAACCAACCCTCATGCTTATCCATGTATTATTCCCTTAATAATTATATCAAAGCTGTGCCAAAAACATACACTATTCAATATAAATTGAAAAATATAAATATAGTTGGCTGCTGAGTGTTGGCAATGTTGTACGTTGTACGTTGCAGAACTTCTGCAGACAATGTTGTACGTTAACGAACAAGCAATAAAGGGTCATCATAATCATGTCTAGACCAATCAAGGGTGGTACCGCCATGTATTGTTGCTCTATAATGAACAGGACATGACTCCTCTAAAGCAAACAGCCAACCACTACATAAATTCAGATGATATTACAAGTAAAATCAATTAGTATTGCAGGGAAGAGTATGATTAGAATTGATAAGGTTGACACTATGAGAGGGTATATGTCATAATGCCGACATAGGAAACAAATAACAGACAATTACAAAATTATAAAACAATTAAGATAAATTCATATAAATAGGCAATTAGGATAATTAATTTTCATATCAACCCCCCACCTGTAGTTTTATCTATTATTTCTTTATAATTTCTGTTCATACTGAGAGAATGCAAGTATGTATGAGACATATTATCTTTGACTGACCTCTGTTATATTCACATTGTTTCAGGAATAGATCGTCCTCAGTGACAGGAAGGAAGGAATAGAGGAAGACTATCCCAAGCATTACTACATGTTAACAGTGCTTCCTTCTAATGAACCCAGGTCATCTATAAAACAGCCTTATAGATTAATGGTCTTTGATGTAAAAATTGTAAGCTGTGAATAGAGTTATCATCTGATTGAGTGAATTATCATAGGTTCAGATCTAAACTACCTATCACATTCATTTCATTGTTTAGTCACCTAATCACTTATCAAACAGTGGGTATATTTTTGTTACTTCTATTCCACACCCAAAATGGCAACAAGTAAGGAAGTTATAAATCCTGTCTGCGATGTCAGCATCATTAAAACAAAGCGGGTGCTGCTAGTTGAGAGTATTGTGTTTGAGAATGTGATGCCATGTATGAAGTCCTTCCTGCTACCTCGCCAAGTTGATGCAATTCATGCAGAGAAAAGTGGGTTTGACAGGATCGGCAAAATCCTGGATTACGTCGATCGGTTAACGCAGTGTTCACAATATGCTGCCTTTAATGCCCTGATGAAGGCAGTAGCAGGGACCCAGCCAGATCTCTTTGAACAACTTGTAGGGAGGGCCCCAACTGAAACTGAGAATATGTTTTGTGTTAAAGACATTGTCCAGGATGTGAAAGACAACATCATAAAGACAGATCACTGTACAGACTCAGAACTTGATGAAACAATCCGTTTTGAGTTTGAACACATAGATTTAGCAATTGTAGATAGGGATTCAGGGTCGAAGTCTGAACAAGTTCCTCATGAATACAGTGATCATCTTACTGAACTTGAAGGTGCTGGCAGAAACATCTCTGCCTGTGACATCTTGAGTGATGAGAGTAAGCCAAACGAGAAGGTGCTGGTGTTTGGCAGGCCAGGGGTGGGGAAGTCCACCACCACCCAGTGGCTTGCCAGACAATGGGCAAAGGGCAAATGGGCAAGCTGTATTACTCTGCTGTTGCTGCTTCAGGTCCGGTTCCTCACCGGTGTAGATGTTCAAATAACGGCACTTGAACTTTTGACACTCTACAGCCTCTACCAGCTCAAGGACATGGCAGATTCTGTTGTCTTGTCCTCATGGCTGAAGAATCCCAAATCCAGGATTCTCATCTTCACTGATGGTCTAGATGAGATTCCTGGATTTGCAAACAGGATAATCCATACACGTAAAATCAGTGATCTCACACACAAAGCCCACCCTATTGATCTTGTTATAAACATCCTCAGAGGAGATTTACTTCCTTACAGTACTGTCATCTCTGCCTCCCGCCCCTTTCTTGGTCTCAGTAAGCTCTCCGTTGATTTCAAGGCGGAAGTACTGGGTCTGACATCAAGAAAAGTCGTGGAATTTGTAGAGCGCAAATATCCGGAAAAATCAAATCATATCTTGTCTGTTCTAGAGGGAAACCCTATCTTGTTATCTGTGTGTGGGATCACGTTCTACACAATGATGATCTCACGGCTGTTGAGTGAGGGAGTTGTACTTATAGACGAGGAAGTACAGACGTACACTCGTCTGATGGCCTTCATTTTGGTGCAATATACATCACGGAAGATTTCTGGTTCTATTTTCACCCTAGAAACAAGTTCTTACTTCTCAAAATTATCTGAAATGGCTTTTTCAGGTATATTCCAGTCAAAGGAAAATTCTAAATTAACAAAATTGGTCTTTAGTGATAAGGACCTGCTAAAATTCCACCTTGACTCAGAGGTCCTTACTTGCATCAAGAAAACAGGAATCATCCAAGTAACAGAAAAAAAAATAGGCCACAGTACATCTGTTTTGGCAGAATTCTTTCATTTGTCAGGGCAAGAAATGTTAGCAGTTCTGCATTTCCTATCCAAGTCAACAACTCCCACTGACACATTGCACCCACTGTTTGCTGGCGGACACTTTGATATGGCCTTGATGTACACTTTTGGTTTACATTTTGACAAGACAAGTACCTGGATTGATACACTGTGGACAGCCATGGGTTCATGTAATCCTGGTACAGATATATCATGTCGTCCTGATACTGACACATGTAGTGCTGAAACATCAGAACTATCATCATCTAACTTATGTGCATGGCTAAATGCACTATGTACGGCCATGGGCTCATGTAGTCCTGGTACAGATATAGCAAGTAGTCCCGAAACTGACACACCATGTAGACCTGGTGCCAATATGTCAATTTCCCCAGTCACATCGATCACCTCAGAACTGTCTCAGTTTATTGACAGACTGTGGCTAAATTCAAAAAACAAAATGAAGGTCTGCCAATTAATCTATGAAGCTCAGTGGGTGGACAAGGCAAAGGAGGTGTTCAGTCAGATTGCCCCTAATGGGGAACTGAGCATAAAGGGGGTCAGCATGACAGCCATAGACATGCTGGCAGTGGACTTTGTGTGTAGGTGCTCAGGGGCATTAAGCAGTATTACACTGAGAGGGGTCAATGCAGATGACACCTTTGTGAAGGTCATGGTGTCTTCTCTGTGTAAGAACAACCTGCAGACCCTGCAGGAGGTAGACCTCTACCATAACAGTATAGGTGCTGCAGGGGCAGCTGCCCTGGCCTCCATGCTACACACTAACACCAGCATACAGACACTCAACATAGGCTATAACAGTATAGGTGCTGCAGGGGCAGCAGCCCTGGCCTCCATGCTACACACTAACACCAGCATACACACCCTACACATAGACAGTAACAGTATAGGTGATGCAGGGGCAGCTGCCCTGGCCTCCATGCTACACACTAACACCAGCATACATACACTAAACATAAGCAGTAACAGTATAGGTGCTGCAGGGGCAGCTGCCCTGGCCTCCATGCTACACACCAACACCAGCATACAGACACTCAACATAGGCTATAACAGTATAGGTGATGCAGGGGCAGCTGCCCTGGCCTCCATGCTACACACTAACACCACCATACACTCACTACACATAGGCAGTAACAATATAGGTGATGCAGGGACAGCTGCCCTGGCCTCCATGCTACACACTAACACCAGCATACAGACACTACACATAGACTATAATAGTATAGGTGATGCAGGGGCAGCTGCCCTGGCCTCCATGCTACACACTAACACCAGCATACAGACACTACACATAGGCAGTAACAGTATAGGTGATGCAGGGGCAGCTGCCATAGCCTCCATGCTACACACTAACACCACCATACACTCACTACGCATAGACTATAATAGTATAGGTGATGCAGGGGCAGCTGCCATAGCCTCCATGCTACACACCAACACCACCCTACACACGCTACACATAGGCAGTAACAGTATAGGTGATGCAGGGGCAGCTGCCCTGGCCTCCATACTACACACTAACACCCATATACAGACACTGTCTGTATACAATAACTATATAGGTGATACAGGAGTGGAGGCCCTGGCAGCTGCGCTCTATAAGAACACCACCCTGATGGAGCTGAATGTTGGACTTAACAACATGGGGCATGCTGGTAGAGAAGCCTTGGCTGCTGTCAGTCAGTCACCTACTCTGACAATAAAGTGGGACTGATTCAGCACAGCCTGTTCAGTGTGTATATGTCACACCTATTGTTGTTCAAACTGGTATGTTGCACAAACTTGACAACTATTTCAAACCTAATACTTGTGGGGGGAGGCAGGGGGGGTCCGTATATTTATCACATGTGAACATGACATAAACATGTGGTAGCCTTTATATGTGAGGAGAGTCCTCAAAACTATGCCCTTTACAGTTTACAGCGCTTAGTACAATGCATATACCCTAATGATGGGGGGAGGCATTCCCGTCTTATCCAATGATTACCATATGTTGAAATGGTCATACATTCGGCAGCATCATTATTGGAGTCTACCCTGTCTAGTGGATGCTGACACAGACAGTGCCCTAATTACATGGGCCCTATAACCTAATGACCTCGGTATGAACTACAGAATCAACCCATATACTGATAGGCAATTGGCACTTTTCAAATACCCGATTCTGAATGAAACATTCTATAGGACAAGGTTTAAAAAGTAGTCTTGCAGTCATAGGCTGAACAGAACCTACCATTTGTGGTATAGTATGAATATAGTATGTAAATGCAGCTGGTAAATATCAAAAGCCACCCTCCATTTCTACTAGTTTAGTTTCAAGTCTATTGAGGGAATAATGCCTGCCAGGTTGAGTGGGAATCATGCACGTATTACATAACATTTGAAAATGTGTATTTGACAGCACACCTGAAAAAGAGATTCCTTGTAGTAAAGTGCTAGAAACTAACCTTAAATTCCCTCTGTAAAATTCACATTTCTAAGCAGATGTTTTAATTCACCAGGGATATACAGGGACAGTTAATATTTTGCATATGTACAGAAGTAAATCCCATGTGTATCACAAAATGAATTAGCCTGTGGAGAACATGAGTGCTGTTATCTACTGTAAATATTGTTCAATATTAGGCGGGTCACCCTAATAATTAGTTTAGCACAGTGTGGATATGGAGAAGGTGATTCAAATAGGGTTATCCATGGTATATACATGTAAAATGTTTGATGATGATCAGGGTTGTCCACTGTGTATGGTCTTGTACATGGGGCAGCATGGTCTATATATGGTGAATGCAATTCGGTGAATACTGTAGAGGATGCTGCCATCTGGTGGTATAAATATAAACCACAATAACCAAACTTAAAGCTGCTCATGGTTAAGTTATGCAGAACATTGATGTTGGTAGATGAATGCATTACATGTGTACAATGTAAAGGGTGATAAGAGTGTGGGTATTGTATTATGTTATGTCTCTGTGTATTCATACTTAGAATTAACAGCTGAAGACTGTATTGATTATAACTTTTGCTGGTTGATGTATTCGTATAAGTTAAAGTTATGTGAGGCTGTTAAGATGCATGTATGTGTATCTGGAAATGTAGAGACTTTGAGTATTGTCTTATATTAGACTTAGTATTACATAAGACTTTATTTATACTACCATAAATGCTTGCATATAAGCCTAACTTGCGTTTAAGCTGCCCCCTTACTTCTGGGAATACTATAAGCCACACCGGGGGTCTGACTATGGCGACTTCAGTACTATGGTATACATCTAAAAAACGTGAATAAGACGCACCCTGACCTTGGGCTGATCCTATAAGCCACATAGGGAGTCTGATTATGGCGACTTTAATACCATGGTATACATGTATGAAATCACATATTTATAAGCCTCTCCCTGACCTTGGGCTGATCCTATAAGCCGCACAGTTGGGATATGATTCGCGTCCTAGCCGATGCTTCTACATGGAGATTTTATAGTACTGAGAAAGACTGCTCTATTTACTTCCAGCTGATTAATGTATTCATAAATATACATTAATGTTATGTACATTCCTTGTTTAAGTACCATGTATTACTACACTATGTACCAGTTCATATAACTGACCATGTCACTGATAAAGAAGCTCTGAGTGAATTATACAATGTACCATTGTGCACTGCCAGCTGCAGTTTAAGAGCTGGGACTACGGAATATCATATATAATCAGAATAAAGATATTATTTCTTAATTTACAATATGTTGTCTCCTCCTGTTTATTATAGTAATCCTAGTTACCATACACCTTCAATTTGACAAATTTAAGTACATGAACGCTTATATTTGAACTCATGAAAATCAAACATACTTATTTCTTTGAAAATATGGACAATTAAAACAATATATAAATAAATGAATTCAATCAATAAGTCCCACCCCTGCCCAAATAGGTAGCGTCCTTTTTGGGTCCTATCATACGTTAAACAATTTAACTGATTAGTCCCAACCCTACCGAAATAGGTGGGCTCCCTTTTTGGTCCTATCATACATTACAGAGAAAGCCTAGTTTAGTTTAAAGTCTATTTAGGGAGTAATGCCTGCCAGGTTGAGTGGGAATCATGCACGTATTACATAACATTTGAAAATGTGTATTTGACAGCACACCCGAAAAAGAGATTCCTAGTAGTAAAGTGCTAGAGACTAACCTTAAATTCCCTCTGTAAAATTCACATTTCTAAGCAGATGTTTTAATTCAACAGGGATATACAAGGACAATTAATATTTTGCATATGTACTGAACTAGATCCCATGTGTATCACATAATGAATTAGCCTGTGGAGAACATGAGTGGTGTTATCTACTCTATGTATTGTTGTACATTAGGCAGGTCACCCTAACAATTAGTTTAGCACAGTGTGGATATGGAGAGGGTGATTCAAATAGAGTTATCCATGGTATATACATATAAAATGTTTAATGATGATCAGGGTTGTCCACTGTGTATGGTCTTGTACATGGGGCAGCATGGTCTATATATGGCGAATGCAATTTGGTGAATACTGTAGAGGATGCTGCCATCTGGTGGCATGAATATAAACCACAATAACCAAACGTATAGCTGCTCATGGTTAACTTGAGCAGAACATTGATGCTGGTAGATGAATGCATTACATGTGTACAATGTAAAAGGGTGATAAGAGTGTGAGTATTGTATTATGTTATGTCTTTGTGTATTTATACTTAGAATTAGCAGCTGAATAATGTATTGATTATAACTTTTGCTGGTTGATGTATTCATATAAGCTAAGGCCAAATAAAAAAAAAGTTTGTTTCCGGTCACTCGACCGGGTCTAGCAAAACAGTGCTGGGTCACCCTTTTTTTTTTCTCTTTTTCACTTTTTTTTGCTACATGCCAGTTTTTATGGTTTGTAAATCGGACAATTTTTAAGGATTTTAGAGAAAAATGCTAAAATAAGCCCTAAAATGGAGAAATGCAAAAAAAAAAAGAAAAAAAAAGAGAAGAAAATTGGCCAGCCGGGTCTGGTTTGTATGACCGTGTTACCGGAAACCAAACTTTTTATATTATTTTGGCCTAATGTTATGTGAGACTTAGCATTGTATTAAACTCTATTTATACTACTGTAAATGCTTGTGTATAAGCCTATAACTCGCGTATAAGCTGACCCCTAACTTATGGGAATCCTATAAGCCACATAGGGGTATGATAAAGGCAACTTTAGTACTATGGTACACATCTAAAAACCCAAGTGCAAGCCGCACCCCAACATTGGGCTGATTCTATAAGCCGCACTGGCGATCTGACTCACATATTAATTTGCCACTGCATTCCGTGTTCAGGTACGATGTATCACAACACTGTTTACAAGTTTATAACATTGACCATGTTAATGAGCAGAAGCTGATAAAGACGCTGCTTTGAATGCATTATACAAATGTACCACTTTGCACTGCCAGCTGGAACTACAAAATATTATATATGATCAAAATAAAGATATTATTTTTTAAATTTGCAACATGTCGTTCCCTCCTTTTTTATCAAAGTAATGCTAGTAACTATACTCCTCCAATATGAAAAGTTTAAGTATATGAACGCTTATCTTTTGACTTATGAAATTAAACATATTTATTTCTTTGAAAATATGGTAAATTGAAACAAGTATAATAATAAATTTAACTGATTAGTCACACCCCACCCAAATAGGTGGGCCCCCTTTTGGGTCATATTTCATATTATAAAAAGCCCACACTTTTAGAATTTGAAGGCAATTTATCAAAACTGGAATTGCCCAAGTACACATCAATACCATGGGTGAAACATGAGCGAAATGATAGAAAAGGAAGTATAATGTATTATGTGTGTAGAGCAGTGATAATCTGCACTCCCTGTATATATATTGTAAATTAACAAATACGAAACCCCCAGGGGCTGCTGACTTTTACTACCAAATATTCCCAGTGGGGGCGCTAACAGGATGGGTCATACTGTTAACATATTTTACTTTGCTTTGTTTTCGTGAGATTTGCGAAAATGAAAATCTATGAATTCATAATTTTCACAAATATTTATCCAATATAATTATAGAACCAAAATTCCGGAATTGAGATACATGCAAAAATGGACTTTTTAAATTTTTTTTTAGAAAACTCACAAACATTTATAAATACGAATATATCTATGCTTACAGTGTGTGCGCGCAGATACTGTAGGCATAGATATTTTCATGTGTACATTAGAGAACCGGTGCGGGCGTGAACCGTTTTCCCTCTCCAAGCACCGTGGTGGTGATTGGGTTAGTAGAATGAGGGTGTGTCACTAGAAGTCCCCAATGTTCTTTGAGCATTCCATTCTGGTGAAAATAAATGTATTGAAATTCATTAAAAGGTTACATAATTATCATAAGGCATAATAAAGAATTTTCCTGGTATCCAGAATTTGCAAATAACTTTTTTAACTAATGATATAGCCCCTTTAAGCAAAGTCCCCCCTCTGCCTTGCACCAACCTTGCTGTGGGACTGACCTCCATAGCCACAGCATTGTGGGGGAGCAAAATATAATAGAGAACCATGCACAGGTCGCCAGTGTAGGCCTCATCCTACTAATAACTGGGTCACGGGGATGCTATAAATAGCATCAGTTGCGGCCCATGCTACCTGGTAAAATATGCATTATATTTTGGACAGACATGACCTTTTATTATGGTACCATATGAAAGGAAATTAAATACAGTTTGCAAATTAATTATTTAAAGGCATGTATCACAAATACCATTCTCATATTAACCCCAATATAACCCCATATATTGATACTGGTGGGTCTGGGTCCTCAATCTGTTGATTCCGGGAAGTTTACGATACCATAGAGCCGACTGGAAGGAGTTAATAGGTGGTCATACCTGTAAAGTGGTAAAACGTGGGAGGATCTGAAAGAGACTTTATACTATGTGGGTGCCCATACATTAAAAAAAACGACACAGGCGGCACAGCGACACGGCCCTTTTAAAAATCGACACTGGCGACACAGCCTTTTCTTAAATCGATGGACACAGATAAACAAGGACATAGAGATTTCCAAAGGAAAAAGGGACGATGAGACATAGATCTGAGTAGGGAAACACAGGGGAGCTATGGTCGACATACATGGTGATACTTTTTTTTAAACTTTTTTTTTTTTTGGGGGGGGGATACAAAAAACAAACAACATAGACTAACACATGGGTCAATATAGGCCTAGCTATACTAAATATGCCTACTCCATTTTTAAAAGTAGGTCTATGCCTACTCTTGGGCTTGGCCAAGCTGCATGAAATGCATTCATTTCACCAGCATATAGGGGGCCTAGGCCTAATGCATCTAAAAAGTCGCTACAAAAATGTATCAATTGTCCGCTACTAAAATGTATCAATTGGCCGCTACTAAAATGTATCAATTGGCCGCTACTAAAATGTATCAATTGACACCAGAAGCTCCCGTGGCTGGTGGCATGGTAGTCGTTAGGTAACACAGCTGTGTTGCTTGGTGACATAGCTGCGTCGCTAAGACCGTGACGTCACTGGTAGTGGTACCTCGGTTACTTTTCTTTGAAATCTCTGGGGGTGCAGAGGGGTCCCCCCCTCAGGTCGCAAGGTCGTTTTTTTAGACCCTTTATCCTATAATCAATTTTGTGGAAAAGTCGCCAGGTCGCTTAAATCATTGCCCCAGGTCGAAAAGTCGCCTGGAAAACGGCCGAAAACGGACCAGGTCGCCAGGTCGCCGAAAACCCCTCTGCAGTCACATCTCTTTTACCGTGTGAAACTCACTAAAATCGTCCAAACAGGCCCTAAATACATCGATTCCAGCTCGAATTAATTATATTCCGAATAGACATGGTTTGCTATCTCTTTTGCCGACTGAAAACCGCACAAAACCGTCAAAACAGGCCCTAACTCAATAGTTTTGTGCTACGATTCTAACCAGTGCGCGGTATACGTCATTCTGTCATGAGATCTGAGGTGGCGCCGGAGAAAGTCTCGTTGCCTCTCGTGAGGCGTGAGTTGTCATGGTGACGTTGACACTTCCGGTTTCGGTCAAAACAATGGCGTGTTTTCAAACCGGACCATTGATGTTGACATTAATTGGCATTTTACATGATTAAAGTGTTTCTCAATTATTTAATTTGAAGGTGGACAAGGTAGGTAAATGGGAAATGACCTATATTCAATTGACATGGTTAGTTATACGAACGATTGGAGCTAATTTTGACTTAAATTTGATCTGCACAATTTTTGGTCAATGGCCTCCATGACAGGGATTGCTTAAAAATAAGACTTTTCAGTTTGAGATGATCTGCAGAGTAGGTCAACTATTGATTTACTATGCTTCCTTCGGTATTGTCGGGCCACACTACTTTACTTTACATACCACAAAAAATTTAAGTGAAATTGTGATTCCTTACATATGAAAATGATGAGTTTGTGATCTCTTTTATTGGGGTAAAATGAAAAAAATTGACAAAAATGATATTTCTTTCTAATATTTTTATTTTATCAAATACAAACATAAAAATCGACAGACATGTACATCAAGTGTAGGCCTTTCATACTATGCAGTTGGATTTTTATAAAAACATTTATTTTTGACATTTTTGGAACTTTTTCAATTTCGACCCCCCACTACCAGAAGCTTTTGGTCGACATGAAACATTTGAATCTGTTTTGACGTTTTGAGAAAAGGATGTCGACCATAGCTAATTATATTTATATAGGAAGATTTTATTATCCCCTCAAGCTAAAAGTAGGCCTAGTCCCAATAGGAATTGAATTTATATAGGAAGATTTCATTATCCCCTCAAGCTAAAATTAGGCCTAGTCCCAATAGGAATTGAATTTATATAGGAAGATTTCATTATCCCCTCAAGCTAAAAGTAGGCCTAGTCCCAATAGGAATTGAATTTATATAGGAAGATTTCATTATCCCCTCAAGCTAAAAGTAGGCCTAGTCCCAATAGGAATTGAATTTATATAGGAAGATTTTATTATCCCCTCAAGCTAAAAGTAGGCCTAGTCCCAATAGGAATTGAATTTATATAGGAAGATTTTATTATCCCCTCAAGCTAAAAGTAGGCCTAGTCCCAACAGGAATTGAATTTATATAGGAGTCCCAATAGGAATTATATTTATATAGGAAGATTTTATTATCCCCTCAAGCTAAAAGTAGGCCTAGTCCCAATAGGAATTGAATTTATATAGGAAGATTTCATTATCCCCTCAAGCTAAAATTAGGCCTAGTCCCAATAGGAATTGAATTTATATAGGAAGATTTCATTATCCCCTCAAGCTAAAAGTAGGCCTAGTCCCAATAGGAATTGAATTTATATAGGAAGATTTCATTATCCCCTCAAGCTAAAAGTAGGCTTAGTCCCAATAGGAATTGAATTTATATAGGAAGATTTTATTATCCCCTCAAGCTAAAAGTAGGCCTAGTCCCAATAGGAATTGAATTTATATAGGAAGATTTTATTATCCCCTCAAGCTAAAAGTAGGCCTAGTCCCAACAGGAATTGAATTTATATAGGAAGATTTTATTATCCCCTCAAGCTAAAAGTAGGCCTAGTCCCAACAGGAATTGAATTTATATAGGAAGATTTTATTATCCCCTCAAGCTAAAAGTAGGCCTAGTCCCAACAGGAATTGAATTTATATAGGAAGATTTCATTATCCCCTCAAGCTAAAAGTAGGCCTAGTCCCAATAGGAATTGAATTTATATAGGAAGATTTCATTATCCCCTCAAGCTAAAAGTAGGCCTAGTCCCAATAGGAATTGAATTTATATAGGAAGATTTTATTATCCCCTCAAGCTAAAAGTAGGCCTAGTCCCAATAGGAATTGAATTTATATAGGAAGATTTTATTATCCCCTCAAGCTAAAAGTAGGCCTAGTCCCAATAGGAATTGAATTTATATAGGAAGATTTCATTATCCCCTCAAGCTAAAAGTAGGCCTAGTCCAAATAGGAATTGAATTTATATAGGAAGATTTCATTATCCCCTCAAGCTAAAAGTAGGCCTAGTCCAAATAGGAATTGAATTTATATAGGAAGATTTTATTATCCCCTCAAGCTAAAAGTAGGCCTAGTCCCAATAGGAATTGAATTTATATAGGAAGATTTTATTATCCCCTCAAGCTAAAAGTAGGCCTAGTCCCAATAGGAATTGAATTTATATAGGAAGATTTTATTATCCCCTCAAGCTAAAAGTAGGCCTAGTCCCAATAGGAATTGAATTTATATAGGAAGATTTTATTATCCCCTCAAGCTAAAAGTAGGCCTAGTCCCAACAGGAATTGAATTTATATAGGAAGATTTTATTATCCCCTCAAGCTAAAAGTAGGCCTAGTCCCAACAGGAATTGAATTTATATAGGAAGATTTTATTATCCCCTCAAGCTAAAAGTAGGCCTAGTCCCAATAGGAATTAAACGGAGAACAGGATAAAGGGAGAACGGGATGAACGGAGAAGGGTATGAACGGAAAAGGGGATGAGCGGAGAACGGAACGAAGGGAGAACATGATGAAGTGAGAACGTGATAAACGGAGAATGGGATAAACGTAATAAACGGAGAACATAATAAACGGGATAAAGGGATGAACGGGATAAAGGGAGAACAGGATAAGCGGCGAGCGGGATAAATGGTGAACGGGATAAACGGCGAACCGGATAAACAGCGAACCGGATTAACAGCGAATGGGATTAACAGCAAACGGGATGAACTGAGAATGGGATGAAGCAAGAAGGGGATGAACGGAGAAGGGGATGAAGGGAGAAGAGGATTAAGGGAGAAAGGGATAAATGGTGAACCGGATAAACGGAGAACGGGATAAACAGGGAATTCAGATCGAGGCTATTGTCATCGTAGTTTATCGAGCTAAACAAAGATTGCTCCTGTGTCGCCTGTTCTTACTCGACAGTCTATTGTCATCGGTTCTGAATTTTCGGGAAATTATTTTTTTCTCCAAAGTTGCTTTTGAAGTAACGTTTCTATACCAGAATTTTTGCGCGGTCATTTTGCTGTCATCGAAATTCCGATCAGAGCAGTAGAAACTGAGTTATAGGCGATTTCCTGATACGGCCGTTAGCGAAATTTCACATTTCTGAATTTTCGGGAAATTATTTTTTTTCTCCAAAATTGCTTTTGAAGTAACGTTTCTATACCAGAATTTTTGCGCGGTCATTTTGCTGTCATCGAAATTCCGATCAGAGCAGTAGAAACTGAGTTATAGGCGATTTCCTGAAACGGCCGTGAGCGAAATTTCACATTTCTGAATTTTCGGGAAATTATTTTTTTCTCCAAAGTTGCTTTTGAAGTAACGTTTCTATACCAGAATTTTTGCGCGGTCATTTTGCTGTCATCGAAATTCCGATCAGAGCAGTAGAAACTGAGTTATAGGCGATTTCCTGATACGGCCGTGAGCGAAATTTCACATTTCTGAATTTTCGGGAAATTATTTTTTTTCTCCAAAATTGCTTTTGAAGTAACGTTTCTATACCAGAATTTTTGCGCGGACATGATGCTGTCATCGAAATTTTGATCAGAGCAGTATAAACAGAGTTATAGGCGATTTCCTGATCGGCAGTCTAGCCTCTAGCCTAGGCCATAGAAGCCTAGGCCAATCGATGACAGTCCTATTTTCGGGTAAATTTTTCTTCTCAAGAATTCCTTTTGAAGTAATCTTTCTAGAGCAGAATTTTTGCGCGAACACGATGGTGTCATCGAAATTACAATCAGAGCAGTAGTAAATGAGATATGGCTGCTTTTGTATTACGGCCGAGAGCACAAATTTCATTACGGCCATACTACAAACGCCCATAGCTCATGTTCTACTGCTCTGATCGAAATTTCGATAGCACCAGCGTGTTCGCTAGAAAATTCTACATTAGAAAAGTCATTTCAAGAAGAAGTTTGGAAAACTTTTTTTTTCAAACTTGAAGCGAGCCTGTGAATGGCAAAATTCCAGCCCGCCACTAACTGTCTCGTCTCTTCTCGCTGCGCGCGAGAGGCCGCGAGTTGTCATGGTGACGTTTACACTTCCGGTTTCGGTAGTTTTCAAACGGCGCCGTTGACGTTAACTTACATAGTTGACATTAATGGTCATTTTACTTGATTAAAATGTCTTTCTCAATTATTTTAAGCTGATCAATACGGGTAAATAGTCTATATATTCAATAGTGTTGTTTAGATATACGATTAGAGCCAATTTTGGCTTGAATTTGATCTGCACAATTTTCGGTCAATGGAGTCCATGACAGGGATTGCTTAAAAATAAGACTTTTTAGTTTGAGATGATCTGCAGAGTAGGTCAATTATTGATTTACTATGCTTCCTTCGGCATTGTCGGGCAGCACTACTTTACTTTACAAACCACAAAAAAATTAAGTGAAATTGTGATTCCTTACTTATGAAAATGATGAGTTTGTGATCTCTTTTATTGGGGTAAAATGAAAAAATTGGACAAAAATGATATTTCTTTCTAATATTTTTGTTTTAACAAATACAAACATAAAAATCGACAGACATATGCATCAAGTGTAGGCTTTTCATATTATGCAGTTGGATTTTTGTAAAAACATTTGTTTTTGACATTTTTTTAACTTTTTTTATTTCAACCCCCCACTACCAGAAGCTTTTGGTCGACATGAAACATTTGAATCTGTTTTGACGTTTTGAGAAAAGGTTGTCGACCATAGCTAATAAAGCATAAAAATCGACCTGCAGACAACTTTCTTTAAATTCTTACAGACATAAAAAATCGACAAAACGACACAACCCTTTTGCTAAAAATCGACACGGCGACATGGTAAAAAATATGGGTACCCATGTAGAGGCATATGTGGTGTCACGGTACAAATAGGCGACAACATTTCTGGTTCTGACCCTATTTTTCTCCTTCAGACGGGCAAAATGTTGGGTTCTTTTGAGTGTGCAGTAATGAATGACCCCTTTAATTAAAGCTTAACACATATCTGATTTTTTTATTTGCATCCTGCATAAAAAAGTGTGTTCCGATTTTGCGCTAGTTGCCATGGAAACGGACTTACCCAAACTGGAGAAATTTTACAAGTGCCCAGCGACCTTTGACCTTGACCTTGACCCCTCTAAGCACCACCCAGGGTTACCATGGCAACAACCAACTTTTAATATTTTATTTACCAAGGCCTTTGGGAACAATTTGGGCCGCAGATTATGATTCTGTGACAAATTTAAGGCCTCCTACCGCTGATTATATGCACAGTAGTACCGTTTTTCATTGGCACTATTTACGACTGCAACATTCTGGGGGCGAATTTGTACTGTGACACCATGTAGAATACCGTTATGGCCCCCTCTCCAGTACGCGGTAGGACGGTGTGACTGAAGATAAGAAGGACCCAGGCGTGCAACCTCCAGTGTGGCTCAGGATAAACTCTAGTTCCCAAATCCTTCCAAAGGAAGGCTCTGGTAACAGCCACATGACCTTGAACCCGGGTTGGAACCAGTGGACAGGAACCAGAATGTATGATGGTAGTATTACCTCCTTACTTTCTAGTTCCATTCCCCCTTCCTGTCCACTGGTTCCAACCTACCAGCAGGGATTGCCCACTGCCAGCAAAATCCCAAGTTCAGGGTCACGTTGCTGTTACCAGAGCCTTCCTTCGGAAGGATTGGGAACGAGAGTACTCAGGATACCTCCCCCCCCCCCCCCAAGGTGTGTTAAGTCTCAGTGATCCCACTAGAGGGCCCCACCTGCCAGGCTGCCAGTACACCAGTGATAACACAGGTGTTTGTCATCACAGAAAACCAGATGTAAATATGTTTGATCTGTGTGAAAATAGTTCTATTGTGGGAAAATCATTTTGCATTGGGATTTTCTGGGTTTACTTGAATTGAAACCGGATGATCTTTACATGAATATTCACATATTTTTAACACAAATTAAATGCTGGCATTCAATCATAATGACGACCCTCTCAAAGGCGAGTTAGTCGCCGGGACTGCATTGGTGCATCATAATGAATTTTTTAATCTTTTATTGACATCTGCCTTTATAGGGTTGACAGAGACATTACATTTTATTGAAAGGCACCATGTTGATAAGATCATTCAATGATAGGAAATTGGCTTATAGGAAAAAAACATGCACACGGGAGGCATAGAGGCAATAAAAACGTGATAAAAGCGCAATATGGGTGGTACAATTTAATGCAGAATATTTTCCAGCCACAGTGAACCTTGGGCAGGGGTACTTGGGAATTTTAGCTTTGAATCCTGTAAATATAATTATGAACTTGGGATTGTAGATCTTCTTTAATACCATGCATGAGAGTCAGTCGTGCTTATCCTTATCTATAAGAGGACTTGCAAGAGCACGATCAAACACTGCCCTACCTTTACCGTACCGCTGGACACTTTCGTTTGGTGGCAGGTCTTTGCGTTGCCGGTACTATGCAGTAGTTTCTGGAATTTCCCACCGCATGTTCAATGAATTATTAAAGGCCTAAAGTATTTGTAACCAGCCTAAGTGGGAGTACGCGTTGTGCCTTATCCATGGATAAGGGAATGGTAATTAATTAATAATGGGGGAGGGGGTGAATATCAGCAAATATATCATGATCTCCCCGGGGGGCCACTCCCTATATTTTCTATAGTAGCTATGTGTGAACATCACCTCAAATTTAGGACCCTTATCACGGGAGGCAAATCACCAAAATAGCACCCTTTTCACGGGAACTTGGGCAGAAATCATACTTTGAATCAAAATGGACAAGAAAATTCCCCTTCATCAAGGTGATCAATCGAAATCATGGAGAAATAACCGACAAAAGGTGGGCCTAAACCTTAACCTAAAATTTCCCACCTGGCATGAAACATAGAAATGTGTCTGAAAAGAGCTGGATAAAGTGTCACCTGGAAGTTTCTGCAGTCATTGGGCCCAAAAATGTACCCCTTTTCATCCAAAATTGTCTAAAAATCACTCCTTTTCAAGGGCCCTTGCGGGCCCTTGCCTGGGACCCAAAAACATACCCTATCCCTTGGAATCATGTTCACACATAGGAAGCAATGCTGAGGGAGTGGCCCCTGTGAGGCCCCTATCTTACAAACGGCCCCTATCTCACAAACTAATCCATTTTGTTAGATAGGGACCATATCAGGCCCCTATCTGGTAAAAAGCCCCTATCTCACAAAACCATTTAACAGATAGGGCTTACGTCAGGCCCCTAAGTGGCAAATACTTTTTTTAAGTCCATAAATCGCAAATTCTTTGGTATTTGACCGACAGCACTTATTAAGGTAAGAACTGGCATTTGTATTAAGGGAAATTGTAGCTAATTAGCCAGGATAATCAACTAATTAGGTTATCCATCCTTCATTGCAAATCAAGGATTTTCCTGCTTTTCAAATGCAGCAAATAATTATGTGACGCTATTGATAATTAAAGGATTGAGTAAGTAGTCAATAATCAGGTCACTGGTAGCTAATTTAATAGGGCTTTATAGACCTTCCAAATCTATTTCATAGTGATGTGACCATACTGATGATGAATTGATTAGGTTATTAGATCATCAATCAATAATTAGGTCAGTCATATATCATTGCCAATCAAAAACCGTTTTTAAGTGCAAAAGCGCTTTTTGAGGTGAGAACTGCGAATGAGGCAGATTTTTGTCCACCGTTGACAGTTTGCATAAGGAACTGTCAACAATAGGAATACACTGTCAATAAAAGAAATATTTTCCAA
This sequence comes from Harmothoe impar, assembly GCA_947462335.1. NCBI lineage: Eukaryota > Metazoa > Annelida > Polychaeta > Phyllodocida > Polynoidae > Harmothoe > Harmothoe impar. Next base: position 2,496,091 of record OX381706.1, read on the forward strand.
GTATTGACATTTCAATCTGTCAATAGCGTTTTGATGGAGTACACTGTTTGTAATATAAATAGCATAATATATTTCAACACTCCATGAGCAGTTAGAGGCTTGAACAAGTCTAGCATGTGGCAAAGACTATGCTTGTACCAAAATAGGGCATTCTGTGATTTACCATGACAGATAGTTCCTAACCCTTGAAGGGCCCCAGAGTGATTGTAGTGATCATGCATGAATGGATGCATGAATGCCTGCCAACAGATTGATAGACTGATGATGAATGGACATGATGGGTGATGAATGCACATTACCTGATGGGTTACTCACTAGTTCTACATCCATGCATCCTGAAGGAGCACAGCACTTCTATGTATCATGCATCCCTTAAAGGGTTAAGGGGTATTAAATGCCCGTATTGACTATACCACAGAAGACCACAGGGCACCTGTTGACATGAGATTGACATAGAACACATGTATGCTGTATGGTTAAGGGAGTGGTTGGAATTCTTTACTTTGGGGGGGGGGTAGAAAACCTTCAAAACCTGGACCCTAGGGGAGGACCGGAACATTTCCAACCCTTTTCAGCCCAAGTGGGAAGGAGGGGGCTGGAAAAATCTCCCTGTTTTAAAAGAATTCCCCCCTCCCCTTTTTAAGAAAAATTACCATGCCGTGACCTGTGTCACTACACTTATAAATATTCACATGTATTCCCAGCTAAAAAATGTTATTTTACGTCAAAATAGCATATTAAAACTTTATATAACGTTATGCCATAGTAAGGAGCCTTAGAGAAACATTATATAACATCATATAATGTTATAAAATATAAAATGTATAACATTTTCTGTTTACTGGGTTACAGTCAACTCCCTCCGTACGGCCACCCCCCTAGCTTGCTAGACTATGTTACTAGAACCCAACCCTTTTCTTTTGGCCTACTTCAACTTTGATTTCAAAAAACATTTTACTGATCTACTGAAGAGAAACTGATTATGAGGGCTTACTGTATTCTAGTTCATATATGTGATGTTACTTTGATCTTGATATAGTGCTAGCCTACCATTTGTAAGATAGGGATTTTGTGAGATAGGGACTTTCTGTGACATAGGGGCCTGGCCTGGCCCTATCTTACAAAGTGCCCCTATCTTACAAATTTATGTAAGATAGGGGCTGTTTGAGAGTGGCCCCTATCTGACAAAAACTTGTGAGATAGGGGCTCTTTGCAAGATAGGGGCTTCAGGTGGTCCCTATCTCACAAACGGCCCCTATCTTACACAACTTTGTGTGATAGGGGCCGTTTGTGAGATAGGGGCCTCACAGCCCCCCCCCCCCCCCCCGGGATGCTCTCCCTCTTGAGCGCTTGGGATATTTCGCACCCACATATCAACTTTATTTATGCACAGGCATATTGCTAAAAATGGGCACACTTTTTTAAAATTCCCCGACTGAGAGAGGGGGGGGGGGTAGAAGGGGTAAAAAACGTTCCCCTCTATATGGTATATTGTGAATTGGATATATAGTGCATATATATGAGTTTCCTATATAGCTATTTTGACTTGCTGGTAGTGAATATGAATATGGACCAGAAATATATAGCGGTTTAAAACTATATCTATTTAAGAGTAACACCAATGTTAACTAAGGGATTGGGCTATGTCTGTATAACGGGTTATTTGATTATTGTATTTCCATTACATCTTGTGTCCAAATTTTCCAAATTGTAATTTTGACCCAAATTATGGATTCTACACCCTAGCAAACCCTAAAGTCCATGTATTACACAAGCAAATCAGACAATCTTGAGTTTCTGGTGGCCATCTTGGAATTTCCCAAATTGTAATTTTGACCAAAAATATGGATTCTACACCCTAGGAAACCCTATGATCAATGTATTACATAAGCAAATCAGACAATCTTGAATTTTTGGCGGCCATCTTGGCAGCCATCTTGGAATTTTCCAAATTGTAATTTGGACTCAAAATATGGATTCTTCACCCTAGGAAACCCTAAAATCCATGTATTACACAAGCAGATCAGACAATCTTGAATTTTTGGCGGCCATCTTGGAATTTCCCAAATTGTAATTTTGACCCAAAATATGGATTCTACACCCTAGGAAACCCTAAAATCCATGTATTACACAAGCAGATCAGACAATCTTGAATTTTTAGTGGCCATCTTGGCAGCCATCTTGGAATTTCCCAAATTGTAATTTTGTCGCTCTTATAATATTCTCTATAGGCCTATACTATAAAACATTTTCGCCCCTCCCCCACTACTAGGCCTAGGCCTACATAAAAATTGTCAATACTTGGTAGGCCTATAGGCCTACTATAGGTATATATTACAATATTCTCTATAGGCCTATTCTATAAAACATTTTCGCTCCTCCCCCACTACTAAGCCTAGGCCTACATAAAAATTGTCAATTCCGGTTTATATTATAATATTCTCTATAGGCCTATAGGCCTACTATAGAAACATTTTCGCCCCTCCCCTACTACTAGGCCTAGGCCTACATAAAAATTGTCAATACTTGGTAGGCCTATAGGCCTACTATAGGTATATATTATAGTATTCTCTATAGGCCTATACTATAGAAACATTTTTGCCACCCCCCCACTACTACGCCTAGGCCTATATAAAGATTGTCAATACTTGTTAGGCCTATAGGCCTACTATAGGTATATATCATAATATTGTAGGGGCATGATATTACATATTAATCTCATACACGGTATTTCCGGGTAACGTCTGTTTACTCGGCTTCTCCACCTGGAGCTAGTGCACACAGTTCCCGGGAGAGGGCGCAGGTCCTCTTCAGGTGACCGTGTGCCGCTCTCAGGTGGGCGGCCGACCCACCCACCTGGCCACGTGACCTAAGAGCCGGTGTTATATAAGACCCATGTGTTTACCTGGAACGGCAGTCAGTGCAGGCCCGACTGACGAGAGACTTCACATGTCCAACCGTGCGGACAGAGTTGTATGCTAAGAGTTGTATACTGACCGTTTCCTCTATTTATAGAGAAACCTGATCTACCTGTGTGTATTCATTCTACACTGATCGTTCCCTAGTAAAGGAACTAGAGTTGTTATTCTTGTGAATAAAGACAGATATATTCTCGCACCTGGAAACTGCCGTGATCGTTGTTCTTTAACCTAGAGTTAACTACGAACCACCACACTGGTGCCGTGACCAGTAGCAGTAAAGGTAGCAGAACAAGCTAGTTGTTCGAGAATATGTTCGGGTTATACTGAACAGGAAGTCCTTGAGTGGACAGACAGTCCTTTAGTGGACGGACAATGGCTACCGGTGGTAGCCTGGGCGGCTCTGGCCCAGAGCTGAGTGAAGGGGAGTTGGAATCAACTCGCCTGGAGGTGCCAGGGATGGACCCTGGGGAGGGCTTGAAGCCAGAACAGAAGAAGAGGAAATTGCAGGATCTTTCCTGGGTGGAACCCTATGTAGGGGATGAGAGATTCCAGAGGGAATATGACGAGCGTTTGGCTCGGGAAGAGGATGACCTCTACTGGGAAAATGTCCGATTGGACAAGCAGTCAATGGAAGATCAGTATGCTGCATTGACTGAGGAATTGACTTCCCTGGTAAAAGAAAGGGACGAGATCCTCTCTGAGAATCAGAGGGTAAAAGGAACTCTGATAGAAGAGAGAGAACGGTTGATAGAGGACAACCGGTATATGAAAAAGAAGGTTGCTCAGGAATCGCATGAATACCAAAAGATTCAGGCAAAGATTGCTGAGAACCAGAAGGAGAATGAACATTCCGAATCTCTTAAGGAGAGGTATGAGAGGGAGTTGAAAAAATACTCTAGAGAATGGTATGCCTTGAAGAAGGGGACAGAAAAGCTCGAGAAGGGCAGAGACCAGTTGGTCAAGGATAACGAATCCACCAGGATACAAATCCTGGAAGAAACGGAAGAGTTAGAAAGGAAACGGAAAGCTGAGGTGGAGGCTGTCTGTTCCCTTGAAGCCAGGAAAACTCTCCTGCGGGGTGAATTGTCGAAGGCAATGGAACAGCAGGGGGAGGAACAAGTTCCAGCTGTCAGGCCGGAATCTGTTCCGGATAGTACTCCTACTACTAGTAAGGGGGAAGCATTACCTCAATTCGATCCATTTATTAATGATAATGGATTGAGGAATGTGGAAGACTCTGTGTATAAGAACAGAGAGAAAGATTCAAGGGGAGTGAATGTTACCGGGCGCTCTCTTGGATGGGAACCAGTTAGTCATGCCAGTATTGGCCCGGTTAACAGGGAAATGTCTCCAGAGGAGGAAGTGTCTCGACATTATAAAAATAAATTTCGAGATGAAGTGGTGAATCATAGTTATGGCTCATTGAACCCCTTTGCGGGAGATGACCCGGCTCTATATGGGAATCCGGGAGGTTATGATAGCAAGGGTAATTATAGGTATTGCCCAGATGCAACTTATTCGTACCCACCTCCGGCCACGGAAACACACTCGGGAGTCAATAAAGATCCTGAGATTAGGCCGAGGGATAGGATGAATAAGGGGACCCAACCGGGAACAAAGGGAAGGTCAAACCCGGTGCATAAAAACACTAAGGGATTGTCAGGCTATCAAGGCCCACGCTTTGATGAGGGTTCAGAATCTGAATCAGATAAATCATCTGACGATGTACCCAAGAGAAAGGTTCCTTTGAACCGGCGGGTCACAATGACCCCGGCGGAGCACCGATTACATAATCGAGACCCCGCCATAGGTAATTTGGGACTAGATTGCTCTAGCCGAGGTCAAGACGGTACAGACCTACTGGCTTGGAGTAGACGCATGTCGGGTCAATTAGTGCATTCTAATTATGCCGCTAAAAGAACTGCACGTGTGACTAAGCCTTACAGGGGTTTACGACCCTGGAAGGAAGAATATCAATCACTTCTAGATGATTGTAAGTACAATTGCTGGAACAAGGAGGAATCCTTGGGAGCTTTTGTGATATGGTTGAGTGACGGCCCGGGTAAGATAGTGGTTGAAGAATGGAGGGACACTTACGGGCCGGAAGCTACATACGACCAGCTGGAAGTATTAGCTTGTTATACCTTTGGGAAAATGGTGACAGTAGATCACTGGACTCTGTTTCAGAGAAGAACGCAGAAACCGAAGGAATCTGCTAAAATTTTTGGGCTGGAATTGCAGCGATTATTGCGGCAGGCTAGGCCAGAATGGAGTAGGGATGCTGAATATTACATAGAATCTCTATTTGTAAGATTTATTAGTGGATTGAGTGATCCCGAACATGCTAAAGTTTGTGGTAGAGCTTGGGAAGCTGGGTCTTCCTTAGCAGATTTGTTCATGGCGATTGATCAACATGACAAAAAGAAGATACTGTTGGCTGGTATGATACCCGCTAATAGGGGGCAGCGCGTCTCTGGAATTGAACATTCCTTAGATGGAGACGATTCTTCCGCGGAAGAATCTGAAGGGGAGGAGAGAGTAGACGCCCTTAAATTCAAGGGTCGACAGAAATCTAACTCAACCCCAGCTTCCGGGAAACTTCCTAGTAACAAAGGTTATTCGGAAACCCCCCGGAAACCCGACATTCGGGAGCCTCAGACTGAACCCAGTCAGAAAACCCAGACCCCGGAGACGACCACTCCGGCTAAAACAAATGCGTCAGGAAACTCATTAAATACCTTAATGGAGTCCATGATTAAACGCATGAACGAGGTGTTTGATAATCAAACCAGGCGCCGCCCTAGGGTCGATCGTAACACCGTCCAGTGTTACAGATGTCAAGTCAAAGGGCACTTTGCATCTGAATGCAAAGCCGAGAAACCTGTTTTAAGAAGTGAGGTTTCGGGAAATTAGAGGGGGTTACCGGGGATGGCAGGACGGTAACCCCTGAGGAAATATGTCAGATTATCACCGACGTTGGCGGTGAAGATTCATTAGCGTCCAGCAAGAAGGGAGATGGGACCGTACATCCCGGAAACCATGAGGCTGGGGAGACTGGTACAACAGGCGCCCAGGGGTGCGCGTATGGGAAACCTAGTGCCAGTTTAGAGGAGTCAATAACCAAAGAGTTGGTTAAGGTTGGAGGAACCAGGCTTCCCCCGGGTCATCCTTGTCTGGAACACCTGAAAGGATGTGGATTCGACCTGGGCACTGATAGTGACCTTCGCCGGTTTACTAGGAATCCCTCAGTAACTGATGGGAAGAGGTGGTACGTTTCCTGTTCTGTACAAGGAAAGACTGGGGAATTTCTTATGGATACTGGAGCTAGCCACTCCATGGTCTCTAAGAGATTCATCAGCTTATTGCCGAATATGTGTGAGAACCTCACAATGAGGGTAAACGCATGTACGGCCGATGGTACCAGAATGAGGACATTTGGACGGACTTTTCTGATAATCTCTGTGGCCGGGAAAGAATTTGTTTGGGCCCCGACCATAGCTGAGATTGAAGATGATGGTATTCTGGGTTTGGATTTTGCGGCGCTTTTCGGTGCGACTTTGAATCCGAAAAGTGGGAAGTTGAAAATTAAATACCCGTATGATATGACCATACTCTGTAAGTTGAGAGTGATAAGTAGTGTCGCTAGTGTGGCACAGACTGTGAAGATTCCCCCGGGAATGACCTGTGACGTGTTAGTCAGTTCAGGGAGGCTAATCCAGAGAGGATTAGCGGTAATCGAGCCGGATATGGCTGTATTATCCCGGAAGGGATTGGAATCTGCGGATACCCTAGTAGGGAATTCCAGATGGACAGTGACACCCATTTCCAACCCCGGAAACTCCACAGTATATCTTGAGAAAGGCACTGAAGTTGGGAAAGTGATACTTGCGGAGGCAGTCACCGGTAGCCACCAAGACCTGAGGTTAGAAGAAGGAGGGGAAGAGGAATTGCATGAAGAGTTAACTAAGTTGTTAACAGGATCGTCCATAACGGATGAGAATGATCAGGAAGCCCTAAAAGCTATGCTGAAGAGATGCAGGCAAGCTTTTGCGGCCCCAGGGGAACCCCTGGGGAGAACCAATAAGGTATTGCATGAAATTAAGACCGGGGATAACCCCGCTTTTAAGATTCCTTATAGGAGATTACCCCTCAAGAAGAAGATTGTAGCTGAGGAAGAGATAGCGAAAATGCTGAAGGATAATGTTATTGTTCCCAGCATGAGCCCTTGGTCCTCCCCTGTGTGTATGGTAACCAAGAAGGACGGTAGCATACGGTTCTGTATTGATTACCGGAAACTGAATGGGTTGACTAAGAAGAACTCCTATCCTCTTCCTAGGATAGATGAGACGATTGATTCCCTGGGAGGGAATGAATGGTTTTGTACCCTGGATTTACAGTTCGGGTATTGGCAAGTAGGCATGAAGCCTGAAGATATGGAGAAAACCGCGTTTTCTAGCCATATTGGGTTGTTTGAATATACTGTTTTCCTAGTACATAGAAAACCTTTTAGAACAACGACTTTATAGTTATTGTCTATACAGTAACTAGGGGCGTAACATATTAACACGACATACTACACAAGCGAGATCATCAAACTCAATATAAATATGGCATTACACTGTAATAGCAACCATAATAGATGATTTAGGTACGTTTTATGACAAGTGAATATAATATCATACATACAATCGAACGGCTTGACACATTTCGATATGACTTCCTTATGAAGTTTCCTTACTCGGTTATTAAAAAAATGCGCGTGGGGTGTGTATATATTTAAGTTGAACAGAAAAGTTATTAAAAACCAGTCCTGATAAGGACTCACAACCACCAGCGTCTTACATTGATTTGTGATTTAATGAAAACATTCACACAATGGATAACAGTAACCACAGCCTTTGTTTTAAGCCGGGTAATCCGATTATATAACCGGAGTATTAATATCTCTCGCAACATACAACAGAGTCAACACACACGACAATACCTGGCGGTATATTTAGTATATACACATAGTCTTAACGACTTCATATAAACATTACGGGTAGCCACGTTTCCTAGCTTATCAGATCATACAATCTTCATATGTAGCATATTATGAAGCCTGATTCCTTAGGTAAATATGAGAATACCTTATTGGAACACCTGAGGTGATATGTATCACATAATAATGATATATTTTATATATTAAAAACGTTTTAATGAGTAACCTGGCAGTGTACCCGGAAACCCTTACAATTAAATATAGCTTACTGGTGATCTAGTTGTGGTCAAGGTGCTCTCCGCTTCTAATAGACGAATGAGTGAGGTGCTCTCCTCTTCTTAATACTGTTTCTTGGATAAATATCACCCGAAGGTAAGTTCATATGTATACAGCTCGATAAGTATCCCGTCCTCGCTCCAGTAAAGTTCATGACATATATAACTATAATCCGGCTGGAAACCACGAGTACTGTCCGTTTAACACGTAATCCTAGCTCCAGGAATGTTCATGAAATATATAAGTAGATCTGGAACCACGAGCATTGTCTGTTTGACACGTAATCCTTTGGACGGGAACAGTTTATAACTCAGCATAATAGTATCAGGAACACATCATGGTAACGTATCCCAAAAGTTAGTTTCAGGGACGTTAGTTTGGTAGCTTCCCGGTGGAGTCCTGATTCCCCATCGGTAGGCTATAGTTGAGAGTTGAGTAGTTAGGTAAGTCCAGAGCTTCCACGGAATGTTTTCATTAAATCACAAATCAATGTAAGACGCTGGTGGTTGTGAGTCCTTATCAGGACTGGTTTTTAATAACTTTTCTGTTCAACTTAAATATATACACACCCCACGCGCATTTTTTTAATAACCGAGTAAGGAAACTTCATAAGGAAGTCATATCGAAATGTGTCAAGCCGTTCGATTGTATGTATGATATTATATTCACTTGCCATAAAACGTACCTAAATCATCTATTATGGTTGCTATTACAGTGTAATGCCATATTTATATTGAGTTTGATGATCTCGCTTGTGTAGTATGTCGTGTTAATATGTTACGCCCCTAGTTACTGTATAGACAATAACTATAAAGTCGTTGTTCTAAAAGGTTTTCTATGTACTAGGAAAACAGTATATATGTTCGTTACCACCTAGTTTTGTCTAGGGGGGGTAGTGTAGGGGCATGATATTACATATTAATCTCATACACGGTATTTCCGGGTAACGTCTGTTTACTCGGCTTCTCCACCTGGAGCTAGTGCACACAGTTCCCGGGAGAGGGCGCAGGTCCTCTTCAGGTGACCGTGTGCCGCTCTCAGGTGGGCGGCCGACCCACCCACCTGGCCACGTGACCTAAGAGCCGGTGTTATATAAGACCCATGTGTTTACCTGGAACGGCAGTCAGTGCAGGCCCGACTGACGAGAGACTTCACATGTCCAACCGTGCGGACAGAGTTGTATGCTAAGAGTTGTATACTGACCGTTTCCTCTATTTATAGAGAAACCTGATCTACCTGTGTGTATTCATTCTACACTGATCGTTCCCTAGTAAAGGAACTAGAGTTGTTATTCTTGTGAATAAAGACAGATATATTCTCGCACCTGGAAACTGCCGTGATCGTTGTTCTTTAACCTAGAGTTAACTACGAACCACCACAATATTCTCTATAGGCCCATACTATAAAACATTTTTGCCTCCCCCCACTACTACGCCTAGGCCTATATAAAGATTGTCAATACTTGTTAGGCCTATAGGCCTACTATAGGTATATACAAGGACATAGAGATCATCAAAGGAAAAAGGGACGATGAGACAAAGATCTGAGTAGGGAAACACAGGGGAGCTATGGTCGACATACATAGTGATAAGGAGAGGGAGAACGGGAAGAGGGAGAATAGGAAGAACGGGAAGAATGGGATAAAGGATAAGGATAAGTTTATCCCGTTCTCTGTTTATCCCGTTTGCTCTTTATCCCGTTCTCCCTTTATCCGGTTCTCCCTTTATCCCGTTCTCCCTTTCTCCAGTGCTCCATTTATCCCGTCGTCTGTTTATCCCCTTGTCCGTTTATCCCTTTCTCTGTTTATCCCGTTCTCCGTTTATCCTGTTCTCCGTTTATCCGTTCTCCGTAAATGGGATAAACGGAGAACGGGATAAACGGAGAACTGGAGAAAGGGAGAACCGGAGAAAGGGCGAAAGGGATAAACGGTGAACGGGAGAAAGGGAGAACGGGAGAAAGGGATAAACGGAGAACGGGATAAACGGAGAACGGGAGAAAGGGAGAACGGGAGAAAAGGAGAATGGGATAAACGGAGAATGGGATAAAGGGAGAACGGGATAAAGGGTGAACGGGATAAAGGGAGAACAGGATAACAACAAGGGGGGGGGGTTTCCGCGCGGAGTGTGCGAAAAAAATGTCACCCGCCCGGTCAACAGGTCGAAATTTCACCCCCCCCCCTACGGGTCAGAAATCGGCCTGCAAGCGAGCCCTTTGAAGCATAGTAACGCACGGGCTTTTTGGCCCAAAACAGGTTAAATTTTTTTTACCCCCCCCTAGGGGGGTCCAAATTCCCCCCCCCCCCCCGGTAAAGGGGTCCAAATATTTTTGCCCCCCCCCCCAAACAAACCCCCTCCCGTTGATAAAAAATTATCACTCCCTAAAGGGAGAACGGGAATAACGGAGAATGGTATAAACGAAGAACGGGATAAATGGAGAATGGGATAAACAGAGAACTAGATAAAGGGAGAACGGGATAAAGGGAGGGGGGCGGGGGCTTCAACATCAATAAAATGACGAGGGGCATCATTGTCATTGTTATTGTCATTTTCTGGTAAAAAAATATTCTCCACAATTAAAAATAAACGGCAGGAGATGAACAGAGATGGGGCTAAATGGTGAAGGGGATAAAGGAAGAACTGGAGAAAGGGAGAACTTGAGAAAGGGAGAATGGGATAAAAGGAGAACGGGAGAAAGGGAGAACTGGAGGAAGGGAGAAAGGGATAAACGGAGAACGGGATAAACAGAGAACTGGAGAAAGGGAGAATGGGATAAACGGAGAATAGGATAAACAGAGAACGAGATTAACAGGAGAAAGGGAGAACGGGATAAACGGAGAACAGGATAAAGGGAGAATAGGATAAACGGAGAGCGGGATAAAGGGAGAACGGGATAAACGGAGAACGGGATAAATGGAGAACGGGATAAAGGGAGAACGGGATAAACGGAGAACGGGATAAACGGAGAACGGGATAAATGGAGAACGGGATTAACGGAGAACGGGATAAACGCAGAATGGTATAAATCGAGAACGGGATAAATCGAGAACGGGATAAATCGAGAACGGGATAAATCGAGAACGGGATAAATCGAGAACGGGATAAATCGAGAACAGGATAAATCGAGAACGGGATAAATGGGATAAAGGGAGATGGGATAAATGGAGAACTGGATAAAGGGAGAATGGGAGAAACAGAGAACGGGATAAAAGAACAAGGAAGGGCTTGAGGGCTTAAATGTAGTGTTCTTAGTCGAATGTCGCGGGACATAAATAATCTCGTCGAGAGTGGATGCTCTTTTTTCGACTTTTTTCAGACTTTTATTATCCCCTCAAGCTAAAAGTAGGCCTAAAAAAGTAGGCCTAGTCCCAATAGGAATTGAATTTATATAGGAAGATTCTATTATCCCCTCAAGCTAAAATGTAGGCATAGTCCCAATAGGAATTGAATTTATGTAGGGAGATTTTATTATCCCCTCAAGCTAAAAGTAGGCCTAGTCCCAATAGGAATTGAATTTATATAGGAAGATTTTATTATCCCCTCAAGCTAAAAGTAGGCCTAGTCCCAATAGGAATTGAATTTATGTAGGAAGATTTTATTATCCCCTCAAGCTAAAAGTAGGCCTAGTCCCAATAGGAATTGAATTTATATAGGAAGATTTTATTATCCCCTCAAGCTAAAAGTAGGCCTAGTCCCAATAGGAATTGAATTTATATAGGAAGATTCTATTATCCCCTCAAGCTAAAAGTAGGCCTAGTCCCAATAGGAATTGAATTTATGTAGGAAGATTATATTATCCCCTCAAGCTAAAAGTAGGCCTAGTCCCAATCGGAATTGAATTTATATAGGAAGATTTTATCCCCTCAAGCTAAAAGTAGGCCTAGTCCCAATAGGAATTGAATTTATGTAGGAAGATTTTATTATCCCCTCAAGCTAAAAGTAGGCCTAGTCCCAATAGGAATTGAATTTATATAGGAAGATTTTATTATCCCCTCAAGCTAAAAGTAGGCCTAGTCCCAATAGGAATTGAATTTATGTAAGAATATTTTATTATCCCCTCAAGCTAAAAGTAGGCCTAGTCCCAATAGGAATTGAATTTATATAGGAAGATTTTATTATCCCCTCAAGCTAAAAGTAGGCCTAGTCCCAATAGGAATTGAATTTATGTAGGAAGATTTTATTATCCCCTCAAGCTAAAATGTAGGCCTAGTCCCAATAGGAATTGAATTTATGTAGGAAGATTTTATTATCCCCTCAAGCTAAAATGTAGGCCTAGTCCCAATAGGAATTGAATTTATGTAGGAAGATTTTATTATCCCCTCAAGCTAAAAGTAGGCCTAGTCCCAATAGGAATTGAATTTATGTAGGAAGATTTTATTATCCCCTCAAGCTAAAAGTAGGCCTAGTCCCAATAGGAATTGAATTTATGTAGGAAGATTTTATTATCCCCTCAAGCTAAAAGTAGGCCTAGTCCCAATAGGAATTGAATTTATGTAGGAAGATTTTATTATCCCCTCAAGCTAAAAGTAGGCCTAGTCCCAATAGGAATTGAATTTATATAGGAAGATTTTATTATCCCCTCAAGCTAAAAGTAGGCCTAGCCTTATAAAAGAGGATTAGGGGCAGGAAAGGTCCTAATAAAGAGGATTTTGGGGAGGAAAGGGGCTAAAAAAGAGGATTTTGGGAAGGAAAGGTGCTATAAAAGAGGATCTCGGGCAGAAAAGGTGCTAAATAATAAAAAAAAAAATTGTGTTTTTTTTTGGCTTCAGCGAGGGTAGGGGGGCTATAAATAAAATAGGCCAAGCTATAGTTAGTAGGCCTACATTGAGAGAATTGATTATAGTCCCGGTGCCCCCCCCCCCCCTCTTTGTTTTCAATAGTGTAGGCCACAGTTAGTAGGCCTACACTGATTAAATTGCCTATAGGCCTAGCACCAGCCCCCCCCCCCCCCCCTTTTTTTTCAATAGCCTAGCCTAGGTCAAATTGATACATTTTAGTAGCGGCAGCAAATTGATACATTTTAGTAGCGGCAGCAAATTGATACATTTTAGTAGCGGCAGCGAATTGATACATTTTAGTAGCGGCTGCAAATTGATACATCTTAGTAGCGGCTGAAAATTGATACCTCTTAGTAGCCCATAGAAGCGGCCCCCTCTCGATATCTGATTGGAGCTTTACCCGGAGCTGTGGACGATAACATAGTCTATACATCTTAGTAGCGACCAGATCGAGGCTGTTGTCATGGTGATGCTGACACTTCCGATTCTCGGCGATTTAACAACAAAACTCGGCAGTTTAACAACAAACTCGGCAGTTTAACAACAAATTCGGCAGTTTAACAACAAACTCGGCAGTTTAACAATGAGACTGGCAAGTTTTGATGTTAAATCGGCAAATTTTGATGTTAAATCGGCGAGTTTTGGTGTTAAATCAAGCTGCAAACCCAACAAATCATTGAAAACCGGAAGTCCGCCATTTTGAATGTACTGGTTTCCTAGGTGACGTTGACACTTCCGGTTTGTCGGTTTGTTTTCAAATGGATTGTTGACATGGATATTAATTGGCGATTTATGTCATTAAACTATCTTTGTCAATTATTGTAATGTTAAATTGGCGAGTATTGATGGTAAATCGGCCAGTTTTGATGGTAAATCGGCGAATTTTGATGGTAAGTCGGCGAATTTTGATGGTAAATCGGCGAGTTTTGATGGTAAATCAGCTGTCACGTCATGAGCTCATGGCTATGAAAACTTAAAAATAAGACTTTTGAGTTTGAGATGATCTGCAGAGTAGGTTAATTGTTCATTTACTATGATTCCTTCGGCATGATCAGGCAACACTACTTTACTTTACATTCCACAAAAAAATTAGGTGAAATTGTAATTCCTAAATTATGAAAATGATGAGTTTGTGATCTCTTTTATTGGGGTAAAATGAAAAAATTTAACAAAATTTTAATTTCTTTCTAAAATTTTTATTTAAACAAATAACAACATAAAAATCAATAGACATGTACATCAAGTATAGGCCTTTCATATTATGCAGTTGGATTTTTATAAAAACATTTATTTTTGACCTTTTGGGGACATTTGCTATTTCGGCCCCCCACTACCAGAAGCTTTTGGTCGACATGAGTCATTTGAATCTCTTTTGACGTTATGAAAAAAGGTTGTCGACCATAGCTAATTATAATATTCTCTATAGGCCCATACTATAAAACATTTTCGCCCCTCCCCCACTGCTAGGCCTAGGCCTACACAAAAATTGTCAATACTTGGTAGGCCTATAGGCCTACTATAGGTATATATTACAATATTCTCTATAGGCCTATTCTATTAAACATTCTCGCCCCTCCCCCACTACTAGGCTTAGGCCTACATAAAAATTGTCAATTCCCGGTAGGGGCCTACTATAGGTTTATATTATAATATTCTCTATAGGCCTATAGACCTACTATAGGTTTATATTATAATATTCTCTATAGGCCTACTATAGAAACATTTTCGCCCCTCCCCTACTACTAGGCCTAGGCCTACATAAAAATTGTCAATACTTGGTAGGCCTATAGGCCTACTATAGGTATATATTATAATATTCTCTATAGGCCTATACTATAGAAACATTTTTGCCTCCCCCCACTACTACGCCTAGGCCTATATAAAGATTGTCAATACTTGTTAGGCCTATAGGCCTACTATAGGTATATATTATAATATTCTCTATAGGCCCATACTATAAAACATTTTTGCCCCTCCCCCACTACCAGGCCTAGGCCTACACAAAAATTGTCAATACTTGGTAGGCCTATAGGCCTGCTATAGGTATATATTACAATATTCTCTATAGGCCTATTCTATAAAACATTCTCGCCCCTCCCCCACTACTAGGCTTAGGCCTACATAAAAATTGTCAATTCCGGGTAGGCCTATAGGTTTATATTATAATATTCTCTATAAGCCTATAGGCTACTATAGAAACTTTTTCGCCCCTTCCCTACTACTAGGCCTAGGCCTACATAAAAATTGTCAATACTTGGTAGACCTATAGGCCGGAGTGAAACGCAACAGGGAGGCGAGGGGGAGGGGGTACCAATATCCAGCTAGGGCTGGATGTAGATTTCAGCTGAGGGCCACTGTCCGCCACTAATATGTGACGTCAGCGTTTGTCTGGCGCTACCCAAAGAGTATGAGACACTGCACTCTGGTGATTCTGTGACTAGAGATTGAGTGGCACAAATCGCGTTACTTATACACGACGGGCCAGCTTGCATACGGGTGTAGCCTCTTACCAACTTTTGGCTCTTTGACGCCCCTCGAAGATCGCGATCTACCGCAGATTGTGAAAAAGATGGGAAAACGCCATACTTTACACCAAAATATTACATTGATGAAGAATATTTTGAAAAAAACAGTGACATATATTGTGACCATTTTTTGTATAGAATACAACTGAAAAAGAATCAAAGTGTTATAGTAATGATATCATGTCCAAAATTAGCTTCTCCAAATGTTCACTTTTTTTTTGGGAGAATCTCAGTTTTTTTTCAGTTTTTCAAAGAAATCTCTTATTTTAGGTGATAAAACTTCTTTTTTCCCCATTTCTTTTGACACATACAGATTCCTGAGGTGTTTTGCAAAAGAATGATATAACTCAAATAGCTGACAGGATATTTTATCAAGGTGTAATAGATCAGCAGAAAGACATCTGCACGAAAAAATAGGGTGACTATATAAGAGTGGGCTTGACCTAGTTTCACAGCGCTACAGAGAACATAGCCCACTCCAATAAGACGTTTATCATTACAATGTGATACATGAACAATTACCTGGCTGGACCTAGTATTACTGCTATTATACTTCTGCTTGATGTATACCCCACTGAGATCTGAGCTACTTGATTTGTATTACCTGCTTGTATAATATGTTATATTTTTGCGAGAATATTGACACCGGTGTACCAATTCTTTACTTACATGAATTTGTGACTTATCTATGGACTATAGGCACGACTTGATTAGGATTATTTGCCAAATAAAAATTACTGAACTCAAACTCAGCTCAACTCATATAACTACTCAATAACATGGGGGGTTGGGGCTGGTGCATTTGTGAGGGTCTAAACAAGTTATGACCCCGCGAGGGGAGAGGGGGGGGATTTTGATCTTTGTGAATTATCTTTAACATACCAAGGCAACAAGATTTCACCCTTTTTCCAGGAAAAAGCCAGCACGTTGCTATAGTTCAAAGACGGGGAGGGGTGCAGAAAGATTCCGATCCATCTTGAGGGGGGCGGGGGGGGGGGGTAGTCGAGCTGTTGTGAAGATGTGTCCATTCTCATCATATTTCAGGAGTTGGGGCCGGGCTGTATGCCTCTGTGCATAATGCACCTCTTTATTACTTGCCAATTACTGATGCTTCATATACATTCATCATGCTGATACTTTTGGAGTTTATCAACTTTGGAGTGGCGTTATGATCAGGTTGGGGCCGGGACCATGTTATCAGAACGTACTAAATACATAGTGCACCCTTTCCATTGGGTCTGTACCAAGATTATGGTACTGTGCACCAACTTCGGCTGTACCATAATATTGGTACACCTGGTGTGTTCACTGGACCATGACCCCTGCTCATGCAGGTAAATGGGCCAATCACAGCCCAGTACTCATGTACCTTACCTGTGGTCACTGGACTGTGACCCTTATCTGTGCATGTAATTAGTGGGGTCACTGGGGGACTAGGGAAACCACTCTACTATTTGTTCTTATTTTTACATTATATGGCTTATTTACGACATTATCAAACATCACTAAGTCAAAACAAAAACACCATTTTGCGGGCCTTAATCAATGATTTCATCCAATGAGTTTATTTTTATTAGCAGATTTAACAAAAAATTAGAAAACTGATTTTACTAAACATTTACTGAAGGAAAAGATGTAGATAAAATTATGCATTTTGGCATGGAAATATGAGAAAAGTGACAATGAATGAGTGTACCAAGTTCTTGGTACACCCTGTGTTCAGGGGACTGTCACTCAATCTTAGGGCGTACTAAGAAACTGGTCAGTCTCCAACCTGGCTAGGTGTACATTTCCCGTGTTCAGTAACCTTTGCCTAAATTCAATGTGCTGAGTGCAACACGTTGGCTTTCACAGCCTATGAAGACTGTAAATGGGTGATCTGAATTTGGTGAATTTTGCAAATTATGTGACATCAAATGATGTATTCAATGAGTTTACAAAATGATCTGAAATACCAACAGTAGATCATGGATAATATAGACAAGCAGCATCTGTATAACATGAAATAAAACAAGGAACAAACTTGTGTTATACTATTTTGCCTATTGGATGAGGCAACAAGGGAGAAATACCCGGGAGAAATAGTACAAAAAACAATAGTACAAAGAGTCAGCAGCATAACTTTAATATAAGGTAAAGGCGGTACATTAGGCAGTATTAGTGCAATACAATTTGTGTTATACATGTCTAGTATAGCTAGACTAAAGCGGCATTTGATAAGTTAGATAGGCAATTAGTAATCTTTTTAAAAGTGAATAGTGCTCAAATTATCAATAATACACAAGTAAAATATGTAAAAAGAAAATGTAGACATCATTGTGTATGCGTTATGCAGTGTAGCTGAGACTGATGTGAGGTCATGTAGACAACATCTGTAAAGAGAGATTAAGAGAATCAAATTTACACAAAGCAAGAAGGAATGAACTGAAGTAGGTGCCTGGACATGTATATATATGCTTCGTACAATTCATACAATTCCTCCAATCAATATATAAATATTGCAGAGTATACAAGAAAGGTGGAAGCGAGGGTAGCGCATGCGCAGTGTCAGGATTTATAAGAGTAGAAAATTAAACAGCACTTTTTGTGGATTTAAATAAATAGCCACATTAATTATTTTGCTGTGTAAAAATAATATAAATATCGGTCTCTTTTGATTTTGAATAATCTTTTGAGACCAAGGCGAGGGTGGGCGGGCCTGTATACTCTGCACCACTCGTGGTGCCCTTGTCAAAATTATAATCAAATATTGCCTTACCCTGGTAAGTCTCATTTAATTTCACAATTTTACCTCGGACATCACTCTACCGTAAAACCTCGTGTATAAGCCTAACTCTCGTATTAGCCGCACCCCGACTTTGGGCCGATCCTATAAGCCGCACTGGCTATCTGATTATGGTGACTTTTGTACTGTACCGTAATCGCAAAAACTCGCGTATAAGCCGCACCCTGACTCTAGGCCGATCCTATAAGCTGCACCGCCGATCTGATTCTTGTACAAGCCGCGGCCTATACACGAGGTTTTACGGCAGTCGTTTCCTAAAATACAGGAGTCATATCTGTTAATTTTCTTCTAAAATAAGTATTTAGAGAATTTGTTCTATGTATTTTTCCCAGATAGTTCCCTAGAATGTATCTTGGTAAAAAACTTTAATCAACCACTTATTTCAAAACCTCCAGATATTATTTCCAACAGATAAATTCGGTCAACACAACAATGTTACAGCTGTTATGAGTGAATATCACATTTCATGTGTATTAAATGTCACGCTTAAGGATTTCATTGATTTCATATCAAATTAGAGCTGCTCTTATATTTCTCTATTGTACAGCTGATGGAAGGTGAAAAACACCAATTAGTCCATTCTTGTGGGGTCTGACCCATATACATCTCCATGTCACATTTCATTTTGATATGTGTTTGTTTGACTTTTCCTCTTTTTACTTCTCCCTGAGGGCCCCTCTCAAGGTGGCATTCCCCTACTTTTTTGGGTCCTGCTCTATAGGTTTATCATAGAAGCGGGTGAAGGGTGACAGGTTGCACCACCCTTCCGATGTCATGATCATAATAGAAACCTTGTTGCACAGAAGGCCCACTTTTTAAGATAGATTGTATACTGCTTCTTGGTTGAGGTTCGGAAAGATAATATCATTAACTCAACAGTGTCTTTCGAATAACCTTCATTCAAGAGTCTTTGAGCAATAAAGGGCATGCCTCGCTAGTCTCTACAACCGGCTTGCTATCAGTGGGCACCGACACATTGACTCTGCGTTTATTGGTGAGCCGTGTTGAATCAGATTCTTGCCCCCTTTTCTGCAGAACAGTCTCTGTCTCAGCAGGTTGAGCAGTCGGGAGTACCATGGTTGGCCTGGCCAGTCTGGTACGAGGAGTACACCTCTGGTGTTCGACTGCAGCGCCCTCTGAAGAACTTTCCCCAAGAGACTGAAAGGTGTGAAGATGAAGAAATCATGATCAGTCCATGGGAATGAAAAGGCATCATGTCTCAAGGCTGGTTAAGCGGTCCATGAGACAAACAGTTCAAGTTTATGGTTGAGTCTAGACGCGAACAAGTCCACTTCTTGCTTCCCCAATACTTTACACACCTCCCATTCAATGTCATCATTGTAGTTTCTCGATTTTTAGTCACCGAGGACATTTTCTACACTGGGTATGTAGGCAATAGTCAGCCGATTTTGATTTTCCTCAACCCATGCCCAAATCAGTCGAGCTACTGCATTACATTGAGGTGAGACTACTCCTCCCATCCTTATTCTTCACATAGCCTAGAGCAGTAGTATTGTCAGTGAGCAGTCTAATTTCTTCTCCCAGTTCCGCTACCAAGGCCTGTAGACCAATTAATATGGCCTACAATTCCTTGACATTGATATGATCTAGAAGCTCATTTGCAGAGAATCTGTGCCCTGTGGCTAACGAGCCCCTGTAGGCTCCCCATCTCGCCTGAGAGGCGTCTGTGACAACCACTATTTGTTCTAAGGCTGTTCTGATTTTCCTCACTCCCACAGGCATATTTTCTAGCCACCAGTGTCAGAGTGTAGAAATTCCCCGCACACCTTTTCAGAGCCTCATTCTTCTCTTTTCCTAGGGTCTTCAAATGTGTTCCCCCATAGTCAAAACCTGGTGTATAAGCCACCATAAGCCCAATGAGGCCAGCTATTTCCCTGATTGAAGATTTCTTTTTTGACAAAACCCCCCATGCTGCTCTGTGGAATTTGTCAATTTTATCTTAGGTCATGGTAAGTGTCATTTCATTTGAGTCTAGGGTAAACCATTTTGGTTCTAACACCCCCTTGAATGGGTGGATGACAAACCCTAAGGCGTCCAATGCTTTGGCTACCTCTGCTGCTGACTTCCTACACTGTTGTTGTGAGTCAATGATGAAGCTCAGTCTTCTTGAAGTACTGCCGGACATGGGAAATGTCTGGTAAAAATGTCACAGGTCCGGCAAATTGTCTAGTGTTGCCAGAAGGTCCGACTGAATACCCAGGACAATTACCTACATTTTGGCTTTTGTTGTGTGTACATCGGACCATCTCCAGGTGCATATCGGAACTGTACCAGGACAAATATGAATACAATTATTGGTATCATGACAATAAAATGTTCTTCCCAAGATAATTTGGGTTGACGCTCTGAGTGAAAGGTGTGTTGAATTGGGATAATCCCTGTGTATAATGGAAACCACCAAAACTGTTCTATGAAGGGCCTTGCCCAGTGGGCACAGAACATCAACATTGAAAACTGGTTGAGGATGTTGATTCAATGTTGATGCAACATTGATTCAACATTGACCATAGTTTTGTGCACACTGGGTGGTCTGAGGCTTGTTGTGATACTTGAGCTTCTTCACAGGTGGCTAAGCAGTGGTAGCTGAGAAGTGGTAGCCGTCGATAGTCGGGCTTAACTTGTCTAAAGGCTCGTCGGCAGATCCTCTTCCTATAATCTCATGAACCAGTGGGCCAATGGCAGATAATCCGGCCACTTATCCCTCTTGTACCTCCTGTAGATCTTTGTCCAAAGTCTTAATCAGAGTTGGGAGCTCTAGGAATATTTCCTGGTCCATCTTTTGGACGATCAAGCTTAGAATGTTAGTGACTGTTCATAGCTCCGGGCAAGATGAAAATTGACGTCTTTGCCAACCTCAAGTGTGCTGACACTCTCCATTTACCGTATTCGACGTAATAAGCGCACACCCCCTAATAAGCGCACACTCCCCGTTTTTGGCCAATTCTTATACTAGAAATAACCAAAAATATCTAAAAATTTTGCCTCAATTAAACTCTTAACTACTAAAGGATGTCCATTATAGTTTTTTAAGCGCACTGTGTGCTTATTACGTCGAATACGGTGTTCTTTAAGCGGTTCAGCGAGAGCGCCTGTCTTCAACGGTGGCAATTTCTCAGGTTTCTTTTGTCAGGTACATCTGGGTAACTGCCCTCATCTTCAGATTCCTGACCACCTCCAAATGCTTTCAAAAGTTCATCGTTCATTGCGGCCTGCATGATCTTCCAAGTCTGTCCATTAAACTGAGAGTTCCATGGCGAGAACATGGGGGCTGCAAAGCCATTCCAGCCATAATTAGCTGTTGTTGCTGCAGGAATCAGACGCAGTGACATGCCTGTCACTCTGGGGAGCTGCTGGCCTGTGATTGGCTAGGAGGATCAGCTGCTCCCCTCATCCCCCGCCATGCGAGCCGTGCAAGGTTCCTTCTCCATTGGAGATTTTATTTGATGATGATAAAGAATTGTTTTCCGACCCTGTAGAAGCAGAGTCTCTGTCTCTCTGTTCTCTTCCCCGAATGTCGGGATTGTTTTTGTCGTGATCCTTGTTTTTGGATGACAAGATTCTCTCTACTTTTTGATTGCCCGAAGCCCACGGTGACAGCGTTCATTGTTTGGTGACGATCAAAGTGTTTGATCTACCAAACAAAAGTAGAGAAGTTTGTTAGCTTTGTGACTGTAAACACCTAGCAAAGTGGTACAGTGTTGTCACAAAGTGTTTCATGACTCGAATGAGCTATAAATAATTTCCTATATATTTCATATAAAAAATTGGTGTAAAAGGACCCATTACTTACCCAATGATGTCTAGCATCCCAGGACATTCCGTTTAACTAACAATCCACATGAGCTACCCTCACTTCCGCCTCTCCCTTATCCTCGAAACTACTAGAGTGGTGTCCGAGGTAAAATTCTCTGTATTCAAATATTAGTAGCCTGATTCCTGGGTCTGCCCTAATGTATATGTATATCATGTATATGATATCAGCGGAGTACACAGCATCGTCCTTCCTGTCCTATGTATATGATATCATATTGTTGGGATATTTATAGCATGTGAAATATTAGTTTACTTTTTTTTAAAGTGAAAAAGGGAATTGCCCCTTCCTACCCAGATTTACTCCCAATGAAGCAATCCAAGTCCTCCACCTTCAGCATGCAATCAAGGGGGGACATCATCTCATCAAATCTCCTGAATAAATAAAAACGAAAGAAGTTAGTTGTGCCATGGTAAGGGTCAAGTCATTTATTGCCGGCTTGGAGAGGGCCTGCTCTATATAGAAGTGGCGGTAGGGGATATTAATGAAAAACAGGCTCTATGTGGCAGGGGGGGGGGGGTCAAAACTGGGAAAGCCTCCATGCTGGGGGTGGGGGGTGTCAAAATAAATACGGCCAATTCAAATACTAGCGACCACGCATCATTCGACATTTGTGTGGCAGCATATCTCAAAATCCGAGATTACTTTGGCCAATTGTTCAATTGTTTGGGGTTGTTGGAAAGAAATTGGAGTTTTTCACCAAAAAATTCACCACCTCATATACATCTATGACCTGACAACGTGACATATGCCCCTTCATTCCTGCCCCCTTTTTAAATTAAGTCAACAAAGGACATGTGACCAAATACTCGATCCTAATGTGCTTAGAAAAGTAGGTCATGATGACGTCATGATCTAGTTGTTATGTACTTTGTAATTGGCAGGTCACACGACCAAATGCTGGCCTCTGATTGGCTCCCTGCTGTGCAGAGCTGATAATGCGGGCAACCGACAGCTCGATGAGCCGACTCCCATAAGAGACAGTGCTTTCATGCAGATATATTCTATGCTCTTGATGAGAAAGTTTTGAGCGGACGTATCATCCAAATAATCATTTATAGTGGATTCAATTTTCTCCCATATATCATTCACATTTTCTAAGGCATAGAAATCCACCCAGTCTGTGCCAGAGCTTTTTCTCCAGATCTCCCCGAGCACAGTTTGTATAAGAGCTACCGGTAATTTCTACCTTTTATAAAAATAATTTCTACCTTTATTCCTGACAGCTGTAACTGGGGGAACGTAGTTTGTTACTTATAACGGCATTTTCAACTAATGGAGAGACTACATAATTTGATTTTGTTAAGATACTATCAATACAAGTGCCTGGACCAGCTTTGGGATTTGGCTCGTGACTTCTTGGAACGGCCACATGGGACGAAAATCTTGACAAATACTTAAGGACACTGGATACTATCTCAGAAAACCATAGAAACTACTTGAGAATCGCTACATATCTTCCTATATATATAAATAGTACAGAAAAAAAATATGAAAGAGATTTATGGTGCCATACCAGAGTAAAATCACCCCACCTGGTGGGACTTTTTACAGATATCCTAGACATCATTTCAACCTAAAACAAGGCATCAAGATGTTTATCATAACAGTAAATTACTTTAGTTAGGTGACTTAGGATATTTCTCAGGATCCTATATGTAATTCACATATTATATCTCAATAGGGTTGAAACTATTGAGTTAGAGTTTGGGGACTTGCTTGACAATTGCAAGATAATCCCTTCATTAAAAGAAATCAACCCATAGATTCTTCACCAAAGTCTGTCAGAACATGGCTATATATGATAGGTGTAATATATCAAAAGAACAGCACCAATTATGGTGCTGTAACGGGTTGACTATAAGTCTAACGTTATCATTGTATATCTATTGTATGTTATAAGATGTAACACGGTTCTATTGTGTTTAATAACTGTTTTATTCATATAACTAGTGTCGTCGGTTCGTTACATACACCGACTCCTCTAGTTCGGTTATCTATACGGTAGTGTACCGGTACCACCTTCGGTTACCGTCGGTAGTTGTTACATAATCATTTTACATAACTAAACCTAACAGGTGGCGCTGCTAGTACGGTCACGTGGCTACGCAGCGCTGTATATAAGACGGCTACTTCCCCATTGGAAGGCAGTCAGGTTTGGGACTGTCGTGACATGACCACCCTGTGCTCACGGGCTTAACTCTATGCTATAGGGTTGCCTACTGTATTATATATCTGTTACTGTTCTTGTATAGCTGATGGTTATACCTGGTACTATAATACACCAAGAGTTTCCTATAATAAAGTCGCCGTATATTACAGTCTAATTTACCTTGTCTGGTTTTTGTACTCAAGTGTTACATACGTAGTAAGAGACCAACTACAGTGCCAATGTTTAGCAAATGGACAAGAACCACCTGACAAGCTACATCATTAGATGATATTCCACTTGTAGTCATCAGATCCTACATATATATCTGAACAGTGCTTACAGACACTTGCCCGGTTAGCTCAGTCAGTAGCATGCCTGCCTATTGATTCATAGGTTGTGAGTTCAAGCCTCTCTTGGGGAAAACTGAAAAGGTTTTTCAAACTAGACATGCTAAGTATCACTGACAAGGACATTAGCAGTCCTCACAGACACATGTCTGGTTAGCTCAGTCAGTAGCAAGTTTGCCTGTAAATCCTGAGATCCTAAGTTCAAGGCTCTCTTGGAGAAAACTACTAAAATATTTTCCAAATTGGTGTTTGCATGCACATCCACCAGGTGGAGCTCGGGTGCCGCGAAACAGTTTCTGAAGGTTCTCAAAGTATCCACAGGGGGGCACTTAGATTGTATACAGTATCCTTAATGGCTACTGTATCTATCTCTATGATCATTATAAGGAAATTAACATATAAAGCACTGAGTATCTCCTTTGGATTCGGGAATATCATTGTGAAAAGATCACTAAGTACCACTAAATGTGCTTCAGAGTCATGTTATCTCTGCCAGGCAAACATAATTGACAATTTTTTATGAATGCTGTCCCCGCTGTATATTGGTCGGACCATATATTTAGTAGTAGATCGACAAATAATCATGGTTGGAATATCTTGAAACTGAGACTTATGGGGCATTTAGGCTTCATTTTTGGATTCAGTGACCTCAAATTAGTCTAGTCAGGTGGGTCTGCCCCCGTTTTTGTTGTTGTTGCACAGTGTAATTATCCCGTAATCAATAAGCAATGACTCCCCCTAATGCGACCACCCCGCTACCATGACCACTTTTAGATAGTCCCAAGGGTGGTTAGAGGGAGTTGACTGTATAAGTAAAAGGTGTTTATTGTAGTATTAGGATTACATTTAGCTAGTTTACCTTTTTTTTAAATCCCTTGAGAAGATCTTACCTATATGTCAAATGGGGCCTTTTTGTCTTCTTTCTTTTTTTTTTGGGGGGGGGGGGGAGGAGGAATCGACTTATATCAAAACATGATGGGTGATTTATGTCTTAAGAACTAACAATAATATATAGTGGTTTAAAACTATAGCTACTATAGAGTAACACTAATGTTAACTAAAGGAGTGGGCTATGTTGTTAGAGAGCTATTGTAATTTTGACCCAAAATATGGATTCTACACCCTAGATAACCCTAAAATCCATGTATCGCACAAGGAAATCAGACAATCTTGACTTTTTGGCAGCCATGTTGGCAGCCATCTTGGAATTTTCCAAATAGTAATTTTGACCCAAAATATGGATTCTACACCCTACATAACCCTAAAGTCCCAATAGGAATTGAATTTATGTAGGAAGATTTTATTATCCCCTCAAGCTAAAAGTAGGCCTAGTCCCAATAGGAATTGAATTTATGTAGGAAGATTTTATCATCCCCTCAAGCTAAAAGTAGGCCTAGTCCCAATAGGAATTGAATTTATATAGGAAGATTTTATTATCCCCTCAAGCTATAAGTAGGCCTAGTCCCAATAGGAATTGAATTTATGTAGGAAGATTTTATTATCCCCTCAAGCTAAAATGTAGGCCTAGTCCCAATAGGAATTGAATTTATGTAGGAAGATTTTATTATCCCCTCAAGCTAAAAGTAGGCCTAGTCCTAATAGGAATTGAATTTATGTAGGAAGATTTTATTATCCCCTCAAGCTAAAAGTAGGCCTAGTCCCAATAGGAATTGAATTTATGTAGGAAGATTTTATTATCCCCTCAAGCTAAAAGTAGGCCTAGTCCCAATAGGAATTGAATTTATGTAGGAAGATTTTATTATCCCCTCAAGCTAAAAGTAGGCCTAGTCCTAATAGGAATTGAATTTATGTAGGAAGATTTTATTATCCCCTCAAGCTAAAAGTAGGCCTAGTCCCAATAGGAATTGAATTTATGTAGGAAGATTTTATTATCCCCTCAAGCTAAAAGTAGGCCTAGTCCCAATAGGAATTGAATTTATATAGGAAGATTTTATTATCCCCTCAAGCTAAAAGTAGGCCTAGTCCTAATAGGAATTGAATTTATGTAGGAAGATTTTATTATCCCTTCAAGCTAAAAGTAGGCCTAGTCCCAATAGGAATTGAATTTATGTAGGAAGATTTTATTATCCCCTCAAGCTAAAAGTAGGCCTAGTCCCAATAGGAATTGAATTTATGTAGGAAGATTTTATTATCCCCTCAAGCTAAAAGTAGGCCTAGTCCCAATAGGAATTGAATTTATGTAGGAAGATTTTATTATCCCCTCAAGCTAAAAGTAGGCCTAGTCCCAATAGGAATTGAATTTATATAGGAAGATTTTATTATCCCCTCAAGCTAAAAGTAGGCCTAGTCCCAATAGGAATTGAATTTATGTAGGAAGATTTTATTATCCCCTCAAGCTAAAAGTAGGCCTAGTCCCAATAGGAATTGAATTTATATAGGAAGATTTTAGGAAGAGAACGGGATAAACGGAGAAAGGGAGAACGGGATAAAGGGAGAATGGGACAAACGGAAAGCGGATGAATGGATCAAGAGAGAACGGGATAAAGGGAGAAGGGGATGAACGGAGAACGGGATGAACGGAGAAGGGGATGAACGGAGAACGGGATAAATGGAGAAAGGGCTAAACAGAGAACGCTATCAACGGCGAACGCGATAAACGGCAAACGCGATAAACGGAGAACATGATAAACGACAAACGGATAAACGATAAACGGGGAAAGGTATAAACGGGGAAAGGGAGAACGGGATAAACGGAGAACGGGATAAACGGAGAAAGGGAGAAAGGGAGAACGGGATAAATGGAGTACCAATATAATCCGACAAAACGAAAATTGCAAATATCTTCGCTGTTTACGCTCCGATCGGCCCGATTTTCGGAAGGGTAGGAGAACTTCAAAATCGTTTTTGGGTCAAATCGTTTTGGGGCTCAAAATCGGTTTTGGGGGCAAAATCGGTTTTGGAGGCAACATCATCTGCAGCTCACGCCGCCCCCCCCCCCCCGGCCAACCCGACACGTCGAACTCGAAGCGAAGCTGCAACGAAGATGGTGTCGCTGCTGACGCTCTGATCGACTCGCTTTTTTCGGCCGAGACGTAAAACAGCGGTTACGCGCTGCCGGGCGCTGACGCCCACAGCCACCTGCTCGCCCCCAGCCACCTACTTTCCCACAGCCACCTGCTCACCTACAGCTACCACCTGGAATTCGATTATACATGACTTCCAATATATGAAATTAGGGTGGCTTCTTCTGGCGATTACGATTCTGCTGTCAGAAATGAGAAATAACGTACTGTACTCAAATTAGATAATCCATTTGACTTTCTAATGACAAAAGCGGTATCCCCTCAAGCTAAAAGTAGGCCTAGCCTTATAAAAGAGGATTAGGGGCAGGAAAGGTCCTAATAAAGAGGAATTTGGGGAGGAAAGGTGCTATAAAAGAGGATCTCGGGCAGAAAAGGTGCTAAATAATTTATTTTTTTTTTGTGTTTTTTTTTTTGGCTTCAGCGAGGGTAGGGGGGCTATAAATAAAATAGGCCAAGCTATAGTTAGTAGGCCTACATTGAGAGAATTGATTATAGTCCCGGTGCCCCCCCCCCTCTTTGTTTTCAATAGCCTAGCCTAGGTCAAATTGATACATTTTAGTAGCGGCAGCAAATTGATACATTTTAGTAGCGGCAGCAAATTGATACATTTTAGTAGCGGCAGCAAATTGATACATTTTAGTAGCGGCAGCAAATTGATACATCTTATAATTCTTTTTAGGACGGTCTCAACACCAATCAGATTGCAGGGATGGATCACGTGACATTAGCATATATTAGGCGCACAGAACTAAGCCTCGATTCGATGTCAAAAATACACTCAAAATAGCGAAAAAAGGCCCTATTTCAACCCCCAGCACATGTTTCCGGCCTAAAATTCGAAAATAAAGACAATGGGACAGGTCTGAGCCTCCAAAACGAAGTAATTCATCACATATCGACTCCTCGGCACGTTGAAAATTTTGTTGTTTTGACAATTTCGCCCGCCATGTTGGATTTCTACTGTCCTCACGTGACACCAGTCCTGACTTCTGATTGGTCGAGAGCTGAATCACGCCAGAGTCGCCGTCTTTGGCGGCAGGCGGCAAGCAAACTGGCATCGATTTGAATCGATAAATATGCTCTAAATGGCCTAAATATTCATCATTTCAACCCCCCAGCACATGTTTTCGGCCTAGAATTCGAAAATAAAGACAATGGGACAGGTCTGAGCCTCCAAAACGAAGTATTTAATCACATATCAATGAATTTCGGAATACGATGAATAAGAGATTGACGCACAAAACACAGTTACTAATAGGAGCAGGGGCCAGCTTGGGAGTATCCGCGACCGCAGATATGAGAAATACGCGAAGCAAATGCAAACTTCACATCAAAATACTGTTTTCATGCAAAGTATTTTCATCAAAGTAAGGACATGAGTTATCACCATTTTTAGTAGGGAATACAACAGAACAATACTTGAAATGGTACAATACTGAAATCATGTAGAAAATTACATTCTCCCAACATTCACTTTTTTTTGGCAGAATCTGAGTTTTTTTTCAGTTTTTTAAAGAAATCTCTTATTTTAGGTGATTTAACTTCTTTTTTTCCCATTTCTTTTTACAGATATAGATACCTGAGGTGTTTTGCAAAAGAATGATATAGCTCAAATAGTCCACAGGATATTTCATCAAGTTGTAACAGATCAGGCAAAACATGTCTGCACAAAAAAACAGGGTGACTATATAAGAGTGGGCTTGACCTAGTTTCATAGCGTTACAGCGAACATAGCCCACTCCAATAAATTCATATTAGAATGGACTTACAGGAGAGGTTTTACAGAATGTATTAGAAAACATTGAGTTAGTGGGCTAAATCAATGTGATGAATGGATAAAAAGGATCCCGGTATTTACCTATTGTCAGTCCATCTTGCTTTAACGTGTCCCTTCTCTCAGCCAATGACTCAGTGATTTCTTTGTAGTGTTTTGCATGTTTCAATACGAATAATTCTGCTTCAATCATCTCCCCTCTTAACTTTGGTTCTTTTTCCATCCAATCCATAATTTCATTCAGGAAGCGGCAATCCTCGAGAGGCATCGACGTCCCAAATTCTTGAAATATGTGCCACTGTATTCTGTATAACAACCAGCCTGAGACAGGGGAAAAGGAGTCTTATTAATGTGACCACAAGGAAGTGTCCATTTATTAATTACAGGGGGGGGTGGTGAGATTTCACGCGGAGGGACGAATTTTTTTTATGCCGCCCCCCCCCCCCCCCCGCGAGAGCACGTGGAACGTTTCGCGGCCCCCCTCGCCGAAGGCGGGGAAAAATTTTCGCCCCCCCCCCTTTGAACTATAGTAACACGCGGGCTTTTTTGCTAAAAAGGGGCTTAAATTTTTACGCCCCCCCCTCAAGAGGGGTCAGAATTTTTTACGCCCCCCCCCAAACCCACCAACCCCCCCTGTAAATAATAAATGAACACTCCCTAAGGTTTAACTCTTAGCCTTTTTTTATTTTTCATATAGCGATGATATTGAGCCATTTTGAGTGTACAGTACTGAAGTACCCCTTAAATCAACTTCCTTAATCGGATCACTTTTGATGATGATATCAGTTTTTACACCTCTTCTATAATATAGCTGAGATGTTTGATTGTACAGGATCACTTCTGGCAAACCGTTTAATACATGTTAGCCATATTTATAGATGTTACTTAGGATTCTTAAAGACAACAAATTAAATAGCCGGAATCCAAAAGATCCACGCTATTATGTTTAAAGAATATTAATTACAGAGGCTTGTGTAAAAAATAGAAGAATATATTGGTTGACTAGGTTTATGATTGTCGGGTGGAGGTCACTGGGCCACCTGTACAAATTCTCCAATTCACAAGTCAGGTTCCATGGCTACTAGAACAAATCTGTACACACCTTTTTAGAGGCATATAAATGAATCAGTATGCATTTCGTTTTGATTTAAGGGTCACTCAATAGAACACAAACTGCCCATGTGAAAAAGAAGAATAAGGTTAGAATTAGAGATGGCATCTACTATTTGTAATGTGACACGTAAAACATATTACAAGGATACTGACAATCTGGAAATGATGTCTGAAGATCCTTAGTATACCTGATGTTTAACTACAGGACCAATAGTAATGCACGCACGGGTTAGCTCTCCCAAGTGAGAGGACAGACGTTCAGAGCGTTATCTTAATAAGACTTTTAAGACAGTCTGAATAGTCTTAACCTTAGTTCCTAAACAACCCGACAGATGGCGCCATCCCGCATCACAGATGGCGCCATCCTTATTTGAGAGGACAGACGTTTAGATCGTTATCTTATTAAGACTATTAAGACAGTCTTATTGGTCTTAACTTTAGTAGAGGCCGCTTATGTCATTAAAAATAAATAATATTTTGAAAGTATTACTATTACGACTAGTATGTAATGGGGGGCTCTGCCCCCCAACCCCCGTTTCTTTTTCTTCTTTTTCTTCTATTAGAGACATCCTGAGTTCCTCTGAGCTGGTTGCCGGCTTGAAATGATTTATTTTTAATGATGAAAGCGGCCCTGGGTAAGACACTGAATTAAGACTTTAAGACTTAAGATTAAGATAACGCGTAGTGTCGGTGTCTCAAGACATGACACCCCTGCCCCAACATAAGACACTGAATTAAGACTTTAAGATGTCTTATTAAGATAACGCTCTGAACGTCTGTCCTCTCACTTGGGAGAGCTATCCAGTTTTTGCAATAGTAATGGGGTTAGCTGGGCAGCATCCCTACTGCTCCCACAGGGTCGTGTCTTATGAGTTTGTAACAATTGAAACGTCTTTGACCGGGTGTCGTCTTTGACCTGTGTCGTCTTTGACCGATGTAGTCTTTGACCAGCAAGTTTTAAAATGGCTGAAATGGGAGCTATGTACACAGAAATGGGGGGGGGGGGAAAGGTTAATGGATATTTTAACACTATATACTATAAACTTCCCGGCATTTCTGTGTACATAGCTCCCATTTCAGCCATTTTAAATGTTACAAACTCATAAGACACAGCCACATGCCGAAAAGGCAGCTGGGGATTCATGGCCAGCCCTCAGTACATTCAATAACAATCTCTATGTATGCCTTCTCGTTGTTATCATATAAGGGCAAATTTAAAGGGGTATTCTCACCACTCGCACTTAACCACATAGTAGACTAGAACAGTAATAGAATTGTGAGTGGGAAACGATCGGTGATTATACCACTTTAAGTTTACATGTGGAAATTGTTTCTTACTAAAACTGAAGACATCAGTCTTAGTGGTGGTCATGCTGGTTTTTAACTCTGGGGCAAGATGACGATGTTTCTTCCCATCGTCTGGGTACTGCAGGCCACCCAGGTAAGTGGAGTGGCCGAAGTCTATAAGAAAGACCCTGCGGGGGAGAGGAGTGAAACCGTCAATTAGTTTAGAGCGAATGAGGAAATACAGAATTTGCTGCTTCATCTAGGTTTTTAAGTTGCAGAGAGATTCCAGTTCTACCGAACTGAATTTGCTTTTGTTAGGAAATTGCCCGAATATAATTCAAACCTAGCTATGTTGAAAGAAATTTTGTAAATCTTATTAAACTGTATGACACAGAAAAGTGTAGCTTCAAAAATAAATGTTTTTTCCTGCGTCCATACCTGTAGTTTGATGGACAGTTGGGCCTTCCCATGACTCCCAATGGTCGCGGTGGTACCTCACCAGGGATTTCCGATTCAGGAATGATAAGGACATTGTCGAGTTTTATATCATTATGCAAAACTCCATGGCTATGCATCTCAATCAGTAGTCTTGCTATTTGGACGTATATGTCGAAGACGTCCGCCCTGTTGGCCAAGTACAACAAATGGTTAGATCTAGGAGCAGGATGAAAGGTGCCTGAACTGGCAAGTAGACAGTATCTTTAGCTGTTATGTTTTATCTTAATGCCCCCCAGCTTACATGAAAAAAATATAATGTAAGAAAATGAATCTCTATATTAGAAAGAATTACTCTTTGTGACATTATGATCAAGGACTACTCTTTTATTTACTACATTCACTACTGGAAATTATTCAATCATTCGTGGGAAACTATCTAGTTATGTGTTTTTCATAGCTTATCTTATAGCATCGTATCGTACTAACATGGTTAAGTTTTCTAGGACCAAGTCGCAGATTACTACTGCCTGGGGTAGTGCCATGGTAATTATTGTAGGCAGCATCGGCTGCAACCGGTTGTACGTAACACCAACTACGGGGGGTCCAACCCCGAGAACCCCCATATACTCTGCAATCGCCAATTCTTGATGTGCCTGTATGCACTGATACTCC
This sequence comes from Harmothoe impar, assembly GCA_947462335.1. NCBI lineage: Eukaryota > Metazoa > Annelida > Polychaeta > Phyllodocida > Polynoidae > Harmothoe > Harmothoe impar. Next base: position 2,529,012 of record OX381706.1, read on the forward strand.
TGAAAAATATTGAAGATATATTAATTAATGAAGGGACTCTGCCTAGATAAGCACAAAGGCCACTCGAAAAAAAAAGTGTTTTCTCATCACCAATGACCGAAAAATATGAAGAGGGAGGATTTTTCGGGGGATTTTTTTTTTTTTTAACTCGCGGGCTAAAATGTATAGGAAAATACATGTTTTTCATGACCAAAATTCACATTTTAGTAGTTAAAGTGGGTATATCCGATTTTTCTTCAAATTTAAAATATTGCTTGAATGTAATCGAAACACTCCTAAAGTATAGTATTTAGAGAATAGAGGTCAATTAAATGCCATCATTGTGTGTTAATAGGTCACAATGGGATCCAATATCCCTCAAACATGGGATTTTCTAGTGTATTTTCAATGGGGGGAATAAAAGTGTGCACGCTTTTATTCCAAAATGACCATATTTTGGGCAATAAAAACTAATTAGAGCAAAACCAGAGGGAATTAGGGGAAATGGAATAGATAGGAAGTCAAATATATTATTTGTGAACATTCTGACTCGGTTTTAAGGAAATCAATTTTTTTGTTCCACACATCGGATGTACTAACTTTAAGACTTTATTGATATCTAAAACTTGGGAAAATGTAAGGTATTCCTATCTGACTGCATTACTGCCAGTATAAGCTTTAAATTGATACCAGATATCCCCATATTCGTCAATTCTTTTCATGTTTTTCATTAGAAAAATTAGCAAAATAAGAAAAAGAGTTTTTATCAAAACCTGATTTCTATGATGCATGCGGTGATGAGAAACCATTTTACTTTTTTTGAGAGGCCTAAGTGAGGGCTTTTTTTTTTTTTAGCCTACGTGCTTTATTTTTTTAATCTTTGGAAACCCCCTCCAATAATCTGATGAACCATCCTACATTAGGTAATGGAGGCCAGCCCAAAACCCATCCCCTTCTACTTTTGAAGATATCCAGTAGTTGGGTAAATAAAAAAAAAAATAGGGCACATCAACCAAAGGGAAAGTTTCCTTGGGCTAAGGGATTGTGTTCATTTATTAAATACAGGGGGGAGGTGGTGGGTTAGGGAGGGGGGGTAGCACCTCAATACTATGCATGCCATACATAAACATATAGTTATCACTTATAAGTGCAAATACTGTATTTGTTAAAAATGACCGGCAACTATTGATTTCAAACCCCTAATAACCCCAGGTACTATTCAAAACAGGCACTTCTTCAAAACCTGGCACCTACATGCGACAATAAGGTACTCTGTGTGAGCCGTCCAAGGGGGACCGGCAGACGAGGACAGGTGTGGGCGACCCTGTTGCTAGACCGAAAATTTCAAAATTCTCTGACAGAATTTGAAAAAGATGAATTATTCAGTGTCACTGAAATGTAATGAGACAATAAGGTGCTCAGCTGAACTTACCTCTGCATCACTTTTTTTGTACATTTTTAAAATGACATCCTTTCCTTGCCATGTTGCCAACATGACAAACGCGGAGACCCCTTCTCCGAGCTTACAGCGGTACGCTATATCTGCTGGATCTGCTGGTTGCCCTCGGGGAGGGCCCGGCAGGGCAGCCATCGGCAGCAGGGCAGGAAGACTGTGGCGTTTATTTTTTTTGTTTCTTTCTATCAATGCGGGATGCACGGCGACAGGCCTCATCCAGGGGTCAGGTGCTGCCATCTGTGGGAAACCACCTGCAGGATGACAGAAGGTCGAGCTTCATAGACAATATCCTATGAGAACATAGTGCATCTCATGTACAAAGCATTTTTTGAATATCTCCCTCGAGTTTTGTATTATTTTGTTATACGTCAAACTGTGTAAGCTAGATATTTGATGAGGATGTTATGCCCCTTTCTAGTAGCCCTATTTAAAAGTCACTTAGTTTAGTAGAGATATGCTTCATAAGGTCCACATTGGTGTTGTCATTTCATTTCAAACAATGGCCCTTTTATTCTTGCAATCGTCAAATGGCCCGATGAAGTGATACATATCTAGATCTAGTGTTTTTTAGGAAATGATCTAAATCTGACAAAACTGAGGTAGGGTACATTTCTCTGTGTGTTCAGGTTGCCCTTATGTGTTTCAAAATTCTGTGGCAGAATTTGAAAAAGATTGATTATTCAGTGTCACTGAAATGTAAGGGTAGAATCTTAATGGCCAAAATGGCCTGCAATAACCTCAGCTTTCTGATAATTAGATAATTTCTCAAATCGGCCAATTAGAAGCAAAGATGGGGCCATATTTGTAACATAGTTATTTTTAGATATTTTTTGAATTTCTTTTTAAGTCTTTGCATAGTACAAAACAAGTGATAATGAAGTTTATGGAGGTACCTGGAAATATCAAAATTCATATGGCGTATGTGAGAAGGAAATGGCCTGGGTAAGATGCCAAGACGCAGACCAAGGTGGCCTGCGTTGAGAAAAAGTTTTTGGCAACACTATACAGTAAAGCTCAACACTTTTCGATAGAGGTTGTAGAATGGATAGTAGGTAATACTGGTAGTCCCCTTAAATCTGGCTAGTCAAAATTGATTCAAATTCACCAGACTGGCGAATCCATATCATACCGTAGCCCTAACCCAGATATCATAATGCTGTTAATAGATACGTTTTTCTTCATAGAATTTTTATTAAGGTACATTATGATATAGAAAGGATTAATCCGGTGTGTCCTGTGTTTTCTATAATAGTATATGATGTGTGATGAGTAATTACACATTATTAAGTAGTTATAGTATTATAATGTGGAAAGGGACAACACCATCCCGGTAAAATCCCGGTAAAATGTATAAACATATAGTAGGATGGGACTGCGGTAGAATTGGACTGCTCTATATTTTTACTCCATTTTTCAAAGGTGGGGGATTGAAAGCGCCCCTAAAAAGTATACATATTATATTTCTCTAATCACATCTCATCTAACATGTAAATAATACCTGCAATATGTGTTACGCCAGGTCAGTATCTAATTTTGTATTTGTTAATTAATTAAATTTTACTGTAAAACCTCAGTTATGAGCCAAATTTTATTTTGCGTTTTATTTGCTATAATTCGGCTTTTAGGTGAGGTTTTGATATATATAAGAATGTCATGAAAACACTCTTATTATTACGGTAGTCACTCCCTATAAGTGATTAATATTTGCTACTTTATTGATAAGGTTAAGAGAATGCTTTGGGACATACTGTGGTGCAAAAAATTCTCCCTCGTCATATTTTTCAGTCATCGGTGATGAGAAACCACTTTTTTTTTCGAGTGGCCTAACCTAGGTTGTCTCTTACCTGTCATCGGGCAACTGTGGGCGTCCACCTTGGGCCACTCACCTCCTGCGGCAAAAAAGAGTTTTACTGTCAATGCTTGTGTATAAGCCTTATATACAAAGTCAAGGTCCCAGGTTACTGGGGCTAGTAGGAAATTTCTCTAGTTTTGGTAAGTCAGTTTCCAGGAAAACTAGCTCAAAAGCAGTACACACTTTAATTGCTATCTGGGATACTGGGATTGCATTGATACCGGACCATAGCCGTCCGATAAAGCGGATAGTTACTTGGGGCACGCCGAGACTGGCCGGGAAACTGAAGGTTTGGGCGCAGGAAATTTGGTGACATCGTCACACAGACAGTGTTCGTCTGCCCCGGATACCAGGGCATCTGAATGACCTACATACGCAGATTGCCGTGCCGCGTTTTGTGGATGTTTGTAAGATGAATGTTATGAGTTAAAAGTAGTTTATATGCTGTAATATGTTATACTTCCATTGCAATATTCACAGAGAATATGAGAAAGTAGAAAGTGAAGTGCTCAGCATGAAGGAAGACGATAAATCAATTGTTATAAGAACACAATTACGGTGGGAAATTATTTGACTTTGTTGTACAACTGCAGAGATCACCATCTGCCAGGCGATAGCGGACCGAAAGTAAACAAGGAGGTAATAACCCACACAGATCTCACAAATAATTTTCAACTATTCAAGCACTCAAGCACCTAGATGTAGCCCCCACCAGCACCAAATTTGTAAAATCATAATCTATTGATTAAAATACAATTTTAAGTCTCCTGTCGGACTGAAATGTCCTTATTTGATTTTTTGTCACTATTTTAATACCGAAAATGGTTCTCCAGCTATCAAACCTTTTCTTCCAAAGACTGAATTTCTCCAACTCTAACTGAATTTTTATCTAATAGAGATGTAAATGTAACAAAGTTACATGAGTAGAGTACAGAAATGCTAGCTTTCAAATGAATCGTTTACGTTCGGGGTCGTTCAAGGAATATATAACTTTCGGGAAACAATCTCTCTATGGCAGAGACCTGAGAAGGTCTGCCCGAACCAGGGGGTGGGAAGCAGATTTTAAACAGTTCGCCTTTGCTCGTAGCGACTCCTGGTTCTGGCCAGACACACTATAGGATAGGTGTTCGACTACATACTAAATATTTGTGCCCCTACACATGCCTTGTTTAACCTCATATAACATACTGGTAAGATCCTGTATTCTCTAAACATCTGTTAGGAGTTACAATCTAAGACTGCAGAGTGAACCCTCCCAGACCCTGGAGGATCCAGACAGAGGCTCTGAATCTGTCGTAGTACACGCGGGAAAGGCTACACGGACGCTGCCGCTACTGCAGCGCCATCTGTTGTAACTCATTGGTACTAGGTGATTGTCCTATGACAAGCTTATGCAATGGGGCGGCTAAGTCTTGTCACGTGATCACCAACTTCCGGGCCCTTATGGGCAAAAAAGTTACGACAACATTTTATCGTGAGATTTAGCCTCCCTATACATCGTGAGCTCGGCCCGTTACATCGGAGGTTGCTTCAACATACTTCAGAGTCTTCCTCTCCAAGTGTTCCTGGAGCAATACTATTATCATATGCTCCTAATATGTAGCCTATATAGCCTACAGACTAACAACAGAGAAAATGGAGCAATTAGAATAAACCAATGTAGAGGTAGAATTCCAAATTTATTCTGGAGCAATATGCCCACAGATTGCACCAATCTAAAAGTAAAATTCCTAGCTATTTAGAGCAACATTTTCTAGGTTTTCTCAGCAATGTATTATGTCTCATTACCCCTCAAAATACATCAGAGTAATATGCCCCAAAACTCCACAGAACACGCTACTTCAATTTCTTATTTCTAAATTTCCCTGGAGCAATCAGAAGCCATCAGAATATATCAATATAATAATTAGGTAAAATTTCTAGACCAATAAATGTACCCGAAAATCATCCAAATTCACAAATATAACAGTCAATTTTCTTTGAGTATATGAGTTCTCAAAATATAACAATCTAGAGATTCTAAAGTTCTCCTGGAGCAATGTACCCCCTAATCTCCACAGAACACATCAATCTAAAAGTAGTATTTCTAAATTTCCCTGGATCTAGTGCATTTATTCTGCAACCCATCAGACTTAGCAATAGATTTTCATAAATACTTGGAGCAATAAGACCTCTCCAGCTAAAGGCTAGAATATACGAATATATGGTGATGATGATGATGATGATGATGATGATGATGATGTTGATGAAAAACTATAACAAAGTTTATACTGTGACTAGTAATAGTAACACCCATGTACGTTAGTTAACATATGAAAGTTGATAGCATTCCGAAGTTTCTGGACTACAAGGTTATATTAGTAACAGGAAAAGGCTGCTGCCCTCGAATTAGCTGAACTGCTAAAACGCAGCCCTTCTTAAAATGTCGTTAAACAGATATGGTACTATAAAACTGTTTAAGAAGGTTCATCCTAGTAAGTAAGTGAATAATTGTTTGTCATGAAAGATAAAAACTAATGGATGTTATTGTAAGCTGGTCTATATGACAGACAGCTAATTGTTAGAGAAAACAAGGAGCTTGTCATGAAGGATAAGTTATCGACATAATAAAAGATAAATCCACTCAAATACTAACTGTAAAGGTAGAATTTCAAGATCTTCCTGAAGCAACATGCTCCCAGATCAATCAGCATACGTCTATCTAAAAGGTAGAATTTCTGAATTTTTCTAAAGCAATATGTCCCCCAAATCCTCAGAATATAGCGCTCCAACAGTTTTCTTGGAACAGTATGTCTCTAAACACCTCAGAATATACCACTCCACATATAGAAATCAAAAGTTTTTTGGAGCAAAATTTCACACATCAATTGAAAGGTAGAATTTCAAAATTCATTTTCTTTATCCCTCAGACCACACTATAGTAAAGACATTGTACATCTCAGAATTCTCCTGGATTTCACACACACAATTTCCCTTGAGGTGACAGGGGAGGAGCGTAGGGATGTCACAAGGTCGCCCACTTTCATGGGGGGTTGGGGGGGGGGGCTATAACATGGGACTTGGCCGAGTCAGACATCCTAGTCTATAGAATCCTTGACGCAGCCAGTAGTCACAAGGTAGTGTTGAGTTGCGGTCGGTCGGTGCACACATTTGTCTCATAGATCGAACTCATTATTTATGGTTATGCCTTGCCTGAATTGAGGACCAAATCATGTCTCAAATTATGTGCGGATGACACACTACTGATTCACTCGGCGGACACTGTAAGTCGTCTAAATATTGATTTGGATTTCATATACAAGTGGTGTAATCTAAGGGAGTGGTCATTTTTTAACAACAGGGGGGTGGGGGGTCGGTGGATTTTCGCGCGAGAGGGTCAAAAAGATTTTGGTCCCCCCCACGGGAGGGGTCGAAATCTTTTTCATCCCCCCCTCGGGCAAGTCGAAATTGAGCCCAGCTGACCCCTTTGAGCTATAGTAACGCGTGGGCTTTTTCACTGAAAAGGGGTGCAAATTTTTTTGGTCCCCCCCTTCAAGGGGTCCAAATTTTTTAGGTCCCCCCAAAATCCACCAACCCTCCTCTGTTGTTAAAAACTGACCACTCCCTATATACACTTACAATCAATGCTACTAAGTCTAATCATATGTTACTTTTGCCACGATTGGGAGAGGAACAGCATGGACCTCACCATTGGCAACACTTGTATCTTTCAAGAGACAGGCACAGTTTATGATTCGAGCAATTAGGTTTAAACCCTGGATTTTGTGGCAAATTCATAGATATATAAATCCAAATTCCCCCCCCCCCCTCAAATCCACCACCCCCCCCCCCCCCCCCGTGGTTAAAAAATGAGCACTCCCTTAGATGGACTATGGATCATTATAGCCTCACGGGTCACATTGCACAGCCCCTTGATGGATATTTGTAACATTAAATGATGGATCTGTAGCAGAAGGTACATAAAACAGTAATATAACGTATAATTACCATCCTTCATATGGAACAGTGGTCTTGCACCGGCAGCTGGGTCTGGGTGCTTGGGCTGGGGCCTGGGGTCTGGGCACTTGGGCTGGGGCCCGGGGTCTGGGCACTTGAGCTGGGGCCCGGGGGCTGGGCACTTAGGCTGCTGCTGCCTCCAAGGGACAACATTAACCTCCCCGAGCACTTGTATGAAGCTTTTTGGCAGGAACTGAAAATATCAAGAACAACATTTTAGAATTTTCTTCATGAAGTTGTTTTCAAGGGGTCGGCCAGCTGGCCCATGCTGGACTTGTGTGTGGGTGGCAGTTTGAGGAGGAGGCAAGTGGTGAGAATCGCCCCTACCTTCTTACACACATAGCCACCCATGCCCAGGGGGTACTCAATTTTTTTTTAACACGGGTGTGCGGCTGGCCATTTGACAACCCTTACCCTTGGTGAGGGGGATTTTGGTCAGAAGTGACCCTCGGTGAAGGGGATTTTGGTCAGAAGTGACCCTTGGTGAGGGGGATTTTGGGCAAAAGTGACCCTTGCTGAGGGGGATTTTGGACAAAAGTCCCTAGATTTTAGCAATTCTCCCGGAGGAGTCAGCCTTGGTGTAAGAATTTCGGTCATAAGTGACCCTTGTTACGAAAAATCTTGGCAAATGTGACCCTTTTAGGGAGGATTTTGTTGAAATCTCCGAAAAGTGACCCTTGGTGAGGGGGATTTTGGTGAAAATTGACCCATGTTGAGGGGGATTTTGGTGAAAAGCAGACCCTTGGTGAGGGGGATAGTACCCTTCCTAGCCGCACACCTGTGTATACAAAATATACCAAGTGCCCCCCCCCCCTGCCACCCATGGTCAAGGGTTGATTTGTTGGATCCCAGCTGCTGACTTATATAGGCAAACATAAATCTTTACATCATAGTTGTGAATAGTACACGAGTCAGATCGCCAGTGCTGCTCATAAGACTGGCCCAAAGTCATGGGTCAGTGTTACAGTTTGCCGTAAAAATGGCACAAGTGGACAGACTCACCCGGGAGCATCAACAAAATAATCCGTCTAGTCTTAAACTTCCTTAAACTGTCCAATCTTAAAACGTTTAAGACAATAACATTGATTATTTAAGATAATAATATTGATTTAAGAACTGTTTGTGTTGCCACCTAGTGTCACACCCAGATGAGACAACATAAACATCTAAAAAAAAAAAACAGGGGTTGGGGGGCAGAGCCCCCCATTACATACTAGTTGACTAGCCTATCCTACAATGGACTGGGTCGTCTAACCAGTGGTTCAACACTGGCGCCATCTAGGGAAAAGAGAGGTAGAACCGGTTATCTTAAATAAATGTTTTGTTGAAGATAATCCATTGACTTTAAGATAGTAACGTTTATAAGATTGGCCTTTTAAGAATGGACTGATTATTTTGTTGACGCTCCCATGTGAGTCTGTCCCATCGAGCGTAAAAATGGGACTGGGGGGGGGGGTCATGGTGAATTTGCAGAGAGGAAAGCACCCAGTTTACCATGAAGATAGGCCCCAGTTTGACGAGACAATGGGCCCCAATTTCCCATGTAGGCCACCCCCTTATTTCCTGTGAATTTATGTTTTCTAGCCCTTGTCGTAGCAGTACCTGATTTTAACGGTTTTAAACTCATTAGCAAGACACCTGGACAACCTTGACAATTAATAAAACAAACTCACTTTAAAGTTTTTCATCTGCATGTCGTGTGTTGCCATGTCCGTATATTTGGTGAGGCACTGTGTAAAAAAAGAAAGTTATCGGGTCTACAAAACAGATATCACCATACTTAGAAAAGACAGACGTTACTCGTCTTATTCATGTTGCATTTAATAGGGACCAGAAAATGATGTCAATAGGAATACTCTGGCTCCCAGAATTCTATAAAATATCCGCAAAGCTTATGATTAACTTTAAGTAGCCTAAGACATTGTTGTTACCAAAACAGACATTGTTAAATGATGTCCTAACCAATGATGAAGTCATGTTCCAAAGTAAAGGTGTGTAACAATTTTTGCTAGCTGGGATTACCCAGACCAGTCCCATGTTTGATACAACAATGGCATCAATCAAACTGTTACATCGTCCATCAACAATATTGTATCAAAACCTCTTAGAAAGCTTGCTGTACACCTGTTTAGAAAACAATATAGCGACTATTTGTCTGCGTCTGTTATTCAGTAGCTGTACGCACGTGGGGAAGAACTTACGGAGTCACTAGACGCCGCCCATTCTCTGCGTAATCTTAAAAAGACCATTTTTCCCGTAATCTTAATAACAAAACCCCACTTTTCCCGTAATCTTAATAACGAAACTCAATCTAATCCTAATATGGATGGCATCTGATGTTAATAGGGGGGCTCTGCCCCCCAACCCCCATTCTTTCTTTTTTTTTTCCTCCTTTAATAATGGTGAGTACCATCAAGACTTTAAGATTACGCCAGAAGTGGGGATTTAAGATTACGTACAGAATGGGCGGCGTCTAGTGACTCCATAAGTTTGTCCCTTGTTGCTAGCTGTACTGCTGTCAGTATGTCCATTCAGGCCCTAGACTTGTGTTCCATGGTTTCCCACTATTGCTGTATTTCTGTTTGTCAGTTCTTAAATTACAATGGTTTCATGTTCTGGATGTAATAGTACTAATGTCACTTACCGGTGATGGGCCTACCATTACAGGGAAGGCTTTGCTCCTTGGCCTTATCCACCATATACATATCTCCTGAGCCTGCAGCAAAAACAGTTTAATACAGGTGATATTGGTGTCCAAAGGCTTGATATCCATTCCAGTGCAATGGCTAACCACTAGGATAATGCTACACGTGAGAAAGTAACACAAAAGGGGAAGAATAGATTAGTTTGCAATAAAAGTTTTGAATATTCTATTTTGGCATGGATCGTTTGAAGAAAGATGCGAGTATAACTGACACGTCTTGTTTACAACTCCGGCGCCGCCATCGCTACCCCATCATGCACTGCTGCATACGGGCACTGCGTTGCCTAGTTACCACTCCTTCTGACGTAGCGTTTTCCGTTTGTCATCTACTTTTGAAGTGCCATCGTCGTCACGCTAAAGACTTTCAACTTGCAAATGTCTAAAATTTAAACTAAAAAGGTTTAGATAGTGTACCATCTGCCTACAAGTGGGACATTGTGATGTTACGACGCAGTGCCCGTAATAGTACAAGCAGATTTGCTTCGAGGAAACTTCAAAAGTCATCTGAAACTCCAACAAAGATGCCACTCAAAAAGTCAAGTCATGTTGGTAAGCCAGCCCAGCCAGATTTTTCTAGTGTTGTCAAGATTATTGGTGATAGAATGGGCCAGATGGAGTTAGCCATGAAAAATACAGTTGATCATGTGGCCACTCTGACAAAGGAGGTGCGGAGCCGCACGCCACCTCGTCCGAAGTCGCCGACCAAAAAGAAGAGTCAGCGTCACCGGTCGCAATCTTGGACCGATGAGTCAGCATCCGACAGCGACAACGACAGCACCCCTCATGCTCTTCCTCCTCCAGCACATCATCCAGCAGGAGTAGGAGTAGGGGCAAGAGGAGGAGGAACCGCCGCCATCGCCGTCGCCGCATGAACCCCTCTCCAGGTAGATATGACAGTATTTGGTTTGCTGAGAAAGGTGAGCCCATAAAAACCATGGATCAGCTAATAATTGCCAATCTCAATCAGATCAAGTATGTCATGAAGAACTTCCCAGGTAGTGTCCCAGTTCTCCTTGAAATGTCCCAGTTCTCCCTGGAATTTCTCAAAATTTCTAAAGGCCCTAGACGGGAATCATGGCAGGCTAGGATGAATCTAAATAGTCCAAATGAAAGGTTTATTGGTAGCCTTTCTTCATGAAACAAAGGCATTTGGTTATTGTTGGCATTGTAGAAATCACAAGCAAACATGTTATGATTTTAAATTAGTGTCCCAATGCTCCCAGGGCTCCCCTACTATTATTACTATTATTACTATTATTATAATTATTATTATTATTTATTTAATACACTTTTTTAGAGGTCCCCCCTACCGTGGCTCCAGATGGGTCAAAAGCTACCTTGTGACCTGGGCTGTCTTGCAGGCGACCTGGCGCAATAATAAAAGCGACCTGGCGACTTTTGTAAAGGTTTGAAAAGAGCAAAAACGGTCCAAAAAAAGCGACTTTCCGACCTGGGGCCCTTAATTTCGGCGACTTTCCGACCTGAGGGGAGTACCCCTCTGCACCCCCCCCTACCCCTAGCCACTCTTGTAGCCCTACCAAGTAAACGCCCTCCGTTTGATTCAGTCTACCCCCCGCCCCCCCCCCATCAAAACCGTAGCACCAGGTCCAGAGACTCCTTCTAGCCCCTGGTAGCACATACCATGGCCATGCAGTAAAATCTAGTTGCAGGGGCGGATCCAAGAATTCTGGAAAGGGGGGGGGGGGGGGGCTGCAATACCTACACTACAGCATTGGGGGTGTTGAACCATCTAAAGTAAAATGTACAGAAAAATAGGGGGGGGGGGGGCGCGCCCCTTGCCCCCCCCCCCCTGGATCCGCCCCTGAGTTGTGCCACCTGTCTGAATGCGTTTGAAAAAAAAGACTTCCCCCATGCACCCCTTTAATCATCAGGATGGCTTGTTTTGTCAAATTAAAGCTTAAATAGTTGCCGAAATAGGCCTACTCTATTTAGGCAGCGGGGATACGGACCCCGGGATACGGAGAACAGGTCCGGTTTATACCCCCACCAAACCTCTGTCACTCTCATAGTCTCAAGCCCGAAAAACGCCCATTTGAGCTGCTTCCGTGCCAATTAAACAGATATTCATTTCCCAACATTGTAGACACAATCTTAGATCAACACATACCAGCATTAAACCGTTGAAATCGGACGATGCCATCGAGATGCCATCGAGAATTCTCGCTGAATGAGTATTGACCAAATAGTGACCAGTTGCCAAGGACGCCAGTTGCCATGCAGCGGTTGTCTATGCAACAAGCTCTGCGTTGCTTGGAAACACAAACATCCCGGGCCTTTGTTTACCACCGCAAAACATATCCAAGTTGTATTAAGTGTAGTTGCCATGTCGGAATGTCCCAAGTTTTCTTCAAATGACACTTTACATGCACATGCATCTTTACATCTTATTAGCTACTCTTTATTATAGAGCACACATTCATACATCTTATCATCTAAAATTCACTGTGCAAACTATTGAGATTTGACGACGCGGGAAAATATGTGACCGGGTAACCGGCGTTCAACTAACTTCCGGTAATAAAAGTGACGTAACTCCATGGCGCGGTTTTTAGACAAACAACATGGCTCACGATTTTGTCCAGCTTTAAGCAACTTATTCATCAGGTTTTGGGCCTCAGTCATGCATCCACTGCGCTGGATAGACTCTGTGATGGTTTGAAGAAAGTTGTGAGAAAGTTGGAAGACCGGATGGGCAGTGAAAGTACGTCTTTGAGAGACGTGAAGATCGGCGAGTTGAACGGCGTGGGCCGAGCAGCAGCGAGCAGATGCCCCTGGAACGTGCCAGCAGGGGCAGGGGAAGCGTGAGCGATATTGAGAGTGTTTTCCCGTGGTAAAGGCACGAGGAGGCGGCCCAGAGGTCGGACAAGGCGCCTGGAAGGAGGACGACGGATAGCCACAGGGAATGCCAGCCCTCCCTCGGGGAAAAGTTGGGGAAAGGTGCCGATGTCGGCATGGAGGACATTCCATGGTGCTTGCAGTTACGATCCCGTGTGTGGATAGATCGTTTAGTGATAGAAATCACGGATCTGCAAAGCTATGGAGGTGTGTATTTGTCAGCCAGGCGGCAGCTGCCCTGAGGAGGGGCGCCCACCCCGGGAGAGTGCCGTGGGAGGCGGCCTAGAGTCGGCAGCGTGAGGTGGCAGTGGCGAGGACGCCATGTGTATTCAGCGGGTTGGTGTGTGTGTTTATGGACGCTGGTACGGCGTGGGAGGCGGCCTAAAGTCGGCACTTGAGTGGCAGGGGCGTGAGTGAGACGGCAGCAGACTGAAGGAGGGAGAGTGCCGTGGGAGAAGCAGCAAGGTGGCGAGGACGCCGTGTGTATTCACAATCAGCAGTAGTGCCATCGTGATACACATGGAGATGTCGACATTGTGGAGTTGCAGACAGTGGCTGGAGTCTACAGGAGACACGTAGGAGCCAGGAGAGGCTGTGTAGACCTACAGCTGTAGTGTGTATTCAGCTGTGTTAGTGGATGCTGAACACGAGGAGGACTTGTAGAGGTAGGGCATTGTAGACTACATGTGGATTTGTAGTGTGTCCGAGTTTGGAGGTACACAAGGAGAACGTCGTGAGGTATGTGGACATTGTGTACAATGAAGTGTCAATGCTATAGTAAACATCAGGAGGCTGTGGATGACGTGTCAGTGAAGTGGATGGCGTGTCAGTGAAGTGGATGACATGTCAGTGAAGTGGATGACGTGTCAGTGAAGTAGATGACATGTCAGTGAAGATCAGGAGGCTGTAGTAGACGTCAGGAGGCTGTAGTAGACGTCAGGAGGCTGTAGGTGAAGTATCAGTGCCGTGGAGGATGTGACAGTGTGCCTGGAGTTATAGGCACTGGAGATGTTGTGTGCTACAGGAAGAGCAATCTGCTGTGTCAAGTCAAGGAGGGTTGAAATTATAAAGTCCAGTATGAGGAGTTAATGTTTCAGATATAAGCAAAGTGTGTGTTAGCAAGAAGTGACTCTTTATTGTGTAGCTGTAGACACATAATGATCTATAGTATATCTCTATTGATGAACGGACTGTTTGATATATACTGCACTGAACTGTAAGATCACAGGGGCACTGTAAGTCTAGTCAACAGGCATTTGCACTGTGAATATACAGCAGATCTGTGGGTGACATTATTAGTTCTGGTGAATTGTCAACAAGGTGGCGGAGGCACAAGGAAGTGATTGCGTGGTGGTAGCTGCAACAGTGTGACGTCAGGTGTCTGCAGTGTGACGTCAGTGTGTCTGCAGTGGGAAGTGATGCAAGGTACCGGAGACCAGGTACCGGTGAATGACACAAAGACTTTTAGGGTTCTGCAATGACAAGGCAGGAGGAGCTCGGAGATGGATAGAGGGTGTGGAAGGAAGACTATGTAAGTTACATGAAGCATTCAGAAGGGCGGTAGGTGGACCACCATGGGTGAGGACAGTTCGCTACTGTGTACGACAAAACCAAAACCACATGCGGTATAGTGGACCGCAACGATGATGACAGTCGCGGTACTGTGGACATGAAACCAAAACCACTGGTCCGGTTGATGGACCGGATCGAGTTGATAGGACGGCGGTGAGAGCTGGGGTATCAAAGACAAAACCATCATTCGGGGTGATGGCCCGTGACATGAGGGCAGTATAGGCCTAGCCTATAGCAGGGGTCCCTGCATGTCTAAAATTCATCTGGTGTGAATGGACCAGAAGGAAGGTAGCTTATATATGTGGTAGTCACGCGGATCCATGCGCTCGGTGCGAAGTGTTATGTGCAGAACCGGAGAAGTACTTTTAGTGTAGGGAGGTGAGGGCTGAAGCCTCACATGGAAATGATGTGCTAGTAACCGCTCTTTCCAAGGTTAGGTATTATGTTTTGATTAATTGTTAATAGCCTGTGGTAGCTATTGAGTATGGTTTAATGTAAAACATATGAAAGACCTAAGTTGATGATTGCCTTTTAATAGCTAAGGTATATGCTATTGAGTATGTTAGGTAAGACAACATAAGAAGTTATTGTTGTATTAATACTACAACTAATGAGATCTAGTTTATGTAATACATGTATACTAGTATGTGAGAACTGTGTAAAGACATGTTGAAGACTACTGAGTAATATTTGACTACTAAGTCATGTTAAGAACATTACCAAGTTACTGGAAGGAACTAAGAACTGAAGACCAGTTTACTAGAGTACTATTGAACATTATCCTAAGTAAACAGAGACACTGATAAGTCAAGGACTTTAACATCCAGGAGGAGTGTTTACTTTATGGTAGCACATTATAGTTATTCTTTGTGTATTCTAAAAGTTAATGTTCATATTATGTATGTTTCAAACTATGTATATTTTCACTTGTCGAGGAGGAGTATTGAGATTTGACGACGCGGGGAAATATGTGACCGGGTAACCGGCGTTCAACTAACTTCCGGTAATAAAAGTGACGTAACTCCATGGCGCGGTTTTTAGACAAACAACATGGCTCACGATTTTGTCCAGCTTTAAGCAACTTATTCATCACAAACTTTATTATAAACTAGTGTATTTTGGGCCAGTTTGGGAGTGAGTCTTTTCAATAGAAATCACTAGAATCCACATGCTTTGGCCATGCTTGCCAGTCCCAGTGACAGTGCTTGATTTTAGCCTTTAGAGCACAGATTTGGCCCATTCAACATTTATTTTCCCCATTTTTGAGACCATAGATTCTAATGCAACAACTTATTTTATCATAAATTTAGCCATTTTGTGTATTACAATTGTAAAATAGCCTCCAATCCCCCTCAGCCAATCAGGGCCCAGCTTCTCCCTGGGCCCCCCTATATAAGCCAGCTGAGGAGCAACTCAGGCAGAACCTGTTGGGCTCTCACTGCAACACCATCTCCAGGCCACTAGTTGGAGCATCTTCACCACCAGGCTCCACTAGTTGGAGCATCTTCACCACCAGGCTCCACTAGTTGGAGCATCTGCTCTACTTGGATCCACTGGTTGGATTCTACTTTTCTATAGTCCACTTGTTGGACTCTACCTTTTCCTGTGATCCACTTGTTGGATTCTACTTTCCCTGTGATCCACTTGTTGGATTCTACCCTTTTCTATAGTCCACTTGTTGGACTCCCCCTTTCCCTGTGATCCACTGGTTGGATTCTACCCTTTTTCTATAGTCCATTGGTTGGACTCTACCTTTTCCTGTGATCCACTGGTTGGACTCTACCTTTTCCTGTGATCCACTTGTTGGATTCTACCCTTTTCTGTGGTCCACTGGTTGGACTCTACCTTTTTCTGTGGTCCACTGGTTGGACTCTACCTTTGCCTGGCATCCACTGGTTGGATAAATCTTCATCTCTAGACACCCACTTGTTGGACGTTGGACGGAAGCGCTTCGCCACTGGCTGGTTGACAGTGCAGGAATAACGATTAAAACTGTTGGTTTGATGTCCCGTGCAACATACACATTTATAAGCCTACCCGAGCGGCTGATTTATATAAATTCCTAAGAAGTCAAGACATGTCTATAGCCTACCAAAGCGGCTATATTTCCACTAAATTCACATAGCCTACCCAAGCGGCTATTTTCATTAAGCGTTACATATAGCCTACCCAAGCGGCTATGCTAATTTAAACAGATAATTATATTTTGATATAGTCTTTTTTTTTTTACATCTACTTATTTATTTTTGTGTGAACTATGACATTTTACTACCAGCAATAAAGAGTATTGAACTGCAAGTCTGTTTGTTGTCATCCGTCCTTAACTCAGCCTTAACTAGCGGTCCGAACAGTAACCTATTTTTGAGCGAGAACACAACGAGAAGTCGCGATTACCGCTACAGTAGCAATCACAAGCAAACATGTTATGATTTTAATTTAGTGTCCCAATTCTCCCAGGGCTCCCCTACCCTTCCCCTCTAAAGCACCTTTCTTTCCATATATTTAATATTAGCTAGGGCACTGACTCTGAATGTGTAAAACCTGAGTTTAGGTCCCTAGGACTAGAGGGAATGAGACTAGAGGGAATGAGAACACTGTGCCCATTATGAGTAAGGAAGAAGGGAGCACTGAGGGGTAGTGATATTGAGTGGGAGTATGTGGGTTATTGATGGAGAGGGAGAGCAGAGGGGGGAGGGCATTGAAGGAGAGGGAGGGAAAGACAGACAGGCGATAAAGATTGAAAACGCTGAAGTAGTGGTCAGAGATGTCACATAGGGGCTGCTGGAGGAGGGCAGGGCAGACATTGAGGGTGAGGAAGGGGGGGAGGGGGGTGCAGAGGGGTCCCCCCCCCCTCAGGTCGGAAAGTCGCCGAAATTAAGACCCCCAGGTCGCAAGGTCGTTTTTTTAGACCCTTTATCCTATGATCAATTTTGTGCAAAAGTAGCCAGGTCGCTTAAATTATTGCCCCAGGTCGAAAAGTCGCCTGGAAAACGACCCAGGTCACCGAAAACCCCTCTGCAGTCATAAGGGGGGGCACTGAGGAGAAGACATTGTGAGGGAAGATTGGTACAACATTGGCAAATTTAGGTTGTACCAATGTGGGCAATACTCCCAGTGATCTGCCAACATTGGTAAAACATCAGATAATTCATATTGTGCCAATGTTGGCAAATCAATGTTAGACCAACATTAAAAATAGGCGTAGGAGAAGAAAACCAATGTTAGTCCAAGGTAAAAAAAAAATCAAAAATATGGATTTCAAAAATGTATTCTGGTGACTTCTGAGAATGTGCTAATAACTTTGGTTTGGTTACCCCTGCGTGAGAGAGGGTCCAAATGCGTGAGTCTCACGGCCAATGCGTGAGAGTTGGCAACCCTGTGGAGGTGTTTGGAGTTATATTTCAGATTCTAGTTCTTCAAAAGCCTATAGGCCTACAATGCAAGAATACAGACTTGAGAGAAGCCTTGAGAGCTGAGGACTATGGAAATTGACCCTTTAAGAAATATATTTATGTTAATAGGCAATTTATATAGGCTGCTACCATAAATATGTGAAAATACCAGTATTGGGGGGAAATTCAGTGTTTTGGCCATTTTCTGTGATATTTTCAAATTGCCAGAATGTGATCAAAATATCAAATCTGTGACATTTATTTTTTTAAACTGATCATATGCTGTCTATTTACAGGTAATTTTTCAAAACCCATAAAAAAATGACCATATCCTAGTGCTTTTTGAATTATGATTGAATGTATCAATTTCCCAGGTTATGCTGTCCCAAGATTTTAGCTCAAAAAGGCCACTAATTTTAATTTTGAATTTGTAATTCAGATAGCTCTATAATATATTCTAGTGATCAAAACTGGCCACAAATGGTACAGAAAGTATCCCTGGTGTCAGCTGGTTACATTTATGCTAGTGAAATAATTTTATTATTTTTTTGTCTATTTTTTATAGCCCATCTCACAATAATAAGGATGGCATAATTTGAACTTTTTGTAATATTTATCCATATATATACCCCAATAACTATATAGCAAGTGCATGAGTACACATGGAGTCGTAAATAAACACATGTAGTAGGGAAAAACTAGTTTTTTAGTCCGCAATTTGCCAGCTGTAGGTCGAGAATCCCACCTCTTCCCACCGTCCAAAGACAGTTCGAGCCTCTACGATCTACGGCGGTACCAGAGCCTGGCAGAGGCTTTGCCACACAGCTAGGGCAGGGAACAGCCCAGTGAACAAAATAACGTTTTATCAACGTTAGAAAAACGTTACTATAGGGTTGACAAACGTTTGTGTTTGTAACGTTTTTATTACTAAAAAACGTAAACTCTAAATAACGTTAAAAAAACGTTTTTTTGGAGGGTAAAAGAAGGTTTTACCTAAACCAATGAGACCCCCCCCCCTCCGCCCCTGTAAACGTCGGTGTTTATCTTAGCTCTATTAACGGGACGGGAAAAGTTTCTTTAGTCGGTTTGGGAGGTTTAATAATAGAAATTTGTGCAATTCTTGTTTAAAGGACCCCAAGGAGGGGATATTTCTGTCTTCAGGTTCTAAACTATTCCAAGCGTATGCAAGACTCCACTCTAAACTTCTTGTATACAATTCTGCATGAGGGTAAAACATTTTAAAATAGGGCCATCCCAAGCTCTTGTGTTGAGACTTCCATTATCCTCATACTTAACATCGGTTGACCTTTTATAAGCCGCTATATATTGATGAGCTAACATTCTTGCATCTAACAAGTTAAGTTTGGCTGTAGCATGGATATTATCTGTGTGAGATCTAAAATTGACTTTTAGAGCTATTTTCAAGGCCCTGTTTTGTGTCTGCTGGCATCGTTTTAAAAGGTCAGTATTACATTTTGGTATAAGTAGGCCTAGGTATATCACCATATTCCAGGATAGGAAGAATGTAGGTTTTATACAAGAGAACAGCAGATGATACATCTAGATATTCGCCTAATCGTTCTAGTTGGTATGTTCTAAAATTCACAGTTCTTAGCTGTTGTGCAATAAATTTCTCGTAATTCAGGGCTGTATCCAAAATTACTCCCAGGTATTTATAGTATGGTATTTATAGTGTATTACAGTGTTGCCAATGTGGCCTGTGTCCTGGGATATTACGCAGGCCACTTGCCTTCTACACAGGCCATATCGCCTAATCGACACCACATTTTATGCTATTGTAATAGTGACACTACTTGATGTAATTGAATATGGTTTGTAATACCTCTTAGTAGTATTGTATGTATCGGAACGGGACTAAAGTTAAGTACTGTTTATTACTCAATCGACCTGCAGCCAATCAGAGGCCTCCATTTGGTCACGTGACCCCCTCATTTGCATAATTACGTAATAGGCCACACCCCCTCATTTGCATAATTACGTAATAGGCCGCGCCCCCTTGATCACCAGCCAATCAGAGGCTACCATTTGGTCACGTGACCCCTCATTTGCATAATAGGCCACGCCCTCTTGATCACGTGACCCTCTCATTTGCATAATAAGCCACACCCTCTTGATCACCAGCCAATCAGAGGTCGCCATTTGGTCACGTGACCCCCTTATTTGCATAATAGGCCGCGCCCCCTTGATCACGTGACCCCTTCATTGGCATGATAGGCCACAACAACATCACGTGGCTATCTTTGTTTGTAAACAACACCACGTGGCTCTCTTTGTTTGTAAACAACACCACGTGGCGCTCTTGTTTGTAAATAACACCTACTAAGTTTAGTCATAGGTAGCAGTAGTGTTTGTAAATAACACCTACTAAGTTTTAGTCATAGGTGTCTAGAGCAGCAGCAGCAGCAGCATCTTCAGCAGCAGCAGCAGCAGCAGCCGCGTCATAGGTGTCTAGAGCAGCAGCCACGTCATAGATGACTAGTGCAGCAGCAGCAGCAGCATCTTCAGCAGCAGCAGCAGCGTCATAGGTGTCTAGAGCAGCAGCCGCAGTAGCAGCAGCGTCATAGGTGTCTAGAGCAGCGGCAGCAGCATCTTCAGCAGCAGCAGTAGCAGCAGCGGCAGCAGCAGTAGCAGCAGTAGCATCTTCAGCAGCAGTAGCAGCATCAACAGCATCTTCAGCAAAAGCAGCAGCAGCTGCGTCATAGGTGTCTAGAGCAGCAGCAGCAGCATCTTCAGCAGCAGCAGTAGCAGCAGCGGCAGCAGCATCTTCAGCAGCAGCAGCGTCATAGGTGTCTAGAGCAGCAGCCGCAGTAGCAGCAGCGTCATAGGTGTCTAGAGCAGCAGCCGCAGCAGCAGCAGCATCTTCAGCAGCAGCAGCGGCAGCAGCAGTAGCATCTTCAGCAGCAGTAGCAGCAGCAGCAGCAACATCTTCAGCATCAACAGCATCTTCAGCAAAAGCAACAGCCCGTAACTTAGCATCATGTGCATCAGCCATAGCCGTAACAGCGACACTGCGACTAGCATAAGCAAAACAGGCTATTTTTTTAGCAGCTGTACAAGCATTAATAGCATTAGCCCTAGCAGCAGCCGCAACAGCGACACTTTTAGCAGACGTTGCAGCATCAGTAGCAGCAGCATCGGTAGCAAGAGCGGAAACAGTAGCAAGAACATTAGCAGCACGAGCAGCAGCGGTGAGAGTAACAGCAGCGTTGTTAGCAGCATCGGCAACTTCGTATGCAGCATGTGTAGCACGAACAGCGATACGAGCTTCACGTTTTGCACGAGCAGCAGCAATAGCTGCAGAAGTAGCCATCACACTTTCCAGCCACCCGTACGGATCTTGATAAAAACCAACCTCCACCTTGCTACTTGTTAACTCATCAGTAAACATGGACGTCTCCTCGTGTGGTGTTGTCGCGGCTCTGTAGTAGTGTTGGGATTGCTCACATTCGGTAGAACGTAGAGTGATTCCTGATGACGCCATGCTGAAGGTGGTAGAAGAAGTGTGTGGGACCCATGTTTCACTCTCGCTTATGTACTAGGCTCCGAGATAAGCTTCTTAACTCAAGAGGAAAACTCTCACTAGGAAGGCGACCAGCTGTCTACCTGTGTAGGTGCGGGTTCGTTACATCTTTAATCCTGTTCGACCCCCCGAGGAAATAGATGAAAAAAACAAAAGACCATCTTTCAAGCACTCGAATCCGCAGTCAGTAGGAAGCTATAAGGAGCTTAACTTGTGTTTGATTTAAGCTGTCTACCACACGCACGCGCTTGTAGTCACAGCTAGAGTGGCAGACTTCCGTCCGCCCGCTGGCGCATGACAATCAACTTTAGACACCCCCTGTAGTTTTTTTTTTTTTTTTTTTGTTTTTTTGCATACACAGTTGACTAGCATCTTAATCTCTTACCCAGCTATAAGCCCATATACATGTAACGCGCATTACTCCTCTTTATGGTAATTATCAGATCGATTTAAGGGTGGAAAAGGCTTAGGTGATTTAGGTCCCTCTCTAGCTGAAAACAGGCTTAGACCATAGCATGTAGGCAGCCGGCCGCGTTAAACACCCCCTGTAGGTTTTTTTTTGTATACACTCTCGATCCCCTCTCTAGGTGAAAACAAAGCTTAGAAGATGCGGTGATCCGGCCACCGGCTGGCGCGTCACACCTGTCGTTAATCACCCCCTGTAGGCTTTGTATACACTCTCGATCCCCTCTCTAGGTGAAAACAAAAGCTCCCTCCACGGGCTGGCGCGTCACACCTGTAGTCACACCTGTAGTCTTAGTATACACAGTTGCCCCGCCTTATCTATTCACCAGCTATAAGCCCATATACGTGTACATGTGATTTTTGATACCCTCTCTGGAATAGGGTGGGGCTCAAGGTGAAAACAAGATTAGACCATTCGCTCTCTCAGCTATATAAAGAGCCTCAATTGTTCTTGCAACAGCACTTCACCACCGGTACACTATCAGTCACGAGGCAGATGTTTGCGGTATGGGTCATACAGGTTACCTACTAATAGCGGTTTGGTGAGTAGATCACTTTTTTTCCCCTAAAAAAACCAACAAAAACCCCCCACTTATGACTCAGGTATGTATATGTAGCACTGTTAGTGTAAGTACACAGTAGAATCTACTGTACTATAGACTCAACCCTCTGAAGACGGTGGAGCGCGTTAATGCGCAGGTCTGTGTCGGCGTCACTTGTTTTTTATTCTAACTAAAAAAGAAAAAAAAGTCAGAAGTCAATCTACGACCTATCAAAGACAAATTTGTGATAAGTTCAAACTAAATAAGAGACAGTTTGAGCGTCTCTTAGTCGCTGTCAAAGATGCGAATAACGAACGCGCTGAGGGCGGGGTTCAGGTCACGTATAGTTCCCCGCTCTTTCGTCAGATGGCGCCACAATAGGGGTTTTGTACATTCCTACGATGCTCGCGAACATTTCAACGCATAATGAGCTATATAGGCAACAAAGTGCGCTTCTGAATATATTAAAATATAAAAAACAATTCAATATTGTGTATTTCTGATAGAAATGAGGCAGTTTCTTTGAATACCAACTAAACTATAGCGAGATGAAAAATACCACACCATATCTAAGGCTTTATAAAAGATACATAGTCAGAAACTCTCGCCGAGTCGGCAATCTGAAAAACGGATCAACTCGTTTTGACTCGTTGTGCCACAAGGGCCCCCATCCAACGGGGGCCCTTTGAGGTCAGTCTGTCAAACCACAGTGATCCATGCTGCTTAACACTAGGCGTAATTAATTACGCCCATGTTGTGCAGCATCTAACCAACTGACAGTGTCAGTTGGTTGGCCCCTCTTTAGGGGCCACACAATAAATAAAGAATAGAGGCCTAAGGGAACGTTCACAAGCGTCTCCCCTTCCTACGGGGTGGGTGGGTCTTTGGGTTTAGTGACAAAACAGCGACATGTGAGTAGGAGTTTGCGTGTCAGCTCTCTTTTTTTTCTTTTTTTTTCCAAGTCTACATATTATTTATGATTAAAAAATTAAAAAAAAAAAAAACCACGATAATATAGTGCGCTGATCAAAAACTGAATAGAAAAATAACCAAAATAGGTTGGGGAAATCTCTGCTATGTAGCTGATCAGTAGTATAGTATGTATCGGAACGGGACTATAGTTAAGTACTGTTTATTACTCAATCGACATGCAGCCAATCAGAGGCCTCCATTTGGTCACGTGACCGGAAGTGACCTACTTAGGGGATTAGTGGTGCATTCTGGGTAACCCTGCAGCCAATCAGAGGCCACCATTTGGTCACGTGACCGGAAGTGACCTACTTAGGGGATTAGTGGTGCATTCTGGGTAACCTACTGACCTACTTAGGGGACCGGAAGTGACGTCATATGACCTAATTTAGGATCACGTGACCGGAAGTGACCTGATGAGTCACGTGAGCGGAAGTGACGTCACATGACCTAATGGCCGACCGGAAGTGAGTGACCTCATTGAGGATCACGTGACCGGAAGTGACTTGATTGATCACGTGAGCGGAAGAAGAAGTTTTTTGTTTAGGAAGTGAGGGTCTTTAGGATCACGTGACTGGAAGCGACGTCGTCACATGAGTGACGCTTTAAGAGACTGCGCGACTTACTAGTAAAAGAAGACGTATGAAAATAAAAACACAACAATATTTTATTTTTTTTTTTTTATTTTTTTTTTTTTCAATCTTGATAAACACTCTATTTTTGAAAAGATGCACACGCTTATTTTTTTTTTTTTCATATCTCTAAAGGACTCGTTGTCACACCGTCAGAATGCACGCGACGCTTATAATACAAGTAGCGCACGCCGTCTTTCTCTATGGTGTAGGTGACCATTTTGTTTCGCACCACTTTGAAGTTTCTATTTACAGCAATGAGAGTTTTTCGTTGGCGAAGAACATCCAAGAAGTCGTCTGGTTCCTGAGGGTTTTGTTTCTTCTGTACGCCTTTTGCACTCCATTTTTTGGATTTTCTTTCACCGGTGTCGCTGACTCGATCGTAGCAAATGTAAGTCTTAGGGTTGAGACTTAGGATCCCGTCACCTTCCCACTCCGCTTTCATAAGCCCCGAAGTTCTCAGATCGTGAAGGTACCGTCTCTCACAACATCCGCCGGGCGGCGGACACCATTCTCGCACTCTTTCCGTTTTTGTCTTCACGAAAAGCTCTAAGTGATCGTCGCACACCGCTGTCGGAAGCCACTTTCGTTTCTCTCTGAAGTACGTCTCTCTCAGGCGAGGTTTGACTAGGTCATCCAACGTGTCACCGCTGAGAGCCATGTAAAGACTGTCGGTGTCCATTTGACAAAGGGCATAATCGCGCCGATCGACGAATCTATCTAAGAAGTCGTATGTGAACTCTAACATTTTCAACTTCGCGTACTGGTATACCATGAACCCTATTTGAATAGGGAGGTTGTTGTTGACTGTTTTCGGTTGTAGTTCGACTTCAAACAGATCGGAACTCAACTCGGACGCCTTTTTGAAGCGCCACGAATTGGCCAATAGTTCGAACTTCCGACTGTCAGTGTATCTCACCGCCGTGTGTTTTTCTTTGTTGCAGATTGTTTTACCGTACGTAGCGTTTCCCATTAACTTGTAACAGTCTGACAGAATTTTCTCGTTCTCGTTCACGTCGCCACGTCTTCGCGCCGCCGTTACTTCGTCCGCGAAACCGGCAAAGGAGCGTTTAGGTAGGTATTCTACCACCAGCTGCACTTTGGTGACTATCAAACCGTGCTCTAAATACCACTTGAGAAGCGGCGTTCCCAAGAGAATATTTTTTCCGTGGTAACTCCCTATCAGACATCTCTGAGGCGTGTTCAACAGCTTTTCTTCCTGCGCAAAGTCTGACATGTGAGGTCCTATGTCCGATTTTGAAACGGTCGCGTTCTTGAAAACGGGGGTCATTTCTTCGAAGTAGTCTCGTAGGTGAGGCGGCGTAGTGATGTCCACTTGAACTAAACCGAACATTTTCTCCTCTTTCACAGCGGAAAGGATGTCGCTCTCGCTCATCGCGTTTCGAGACACTTTCAAAGCGTCAACCTTCCAGCGTTGTTGGGAGGCCTTGACCCGCTCATCTCGACGCTTTATCTCTCGCCATTCGCACTCCCACACGACGACCAGCTTGTGACCTAGCGCTTTCAAGTAAGCGCTTACTCTGGTCGTTCTGTCGCGTCTCTCCTCTCTCAGTGAAGCGCACTGATATCGGTGCGACGGTATGCACTCGTGAGCGTGGAACCAACACCCGTGAAACTGGAAAACCGTATTAGAGGCCGCGTGAAACCCGTCCACGCGAATTCTCCGACAGCCTACAACCATCTCGCCGCCGTTCAAAGCGTGGCGCAGTTTCACGTCGCGGTCGTGCTCTACGAAGCGTAACCACTCCAAAGCGCTGTGAGAGTTTCTTTGCCTAATTTCGGGCTTGAACTCGGTCTCGGGCCGTCTCACCGCGTAATAGCCCGTGCAGTGCGCTTCGCTCATGCAGCGCAAGTACAGAGAGTTAGCGTCTAGTCCTAGGATGTGTTGGCACGGGCTCGCTTCTTCGCCGTACTTGTGCTCCCTTATCCGCGTGGTGCCCTTCTCGTGAAATCTATGGAAGATGATGGAAGGACCGCCGACTAGATTTTCTTTGATCAGAGCGTGGAGGACGGCGTCGAACTGGGGGAACGTTGTGAACGCGTCTTCTAGGTTTTGGAAGAGGAACCGTAAAGTCAAACCGGCGAGAGAAACTCCGTCTTTCAACATGTCAATGCCGCGATCTTGGAAAAATTTAGCGTGATTTTTCAGAGCTTCTATGAAAGGTTTGACGTCTTTGTTGTTGTAGTGGATCAAGTAGTCTTCCATAGTTTGCATCTTCTCGTCGGACCAAACTTTCTGACATGCGGCGTAGTCGGATTCGGACATTTTGACGCCCGTCAGCTCGCTGTCGAAAGCCGATCTCGGTGGCAGCGTTCTGTTTGCCAGTTTCCTGGTAGACGTCATCCATTCGTAAGGAAAGTGACCTTTCTCTTCGTTCCTGGTGAAAGCTCGCAAATAGGTCGCGTAGTTGTAACCGGGTGCCAAATAGTTGACTACGTCCAAGAAAACCGTGTGCTGTGTGTAAACCGCCAAGTATTGATTGCTTCTCTTTATGACGCTGAATTCTTGGTTTCTTCGGTCTCCGGAGGCGAAGAACGAGTGAAGGCGTATTTTGATCAGGTTCAAGTCGTAACGCCCCGAGTTGAAGCCCACGACTGGAGCTTGACGGATGTATCTCAGAAGACGCTTCTTCAGTTGAACTAACGGGTGTCTGGTCTGAGCCGCAGCGAAGCCGCCTGGAGAAGGGGTGAACGTCGCCTCCTCCAGCAGGAGAGCTTCACCTATCGCCGCATCTAACTTCGCTAAGGTCGGTCGGTAAAGTTCTAGCACAGCTTCCCCGATGACTTTGGCGTTCTCGTTTATGTGATTTAAAACTCGGTCCAACAAGGGGTCGGAATCTGCGTCGGATTCTCTGACGAAGCAGACCGGCCCCTCCCACCCCGGAAAGTCGGATGCGACGCTAGCCGACAAAGGGACGTGATCCCACAGCAGGGACACGTGTTCCGTCGACGGTTCTTTGCACGGTCTGAAGAAAGCCTCGAAATCGAAGGCGATCTTGTAAGGGTAGATTCCGGAATGTCCGTCGGGGGGAAAAATGGAGAAGTCTGCTAGCGCTTCGAAAATCGTTCTCGAATTTTGGTAGATGCCACCTACGTAGCGCAACTTGACTTGTCGGCAAGAGGAAAGCTGGTTCCTGTGTCTCTTCAGCAAGAACTCGGTGGTGAACGCCGCCTTACACTTGCAACATTCGTATATGCCCGCGTACGCGTTGAAGTCCGTGACGAGAGAGACGTGCAAACCGCCTTTCGCCGTCAGGTGTAGGTTGACTTTACCTCGGGCGGCCAGAGTTCTGGAAGGCGGTCTGATCAGAGTAACGCGTCTTCTCAACTTCCGCCCCGGCACTTGACGCGACGCGGTGTAAACCGCTATCTGTACGTCAAACAAGTTCTCTAACGCGGGTAAGTCGCGGATGTTCAGACCCGGAAAGGATTCAGGTGTGGCAGCGGGACAGAACTGACGTAACAAATCTGAAGCGCGCTTGCTGGTGTTGTATAAGTGAAAGGAAATGCAGCGGAAGATGCAGAGGTTGTCCTTGTTGGGAAAATCTAACACGCCGCTTCTCTTTCCAACTCGACCGGCCTGAGTGATCCTACCGCCTATGGGGAATTCCCCCGGTCCCATGTAAACGCAAATGTTCAAATTGGTAGGAAAAAGAACGTGCCACTTGGTGTCAGCGTCGCAAAGTTTCCGTACTTCCTCGCAAGCGACGGTGTTTTCCATCTTTGAGAGGAGCTCTTCCAAAGTTTCTGAATTAGTTATAGTAGGGAGCGGTTGTATGAGAGTTGCGTTGTTCTGGGAGGCGTGAAAGTAGCGCAGTTTGCTCTTGTCTTCTCTGTGTTGTAAGAGTAAGCCTACCGAGAAACCCACTTTGTATCTGAATCTTTGTGTCAAGTGAATGCGACGCATAGTATCTACAGCGTCACTCAACTCGCCGGTTGGTAGCCTGAAGTTTGTTACACTCACGCGAGTCCCGTGCATCCTGACGCCCGTTTGTATCGCAGGCCAATTCGCCGTGAACGTTTCCTCCCCGTTCGGTACAGCACATATGCGCGGAGGGACGGTCACCCCGTCCAGAGATTCGCGTCGACAGGCGATCTTTCGGCAATCGCCTTCGCCGCATAGAGGGCAAAACTTAGGTACTACTCTACAATTTTCTACGTGTCTCTCGTGGTTGTACGGTCTTTTAAACATTTTGAAACACTTTTCGCATACGTACTGTGTCATGTTTTTTTTCACTCAGTTACCAACTACTTAGCCGTCTAACTATCTATCTATCTATCAATCTATCTGTCTATCTATCTATCTATTTATCTTTCTGTCTGCTGTCTGTGTATCCGTCTGTCTGTCTCATACAGCGTACGTCAAACGCTGTGTGTGTGTGTGTGTGCGCGCGTGAGCGTTGAGCGTCTCTCATTCCGAATCTATGCCGAGATATTTCAGAATGATCTCTGTTTTGTCATCCAACTCTTTGAGCGCTCTGGCGGACAGCGTCACTCCCTGCTGTGTGGGTTTTTTGTCAGGACCTTCGTACTTGCGCACGTGGACGAGGTTCTTACCGCTGTAGTAGCTCACAGCTGCGTACACTTCGCCCTCCTCATCCAGCACTGCGAACCAGGGGGTGTGATTAGGTTTTCCTTGCGCGGCCGCTGTGTCGCGTATGCGCACCACTGCGCGGATATCGGCGATGCGTGCTATTAGCTCGCGCAGCGCGTCGGCCGTGAAGTGCACTCGCTTGCTTCTGGTCAGAGACGCCTCTTTCACCTGGCCATCTTTTGTGTAGCGCGGCCTCCTAGACAGTCTAGCCACGTCCTCCCAGATCTCCAGCGTCAAAGCTCCGTCTAAGCAGAACTCTAACCCGAGAAGACGGGAGAAGGTTTTCTCTGCTTCTTCTCGTCCATCTCGTTCTTTTTCTTGTATTTTTCTCTTCTTACTAGGCCTTGTTGTTCTGGAACTCACCTTAGAACGTTTCACACCCGCAGGATGAGTAACACCATCAGCGTGAGCTGAATCAGCAGCAGAACCGATAGCAGGAGCAGCGTCAGCGCTGGTGGTATCCGAGGCCTCGTTGTTGGAACAGCGCAGCCACACGCCGTCGGTGCTGAGTGTAGCGGTAGAAGATGAAGCGCCGCCGCCCTCGTAAGGTGGCGGTGAGGGCAGTCGCCACGGACCGGACGGGACGCTACTAGTGGAGGAAGTGAGGTCGAAAGGTCGAAGAGGGAAGCCGAAAAACGTACCGCCCACCCCTTTCCCTTCGGGTTGTTCGTACGCCTCGTCGTCAGCGTCGTTCTCTGTCTCACCCTGTTGCTGCTGCTCCTCCTCCTCCTCTTCTTCTCGGTTTAGGGGCTGAGTGTCCGAATAGCTGTCACTCTCAGCGCGAGCGGCGTCGAGGGCGTCGGTCGATGTAGTGGTGGAGGAGAGGGGCTGTGCAACGTGCGGCAGGTCATCAAAGTCATCAACAGTAGTGGGGAGGTAAAAACCCGGTTGCCAGTACTGCGCTGTGCCAGGAGCGTTGTCGTCAGTAGTAGTAGCGGTAGCAGCAGGTGCAGCAGAAGCAGCAGCAGCAGCAGCAGCAGCAGCAGCAGCAGCAGCAGACGCAACAGTAGCAGGCGCAGCAGCCTCAGCAGGCGCAGCAGTAGCAGGCGCAGCGGTAGCAGGTGCAGCAGCAGCAGCAGCCGCAGCAGGCGGGGCGGCAGTAGCAGCGGCAGCGCGCTTAGCAGCAACGTGTACCGTCGCGAGTGTAACAACGTCGCTAGCACGACGACTACTACCAGTAGTACTACTACTACTACTACTACTACTAGTACTACTACTGCTACTACTACTGCTACTACTACTACTACTGCCGCGAGCGCTCGCTACAGCGGGAGGGTGATAAGACCAAGCGGCTGCGGCGGTAGTCTCATTTTCAGTAGCAAGAGGAGGCACTGACGCTAAACGAGCGCTGTTCCGCGTAGTCTTCTTGTTCTTGGACGGCGCTAGGTGTTGTCTTTTGCTCATGGTGGTGACTGTAGAGAGCAGCAAAAGAATGAGTGAGTGAATGGAGGTTTCCAGACCCCTTATATACGCCTTCTCGCTTCTAGAGCTAAGCTACTTACTGACCCTGTTCAGCTGCCACCGGCTGGCCGGCGGCCATTCACAAAGAGAAACAAAAGACATAAGGCATGACGTTTTCAGCTGGATCCCTTTCCCCCCTTTTGAGAGATCGACTGTCATGAGCTAAGCCGCTTACCACCCTGTTCAGCAATTCAACGCGCATTAGCTGTATAAAGGATTAAGCGGTTGCTGCCGTCGACTGACCGGCGGCCATTCACAAAGACATAAGGTATGACGTTTTCAGCTGGATCCCTTTCCCCTCTTTTTTTTTGAGGGATCCACTGTCATGAGCTAAGCCACTTACCACCCTGTTCAGCCATTCAGCGCGCGTTAGCTGTATAAAGGATTAACGGTGATGAGCTTAGAGTGTGTATACAAAAAAAAACTACAGGAGGCGTGTGGCGTGAAGCAGGACCCCCCTAAGACGAACGTGTCTGTCTGTGAGTAGAGGCGTGTGCATGTGGTGAGCGACTTAAGTGTAAGACAAAAAAAAAATCACCACCTCCTGCCGTGGTGAGTAGACCGGGCCGGCCAGGCGGCGGCCGGCTAGTTCAATAGGGAGGGGTGACAGCTGACTAAGGCTGTGCATGAAAAAAATCCGATTTTCACCTGACCTCTGACGTTTGTTACAATGAATGTCAGAGGGAGGGAGACGTCCTCAGGTAGGGGGTAGGAGGTAAGGCTATGGATGAGGAAGAAACACCGTTTTCAGCTGGTCTCCACGGATAGCGATGACACACCCCTCGTCATCTAAGCTCTTAAGGAGCGGAGCGGTTGAAAAAGCGTCATGCGGACAGGTCGCTACACAGCTGGAGTGCTGTTGGAAATGGGATTAAACTCCCTCTGTATAAAAAGCTCTGATTTCTGTTGGAAAAAAACCATATCGCCTCTGACCACAGTAACGTCTACTACCACCACCGCCGCCACCACCGCCGCCGCCGCCGCCGCCGCCGCCGCCGCCGCCGCCGCCGCCAAGACGAGACGAGATGGCTCAAGCTATTCCACTTTCAAGCTCGCCTTCACCGCCTTGTCCACCTGAAAAAAAGTTAATGCGGCTTGACGACGTGAGACGCGCGAGGCAGACCGATGGGGAGAACAGAGAGGTAGGACAGCGGCGGTTAGCCTATAGCGACGCCTTGCTTCGTCAACTAGGTAAAGAGTTGAGCGGCTGTTGGAGAGAGTTGGGCAGTAGCTTAAAAGTTACCGCCGCCCGTATGGATGCTCTAGTAGAGCGCAGTGTCAAGACACCGGAGGAGCTGTGTACGGCGATGTTCCGAGTCTGGTGGGGTGAAACCCCGCATCGTCATAGATGGGGAGAGCTCGGTCGCGTCTTCACCCGCATTAGACGCGTGGAACTGTTGGCTCAGTGGATGTCCCTTCTCCACAGACAGGGGTTGGATTTCGAAAACCCCGACTCGCGCGCGATGCATAAGCACTTGGGCACCCTCGGCAGACGTCTAGGTAGCAGGTGGAAAGAGGTGGGGGACCATTTAAAATTGTCGCCTGAGAGGTTAGATAAGATCGCTGAAGAATGCGAATACGGAGGAAGTCCCGCTGAGTGGGCCTTCCGAGTGTTGAAAATGTGGCAAGATGAAGCTGACGGTGCCGGCGGTACACCTTTTGAACTCCTTCGAGTGTTGACTGAGGACATGGGAAAGTTTGACCTCGGCATCGCGATATTACTTGACTTTATCAAGCAAGAAACAACGAGAACGACGGACATGTGAATTGTTGTGTTTTATTTTCATACGTCTTCTTTATTAGTAAGTAAAAAAAAAAAAAAAAAAAAAATCATAACAATTAAGACGCGCGCCCTCTTAAAGTGTCACTTCCTCCAGTCGCAGCTGATCGCCTCATCGAAGCACGTGATAAACAAAAAAAAACGAAGAGACACGCTTCTTCCTCTCGAGAGGAAGAAGCGTGTCTCTTGATTGAAATCTTTTTCTTTTCTTTTTTTCTTAAAAGAGACAAACGCCCCTTAGAGTGCCCCCCCACCCCCCTAGAGTGCCCCCCTCCCCCCTCCCCCCCTCCCCCCCCACCACTCGCCCCATGCATCCTAAAAGCGCCCCCCTCCCCATGCATCTTAAAGGGGCCCCCCTCCCCTTCCCTCCCCTCCCCTCCCCTCCCCCCCTTTATACACTCTAAAGAACGCTTCTACCTAGTTCAATAAGTCACTTCCAGTCGCTCGTAAAACAATAAAAAATGAAAAAAAAACAAAAACTTATATCGTAGTGTTTTTTATTAGTTTACCGAAAAAAATAAGAGACTCGCCTCCTTCTCCTCCTCCTCCTCCTCCTCCTCCAAAAAAAAAGATATCACATTTTAAAGCGCGTGACCCCTTAAAGACGCTCATCTCTTCATTAAGTCGCGTGACGTCACTTCTTCTTCTTCTTCCGGTCACGTGATCAATCAGGTCACTTCCGGTCACGTGATCCTCAATCAGGTCACTCACTTCCGGTTGGCCATTAGGTCATGTGACGTCACTTCCGGTCACGTGACTCATCAGGTCACTTCCGGTCACGTGATCCTAAAGTAGGTCATATGACCTCACTTCCGGTCCCCTAAGTAGGTCATATGACGTCACTTCCGGTCCATAAGTAGGTCATATGACCTCACTTCC
Source organism: Harmothoe impar (assembly GCA_947462335.1). Classification (NCBI taxonomy): domain Eukaryota; kingdom Metazoa; phylum Annelida; class Polychaeta; order Phyllodocida; family Polynoidae; genus Harmothoe; species Harmothoe impar. Next base: position 2,561,703 of record OX381706.1, read on the forward strand.
GGTCACGTGACCAAATGGCGGCCTCTGATTGGCTAACTAGGTCACGTGACGTCACCACTAATCCCCTAAGTAGGTCACTTCCGGTCACGTGACCAAATGGAGGCCTCTGATTGGCTGCAGGTCGATTGAGTAATAAACAGTACTTAACTATAGTCCCGTTCCGATACATACTATACTACTCTGATCGGTCGTTGTCACACGGTGCAGAAAATTTACTTTTTTTTAGAAAATCTATATTAGGACCACAGACGGGGCACATGTGTCACTTGTCGAATATAAGAGATACCAATGGGCCTTGTCGAATTTAAGAACTAGGTCTTGGCCATTGGCATTGTCTATTTTGAGAAGTAGTCTTGCCCGTCTTGCCCCTTGTCGCCAACTCCCAGCACCCCCTGTGTCTCTTTGTCCATATTGGCTAAAAACAGGACATTGTTGCCTTGGCTATTTTACCCCCCGTCTGGGGATCTTATTACTTAATCACCTCGTCTTGACCCTGTGGGGCAGTGGGTATATGGAATAACCGTGTCCAGGTGTACTCTATCTGACACATAACCGAAGGTTACTGAGTTATGTAATAATACCTGACCTATGAGGCCGCCAGTCAGTTTGCCGTGATTATTTTGACACACTCTCAGTTACTCGTAGGACATCTAATACATAATTAGACTCAGCATCATATAAGACAGTCTCGGCCACGCCGGCTGCATATCGGACCAGGGGGATAGTCTGGCAGCGACCCGCCACCCCCGTCCACAAGCTGTGTACAGCACCCCGTTTCCCTTTGTCCATATTGGCTAAAAAACAGGGCATTGTTGACTTGGCTATTTTACCCGTCTGGGTCTTATTATTTAATCACCTCGTCTCGACCCTGTGGGGCAGCGGGTATATGGAATAACCGTGTCCAAGTGTACTCTATCTAACACAACACATAACCGAAGGTTGCTGAGTTATGTAATAATAACTGACCTATGAGGTCGCCAGTCAGTTTGCCGTGATTATTTTGACACACTCTCAGTTACTCGTAGGGAATCTAATACATAATTAGACTCAGCATCATATAAGACAGTCTCGGCCACGCCGGCTGCATATCGGACCAGGGAGATAGTCTGGCAGCGACCCGCCAGCCCGTCCACAAGCTGTGTACAGCACCCCGTGTCTCTTTGTCCATATTGGCTAAAAAACAGGTCATTGTTGACTTTGGCTATTTTACCCGTCTGGGTCTTATTATTTAAATCACCTCGTCTTGACCCTGTGGGGCAGTGGGTATATGGAATAACCGTGTCCAAGTGTACTCTATCTAACACATAACCAAAGGTTACTGAGTTATGTAATAATAACCGCCCTATGATCCTATGAAGTCGCCAGTCAGTTTGCCGTGATTATTTTGACATACTCTCAGTTACTCGTAGGGTATCTAATACATAATTCGACTCAGCATCATATAAGACAGTCTCGGCCGCGCCAGCCGCATATCGTACCAGAGGGATAGTCTGGCAGCAACCCGCCATCCCGTCCACAATCTGTGTACAGCAGTCTGGACCAGACCACCAACTCTGGGTATAGCATTCGGGATGACTGGAGCAAGACTGGATCTAACCCTTTAATAGTCGCATAGCGCTTTAATGTGCAGTGCCCGTTGTCGTCATAAGCCATGAATGCAGCACTCAGAGTTCCTCACCAGGGCTGCATGCATGCATACACTGACATATCGACAAAGGGCGTAGCGCATTAAAGCACTATGCTACCTTTAGCATTAAAGCGCTGAGGGGTTATTTTTTGATAGTGTAGAACCAATATCTGTCTAATTAAACCCCTTATCAGTGCTGTTTTTGTTTTTTTTCACATACAAAAGAATTAGGTAATGGCACTCCGCCATGTATTGGATAACCACTGCAGCACGACTCTGAAAAGCGGTGGCGGTGAATTTCCATTTAGATCCTGAAAAGGGGGGCGGTCAGATGTCGTCAAGGCCCTGATAAGTAGGGCAGTTAAAATCATATGATTACATTGAGCTAATTTTCTTGCTGAAAGGAATGAATAATTGTATTTGTATAAAATTCACACACACACACACACACACACACACACACCCACACACACACACACACACACCCACCCACCCACACACACACACACACACACACACACACACACACACACACAGACAGACAGACAGACAGACAGACAGCACACAGGACACCTGATGACCTCCACACGATGACCTGATTGCCCTTCCTAAAAAAAAACCCAAAAAAAAAACCCGATCTACCTACTCAACAGGGTTTCAGTGTAGAGCCTATTAGGGGTTTTTCTGATGCGTATATTATATTGAGATTGATTTTCAACTTTTGTGATAAGTGGTTGGTCCTTAAAAGGACCGTTTGGTAGAGAGGGTCGCAGGGACCTTGCTGCTGAAGCGGAGGGCGTGGTCATAACGCGTGGTAGTCCTGCAGCAGCTCCCCCAGCACGGCGGGCGGTAGACCTTCCTCCATGCAGACTTGCTGCTTGACTCGTTCCACGCACTGGCGGATGAGTTGATCAGTGACGTTCGCGATCAGCTCATCCACCACACCCTCTGCTTCAGCAGCAGTCCGCTGTCTCTCCTCTCTCTGTAGCGCGGCTACGAACTCCTTCTCCACGGCCGCATCGATCATAGATCGAGAAACGGCCACGAAGTTCTGTCTCTCCGCCTCCTCTCTCTGTAGCGCGGCTACAAATTCCTTCTCCACGGCCGCATCGATCATAGATCGAGAAACGGCCGCGAAGTTAACTCGGTGAGCCATTTTGTCGAACTGACTTCCTAGCCGCCTGAGAGATGCTGACGTCACACTATTTTCGACGACGCTATGACGCGCACGAGGTAGACAGGCGACGTCGTTTCACTTCCTTATTTGGAGTTTGGGACCTTGTGACACCGAAGTCATACCGTACGGTCGCGATATTGCAACTAGTGTTGAAAGCGCGCCGGTCTTGTATAAGCGCCGGAGTATAAGAGCCTCCAAATGTTTTTTCTCAAGCACTAAAATCGCGACTTTGAATAAGCGCCAGCGCCTGGCTTGTATATAGCTCCTGAGTAAGAACTTCACCGAATTGAAAAGCGCTCCCTCAGAGCCCTTAATCGCGACAGTACGGTACAAATCTGATGTCAACCCGCGCCAAAACCAAAAAGGGTGTTCCGGTCACACGTACCTACGACGAGCGACCTTCAGCTATCACCACGTGAAGAGTTGGAAATAAATTTTGTACGGCAAGAAAACTGAAAACTGATAACGATTCCATTAGATAAGTATTTGGTTCCAATCTATGGCGAGATATTTCCACCAGAGCGATTGATTTATATGTCTGTAAGGTTCAGCTCTCCAACACTCTCCAATATCCGCCGGTGCACGACGGTCGCCGCCCATCATTAGTGACAACTAAACTTCTGCTGGAGAGTGAAAGTTACGTTGAGTCTTGAGGTGCGCAGAGATACTATCTGCCGCAGCCTGATTTTAGTTCCACGCTATTTAGATAACCGCCCCATTTAAAATCTCTCTCTCGATCCTAGAAAAGGAAAAAAAGGCTAGAGTTTATCATGGACGCGTCTCAGTTTTAGTCAAGCCGTAAAGTGAAGAACCCGAGCTTGTACATATACCCACGTGAGGAGTGACATAGCGGGGCGTTCAGTTAGTACTGAGTCTATAGTCAAGGTCAAGTTCCACTCTCTAAACAGAGCTTTAGCGACTCCGTCATCTAGACTAGACCGCGCGCGCGATTTTTTTTGCTGAAGCAGCTAATCGATGGAAACGTAGAGAAGACGTACTCGATCAAAAACTGCTTCAGAGGCTTGTTATCAGGTATTATCAGTTAAATCAAAATATTTCAAAACATCCAGAAAAGCAGAATGACATGTCCTACGGGCTACAGCCGGGCACTGACGAGCAGACGCCGCTGACGTCATTTCAATCAGGTCACAGCGCTTTTTAGACACCTTTTCTGTAGGACCCGTCTCATACCTTAGTATATAATACCGTAAACGCCGGGTGATTAGTATATGATCACATTGACAGTCGCGGATCCACGAAGAGGCTGGATAAGCCACGAGCGGACCCGCGACTGCAATGTGACATAATCTTACCATGCGCTTTGTTTTGTTTTTGTTTCTATTTACAACAGCAAACATTTCAACAGCCTATTGTTTTTTTAAAATGATGAAAAATCGGCCCAAAAAAAAGTAAACATTTTAGAGCTAAATTTGTGGAGGATAGCCGGACATGCTGATGTCACTAGACCCCTAAATTCGATATGGTGACATGGTCATTTTCTTAAAAATCGATACGACGCCACGGACACGGACATCTAAGTGACATGGGCCATGGGGCATTTCTTGAGTCCGACATGTGACATGGACCATAGTGACATGAGGAAAAAAAAATGTTCGAAGAGTGCATCAGAAAAAGTACCATTTCAAACCTAAGCATTTCGCTAAATTTTTTTTTTTTTTTTTTTCTTGGATGGTACCCGGCTTTGCGGTGTCTGGGTCCTTAAAAATGTACCAGAATGCTCAAATTCGGGTTCTAAATATTTTCAAAAAACGTTTTCTCCCTTAGTGACGTGTGACACGGGCATTTCTTAAATTCGACATACGTCTGCATGGGGAGGACCCACCCGTCAAGGGCCCCATGATGACTCATACCCGCCGCGTTCAGTCAATCAACCGAGATCTTTTTCTGTGGTGGTGTAGAAGGATCTCCCCCCTGAGGTTACAAAGTCACCTCTTTATTTAAGGGGCTACGGGCCGCAAAGTCGCTTTCGCAAAGTCGCAAGAAATATTCAAGTCAAAAAGTCAAATTTATCAACTATCAGCACGGTCGTTTGAAAGTCATCAAGTCACCGAAAAACTCCTCTACAGTCACCTCCGACTCGCCTCCTCCCTACCCCCCTAAAGGGGGGTAGAGAGGAAGCGAATCCCTAGAGATCAGATAAATTTTTTTTCTCCCGAGCAGACCCCAAAGGCACCCCCTCCCCCCTAAGTGCCCGCCCACCCCATAAATAGTGCCCCCCTCCCCCCCTCCCCTCCCCATGCATCTTAAAGTGCCCCCCTCCCCCCCTCCCCTCCCCCCCCCATAGAAGCCTCCCATTGGCTAGTCCAAGTCATGTGACCAAAAGGGGAGCGTAGTCTGTCTATTGTCTATATTATGCAAATGAGGGAGGGGGTCAGGTCACGTGACCAAGGGGGTGTGGCCTATTTTCCAAATAAAGAGCGCTTCCGGTCACGTGACCAAGGGGGTGTGGTCCTATTATGCAAATGAGGGAGTCACGTGATCCATTATTATGCAAATGAGGGAGTCACGTGACCAAATGGAAGCCTCTGATTGGCTGGTGATCAAAGGGGCGTAGTCTACTATGCAAATGAGGGGGTCACGTGATCAAGGGGGCGTGGCCTATTATGCAAATGAGGGGGTCACGTGACCAAATGGCGGCCCCTGATTGGCTGGTGATCAAGGGGGCGTGGCCTATTACGTAATTATGCAAATGAGGGGGCGTGGCCTATTACGTAATTATGCAAATGAGGGGGTCACGTGACCAAATGGAGGCCTCTGATTGGCTGCAGGTCGATTGAGTAATAAACAGTAGTTAACTATAGTCCCGTTCCGATACATACAATAATACTCCTCTTTAATGATAACAAAATCGACTTAAATATGCCTAAAATTCACAGAAAAATCTATTATCTGCTTTGCAAGGACCTAGCTCACCTTTTAATAGGAATATTTGAAAAATTCTTTCACCTTTGAAAAGCTAAGATCATGTCAAATCATTTTGAAGCAGACTGTTAACAACCCTTTTGTCTTTGCCAGAGCAGTATATCACTGTGTCATCAGCATGTAACATGTAACACAATTTTGCTATTTGTACATATTTTAACTACATCATTGACATATTAAAAACAGGAGAGGGCCTAAGGTTGACCCTTGTGGAACACCACATTTCATCTGAAGCTTAGTAGACATAATATCATTGGCAAGTGTACATTGAATTCTATCTGATAGATAGTTTTTTAGCCACTCATGAGCTTTTCCAGTTATACCATAATTATTACATTACTTCAATAATATGGAGTGATCGACGGTATCAAACACATTCTTTAAGTCGATATAGCAGGCTATTGACTCAATCCAATATTTCTATCCCTTAAACATCATCCGTTAACTCCCCGACCATTTGTATAGTGGAGAAGCCCCTGCAATGACCACCTTGTTTGTCCATTAAAATAGTATCATTATCAAGATACGTAGACACTTTGCTATGCACAATTTTCTCTAATATTTTTGATGGTGTAGGGGCCTACATAACAGTGATATGGGCCTATAATTTTCAACTAGGTGTGGATTTCCATCCTTGGGTATTGGGATAATACATGCAGATTTCCAAGACTTTGGTATTATGCCAGTATCTAAAGATACATTCAACAAGTGTGTAAATTCTTCTACTAAGACAGTAAGGGCATCCTTTAAGACAATTGCCTTTATACCATCTATGTAAATTGTTTCATGAGTAGGCACCTCCTTCACAAATTCTAACAGTTGCCGAGTCTACAGACCAATCAATATCACGTGGGACTCGTACCTCATCATCAAAGGACCATGCTGTATGATTGTCCTTTGACATATTAGGGCCAATGTTTGTAAAATACTGGTTAATAAAATCAGCAACCTCATTATCTGGCATTAGTTCCTGAGTCAAAGGGTCGGTTAATCTTATTGTGTCTTTATCTCCTTTTTTCTGTGGAATAATTTTTTACATTTCTTTCCAAAAGTTTTTTTGTTTGTTTTTATTTTCTTGAAGTGTATCTTTAACAAATATACATCAAGCTTTATGAGCTAATTTTGAAACATGATTTCTTTCTTTATTGGCCTTTTTAATTCTGATATTTTTGCACGCTGAAGGGCATTGTCTTTATGGTGAAGCTGACCAATTAACGCAGGGGTTAACCATGGTTTGGCATGATGCTTGAATTTGCAAATATATTTATGGAGCTCCGCAAATTATAAGCGTGTCCGCAAATATATACGGAGGTCCGTATTTGTATGCTTAAGGTCTCTCAACAGGTTTGTTCAAATAAACACATATGCATGGATTATTTGACACAGATATGTTGATACTATACACATTGTACACCAAATTGATCATATTTAATGTTTCTATCAAATTAGTTCCATTTTGGAAGGTTTAAGAAGCCATAGAGTGCAAATGGAACAAAAATGTTCTTTTTTCTTAGAACAGCATTATGGGCTGTATTGCTGGATATTGGCATTTGTGCTTCGCACTCATGCCAATATCCAGCAATACAGCCCCTTGTGTGCCCGTTAGACATACAATATTGGTTAAATAGCAATAGAAACTCCTATAATGCACCTGTATAATCTATGTCACTAACTGACTCAGGTACAATACTCAAATAAATGAAAAGCCACCATAAACCGAAGTTGGACTCGTCTTTTTCATATATTTTTTAATCTCCCAAATAGTTGCTCCATAACACTGTATCCTCTCTGGGATCCTAGATCTCAACAAAACCTCCAGAGATTTTTGTCAGCGTACCTCGGTACCTCGGTAATATCATTGTGATATACATATTGTTGATTATCATATTTGGCATGTGATAAAAAACTCCCCATGTGACTTGTTTGTAAACCATCTATGTTATTGAACTATCATTGTATATTACTCTTATTCTCTATTTAAACAGCCCTACCCTTTTCTTCATGACAATTGAGTCTTGTTTATGATACTTGTCTTACTTTGTGAAATATTATGTACATCATTGCACTAATTCTTTTATTAGAATAGACAGATATACTTGTATGTACCTGTCCCTCACATCCTACTAGAACACACATGTTTTACATCTCTACCAGCCCTTTATAATATCCTTCAGCCATTAAATTATAGTCACTTCTTTATTGAAAATTGATTACTTGGACTGGGATCTTAAACAAAGCAATAAAAATCTTCAGTAGAAATTCCCTCATGAAATCATAGTCACAGCTCAAATTTGTCTAACTTTAGGCCTCATGGACAATACAATGTCAGGTCAACTAGCATGGATTTCTCTATTACATTGAAAATGTATCAGACACAAAAGGTAAAGTCTTTTTGCTCTGGATGTAGCATTAATTACTGGTCAGTAAGTAGTAGAGTATTATGGCATTTTCTCAGTTGTAGAGCCAACAAATGAATGGACAATATGACGCATGTGTTTGGCACGAGGGCGAGCCATGGCATGGTTGCCCCTGGATCACTATGATATTAATCTCACGGGATTCAAAATAACTAAGTGAGTATCTCTGCAGTCACTTTAGGGAATGTTTTATAAGTCTGAGTATATTTCAAAGAACGTCTCCAGTCAATATATACAGCTCTGCTCTTTTCATCACTGCCATGAGGATATGCCTTTACACTGCCAGAATTCACTTCTTGCCCATTAAACCCTGAAACAGGGCGACCACGTCTACACCATAGTTGATGGCCTGCAGTGCATCCTCCAGGGCAGAGGCCTGCCTTCCACTGTTTTTACGTCCGGCTTTCACCGTTTTGAATCGGATGTAGGCCAAGATGGCGTTCATGACATTGAGGATAGCATGCCCGAGTCTAACCATCTTCTGAAGGTCCTTTGGTATAGCTTGCTCAAGGTCATCCATGATGGCCTTGACCTTGTGAGCGACCTTATGTGTCAGAGACTGGGGGTAGGCTGCCTGGTCGATCACGTTCATGACCGGGAGGAAGTAGTTAGGTACATAGCGAGCAGACAAGTCTTCATGCAGCTTCTTCAGAACCTGTAAGGCATTCCTCCTGAGGTTCTCCTCTGTCCAATCAGAGGTCTCGGTCTGTTCAACCACCCAGAGCATCTCTGTCTTCAAGGCGTAGGACGGGATGTGTTTGCCGTCTACTTCTATGTCCCGGAGGTAGCGGTAGTAGAGCGACTTGAGCAGGTAGTAGCAGAGTCTCTGGTGTTGGTTCCAGGCTGCCATCAGGATCCTCTCCATGTGTGAGAAGGACAGCCGCCACTCGACATTCTCCCCGTCATCAGACGGAGACTTTTTAGCCACCAGGTGGCAGCCCTGGTGGTAGCAGGCGTCCAGGACGTGCTTCTGCTGCTGCTGCCAGACGCGGGAGTCTCTGTGCAGCCACTGGGTCAGCATCTCCGGCCATTTCATCACTCTTAACGTGGCTACGTTATCAGCTGAATACAGCACCTGGGGGTCCTCCCTCAGACACACGATCAGCTCCATCATGGCTGACGGCCCCTCCACCTTCTCAGTCAGCAGGAACCCCAGCTCCGACTCATCCACCTCCATGAGAGCGGCGGCTATTCTGGGTATCTCACCGTCGCTGTCATGATATGGGAAGACGGCAGCCACACCGACCTGCATGCTGGCCGTGTTTATAAAGCCGTCCTCTGACTTCCAGGAGCTAAACTGCTCCCAGAAGTCTGGCCTCGCAATACTCAGCAATGGGTGCAAACTGGCAAAGGTCTTGTTGTTATTGTAAACCCGTGCAAACCCAGGCTTCTCAGGAATCATCTGAATTATGGCGTCATCATCCTCTGGTTTTATTTGTCCCACTTCGTACATCACGTCCAGTTCTACATCAGCCTTGCTGTTTCTGAACCAGCGACATGTCCCCCCACCATCCACACAACTCCCAGTCAGACACACAAAGCCTGAATCCAACACTGCCGTCCTTACCTCATCTGGTTTATCTTGATCTGTCAATCGGAAATCTAGAAAAGCTCTGAGGCCGTCTTTCATGAACTGAGAGTAGCGCTGGTCGATGGAGAGTAGTTCTCTGTAGTAATCGTTGACCTCAGTCCAAGATAGCGTCTTGTCAGGACAGTTGCCCATGATCTTTGATGACCAGGCATGGCCCATAGTTGCTGCAGTCACTCCGCAGGTCGCAGTGGTAGACTGTCAGGTCACAGTGGTAGACTGGGTGCCTGGCAGGTCACAGTGGTAGACTGGGTACCTGGCAGGTCACAGTGGTAGACTGGGTGCCTGGCAGGTCACAGTGGTAGACTGGGGCAGGTCACAGTGGTAGACTGGGGCAGGTCACAGTGGTAGACTGGGTACCTGGAAGGTCACAGTGGTAGACTGGGTGCCTGGCAGGTCTCAGTGGTAGACTGGGGCAGGTCACAGTGGTAGACTGGGGCAGGTCACAGTGGTAGACTGGGGCCAGGTCACAGTGGTAGACTGGGTGCCTGGCAGGTCTCAGTGGTAGACTGGGGCAGGTCACAGTGGTAGACTGGGGCAGGTCACAGTGGTAGACTGGGGCAGGTCACAGTGGTAGACTGGGTGCCTGGCAGGTCACAGCGGTAGACTGGGGCAGGTCACAGTGGTAGACTGGGGCAGGTCACAGTGGTAGACTGGGTGCCTGGCAGGTCGCAGTGGTAGAATGGGGCAGGTCACAGTGGTAGACTGGGTGCCTGGCAGGTCACAGTGGTAGACTGGGTGCCTGGCAGGTCACAGTGGTAGACTGGGTGCCTGGCAGGTCACAGTGGTAGACTGGGTACCTGGCAGGTCACAGTGGTAGACTGGGCACCTGGCAGGTCACAGTGGTAGACTGGGTGCCTGGCAGGTCGCAGTGGTAGAATGGGGCAGGTCACAGTGGTAGACTGGGTGCCTGGCAGGTCACAGTGGTAGACTGGGTGCCTGGCAGGTCACAGTGGTAGACGAGGGCAGGTCGCAGTGGTAGACTGTCAGGTCACAGTGGTAGACTGGGTGCCTGGCAGGTCACAGTGGTAGACTGGGGCAGGTCACAGTGGTAGACTGGGTACCTGGCAGGTCACAGTGGTAGACTGGGGCAGGTCACAGTGGTAGACTGGGGCAGGTCACAGTGGTAGACTGGGGCAGGTCACAGTGGTAGACTGGGCACCTGGCAGGTCACAGCGGTAGACTGGGGCAGGTCACAGTGGTAGACTGGGCAGGTCACAGTGGTAGACTGGGCACCTGGCAGGTCACAGTGGTAGACTGGGTGCCTGGCAGGTCACAGTGGTAGACTGGGTGCCTGGCAGGTCACAGTGGTAGACTGGGCAGGTCACAGTGGTAGACTAGGTACCTGGCAGGTCACAGTGGTAGACTGGGGCAGGTCACAGTGGTAGACTGGGGCAGGTCACAGTGGTAGACTGGGGCAGGTCACAGTGGTAGACTGGGGCAGGTCACAGTGGTAGACTGGGGCAGGTCACAGTGGTAGACTGGGGCAGGTCACAGTGGTAGACTGGGGCAGGTCACAGTGGTAGACTGGGGCAGGTCACAGTGGTAGACTGGGGCAGGTCACAGTGGTAGACTGGGTGCCTGGCAGGTCACAGTGGTAGACTAGGGCAGGTTACAGTGGTAGACTGGGCACCTGGCAGGTCACAGTGGTAGACTGGGTGCCTGGCAGGTCACAGTGGTAGACTGGGGCAGGTCACAGTGGTAGACTGGGGCAGGTCACAGTGGCAGACTGGGACGGATCACAGTGGTAGACTGGGCACCTGGCAGGTCACGGTGGTAGACTGGGTGCCTGGCAGGTCACAGTGGTAGACTAGGGCAGGTTACAGTGGTAGACTGGGCACCTGGCAGGTCACAGTGGTAGACTGGGTGCCTGGCAGGTCACAGTGGTAGACTGGGGCAGGTCACAGTGGTAGACTGGGGCAGGTCACAGTGGCAGACTGGGACGGATCACAGTGGTAGACTTGGCACCTGGCAGGTCACAGTGGTAGACTGGGTGCCTGGCAGGTCACAGAGGTAGACTGGGTGCCTGGCAGGTCACAGTGGTAGACTGGGCAGGTCACAGTGGTAGACTGGGCAGGTCACAGTTCACAGTTCCTGAAAACTACAAGATAATGTATTCAGTAAGAGTACAGATTTCCCCGCTTATATACATTTGAGCATTGTGAATCTGCTATTCTTTCACTCTCTGATCAGCAAAATATTTCTTGTTTTTTCTTTTTTTGGAGGGGGGGGGGGTCGGGAATTGCTCAGGAACTGAAAGTAATGGTGGGGGTGGGGTCAAGATTACTAGCAGCTTGGATAAAAGAAATTCAAAACCCATGTGATTCTTTAAATATACATGTAAATGTTAATCAGCTTATCAGTTAATCAGCTTAGGGAGTGACATGGGTATTTTAAGCCTTAGTGACATGGGACATGAAACATCTCAGAGATAGTGACATGGGACATGGGCATTTCTTAAAATCGACTGGGCGACATGGGCATTTCTTGAAATCGACATGTGACATGGGGACCCCCCCAACGAGACCCCCAAAATAACTCATTTCCCCTGTCACAATCTTCTCAGGCCTCATGTTGTATGTCACTAGGCCTCATGTCGGATTTAAAGTGGCATAATCACCAAGCGTATCCCTCTCAAAGTTCTAGTACTGTTCTAGTCTGCTATGTGGTAAGTTTGAGTGGTGAGAATGCCCCTTTAAGAAATAGCCGTGCGGTTGTGTATAGCCATCGACCCCCGTACATTAGAGGGAGTTGTCTGTCCCTACCATGCTATAGAGCAAAAGGTGCTAATAAAGCTTTTGAACATATGTGAAGCATAACTGACAAATATTTAAATATAACCTCAAAATACTGCATTTAAATGTACCCTATTTGAAATATAATTGTCTTGTGAACAAGCTGATGTGAGTTGTTCGCAAATATAGCTACTACAGACAATGTTAAAATCACCGAGCGTATCCCACTCATAATTCTAGTACTGTTCTAGTCTGCTATGTGGTTAAAGTGGCATTCTCACCGAGCGTATCCCACTTACAATTCTAGTACTGTTCTAGTCTACTATGTGGTTAAAGTGGCATTCTCACCTAGGGTTCCCCACTCACAATTCTAGTACTGTTCTAGTCTACTATGTGGTTTAGTGTGGGTGGTGAGAATGCGCCTTTAAGGGCATTCTGCTAAACCAACATAAACACAACTTTATTATGAAAAAGCCACCCTTTCTTCATGCATGAGTCTATAGTGGGACTATAGTCCCTGTAACTGACTAATAGTGGGGCTCTGGATGGGGGGTCGCCATGTTGAATGTCGATCTTAATAAATGGCCATGTCACATGTCAATGTCACTTAATAATGTCCATGTCCCATGTCGATTTTAAGAATTGCTTATGTCATCTGTCACTATGTTTTTTGAGCCTCCCCAGTGAACAAGAAACGTTGTTTTAACGTTTTGAAACGTTTCTATAAGGTTGGGAATAGAACATTTGTTTAAAACGTTATTTTAACATCAAAATAACGTTCAGAAATGACCTCTGATTTTTGGAAACATAAACTGTAGGGGCCCATACGATATCGTCTAATTCTATAAAAGAGTGTGGTTATATGCAAAGGGATACTATACATGGTTATAAGGGGATGAATCAACATGTTGTCATAAAACCTCCAAAAACGTTAAAACAACGTTTTTCAAACGTTTTTTTATCGTTCTAATTTATTTCACCAGGGGGCAGTTTAGTTGATACTAGTAATGCTACTTTACCGGAGCTTGGGCTCAAGATCCCTCAAATTCATCCTATAATTTTATGATTATAGACAGATATGTAGTGATTCAATTCAATATCAATTCAATTTAATTCAATATCATTGTATCTTTGGTGAAAATAAATAATGTTTACTGATATATGCCTAACAAATTGCGTGAATTATTATGAGGGTTATGGTATAAAGACGGATGAATGTGCTTAAGAATAATAAAATATTCACACACACCTCTGGATCATATGCTTGAATAAGGATCCATCTAGACAATAAAACGTTATTCCCACCCCAATAAATGTTACAATGTAAGGTTATTTTAATGTAATTCTTTTACCTCAATGAAACTTTGTAAACAAACGTTATTTTAATGCTATTCTAACCTCAATATAACGTCCTAAACAAACATTATTTAAACGTTATTTTGAGTTCACGTTTTTACGTAAATAAAACGTTTCAAATGTGAACGTTTTCAAACCTTTAGATGACGTTTTTTTAACTTTGGAATGGCGTAATTTTGTTCACTGGGTCATGTCGCATGTCACTCGGCTTCATGTCGATTCTCGATTTTAAGAAATAGCCATGTCGCCATGTCGAATTTGGTGGTCCACACCCATAACAGTCAGTCTACCTACCCCCCCCCCCCCCCCCCCCCACCCTCCCCTCCCACACAGTTAGAAGGTCAGTGTGTCGGTCCCTGTCACACACTACAGCCTACCCCACCGACTTACACTGTGTGACCACTGTACTGTAATATAGCTTGTGTTAATATCAGTGTGGTATATCCATATTGTTGATTATTATATTTGACATTAAAGAAAAACTTCCCATGTGACTTATAATACCAATAAAGATGTTAAACTCTAACTCACCAACACTGTGAATGCTGCTGCTGCTGCTGTTGTGAAGGATATGAAACCAGCCCTCCCCTCCCCAGACACACTCACACAGACACTCCTGTATGACTCATAGTGGTGGTTTCCCTTCTGTGTATACAGGACTAGTATATGAGGTTATAGAGGCCGCCATCCTGACTCATTGCAATGCATTGTGGTTAGCCCCCGACTCCAGAGTAGTGCATTATGGGTGAATTTCTTATCAGCACTGTTTACACCCTTGATCTATGCTTACTGATAAGACAGATTAGCTATACTGCACCCTTGTCATAATCGCCCTAAGTACATTATGTACATTCCCTTTGTTCCAGGAGGGGATTAACTTGATGGGGGTGTAGTAGGGTGTAGGGAGATTACTACTACTTGACTACTTGAGGTACCAGGATATGTAGTACACATAGGGTTGGGCTCTCAGGAAAGTCATGTGGTTTCACATTGACTAAGGGAGTGGTCATTTTTTAACAACAGGGGGGGGTCGGTGGATTTTCGCGTGAGCGGGTCGATGTTTTTTTGGTCCCCCCACCGGAGGGGTCGTTATTTTTTTAGTCCCGACTGAGGCAAGTTGAAATTGGGCACAGCTGACCGCTTTAAGCCATAGTAACATGCAGGCTTTTTCACTAAAAAGGGGTGCATTTTTTTTGGTTTGCCCCCTTCAAGGGGTCCAAATTTGTTTTGGTCCCCCCCCCCCCCCAAATCCACCGACCCCCCCCCCCCCCCCCGTTGTTATAAAATGACCACTCCCCAAGCAGTTGGAAACTAAAGCAGCTGATGTTGGTCCATGTCCTTTGGGGAGTGTTCATTTATTAGTTACGGGGGGGGGGTGGTTAAAAATTTCCGATCCCTCCTGAGGGGGAGGCATACAAAATTCTGGCCCTGCTTGAGGGGGGGGCGTAAAAAATTCATGAATTACTATGATTCAAAGGGGGTTGGGGAATAGTTTTCGCCACCTTCGGCAAGGGGGGGGGGCGTAAAACGCTTTCCGGGGGGGGGGGGGGGGCATGAAAAATGTTCACACCTGCGCGCAAAATCTCCCCCACCCTGTAAATGCCTCCCAAAATCTGCATTACCTGGATAGACAGGAAAAACAATAAGTCATTGTAAGTTGGATTTGAAGCTCACTTTTAATGTCATGAGATGATATACAGATAACTAAGGTAAGGTTCAGCAGAATACATTAATACATTACTTAATACTTTATATACAGGATTTCACATCAGGCATACAATTAAATTGATCCTCATTAAAAAGGACAATGATCAGCTCACACTGACTACATTCAGGCTGTGTCTCACGAACTTGGGCCAATGTGTTTGTCTATGGCCAGGTGCCGTCTATGGCCGGGTGCCGTCTATGGCCGGGTGCCGTCTATGACCGGGTGCCGTCTATGACCGGCTATCTAAAAAATTTGTTTGGAGGAATAAAAAAGATTAAAAAAAAAAAAAATTATAAATAAAAATAGTAAAATTTTTTTTTTTAATGTTTATACCTCCAAACAACTTTTTTAGATAGCTGGTCATAGACGGCACCCAGTCATAGACGGCACCAGGTCATAGACGGCACCCAGTCATAGACAGCACCAGGTCATAGACGGCACCAGGTCATAGACGGCACCAGGTCATAGACGGCACCCGGTCATAGACAAATACATTGGCCCAAGTTCGTGAGACACAGCCTTAAATCTCTCTGCTGTTTGCTAATACAGTCAGCAGCCATCCAGGCCTTTATGAAGCCTTATACGAAACATGCTTTGGTGTAGAATCCCCATTGGTACGACAATCTCATTTGCAACAATACTTGATGGAATATATATATTTTTTTTTTCTCTGATGAAATAGGTGAGACAGACCAGTCACTAACAAGCACCATGGCCACCACCTGCCATTAAAGCTTCACTCTTAACAAGGAACTATACGTGGTTAAGGCCAAGCCATTTATTGTTAAAATCCACCAAGCCCCCCCCCCCCTACCCCAGCTAGTAATAAATTTCTCGGCCCTTAGATAATGAGGGTGCTCGGTGAGAGCATTGCTTTAACAGGCTGGGTCTAATAACACTAACCATTGTTTTGGGAAGCATATATAGAAATTAGTTACGTGACACCTTACAAGTAGAAGGATGAGTCTAAGGGAGAGAGTTGACTGTGCTTGTATGTACTACACTATTACTGTTACTACACTGTTACTGTTACTTAGGTTCTACTTTCTGTCATCACAAGGTCTATCACTCAGTTACAATTCCTCATATGTAGCAAATGTTTGACACCCTTTGAAGACAACATGATTTATCTAGATTCAAGTCTATTCATCATCATGATAGAGCTTACAAATAATTTGTTTGCATTCGTGCATGATACAACCATCTGAGCGTTTATCAACCCCGTACAGTTAGCTGGATTGCCGTCACTCACTGAGGTTGTATTCATGCACCATGACACAGTGTATACGAAAACTTTTTCACCATGCAGGACGTTTGGTCCTGCAGGTTTTTTTCTTTGCAGGCCCGGCTCACTTTTTGCAGGCCCGAATATTGGAGTACAATCTTGCTATTTAAAAATAAAATATAAAACAAGTGTTTTTACTTGCAATGATAATAAATAGGGTTTCCCCTACATGTTACAATTATATTAACCATTTTGATATGTGAAATACTGAAGAACATTACAGAAAATATTCACACTTGTGTTTTATGCTGTAGAAACCTTAATAATGGTCCGATTTACAGGCCGTAAAAACTGGCAAATAGTCAAGAATGTCTGCAATACAGTCAGCCATTCGGGCCTGCAGTAGTCCTCTTTCTGCCGGACCGGCAGACTTTTTGCCGGCTATAGCCGGTGTCCGGCAGGTTTTCGTATAGACTGATGACAACAAAAGGGTGTAGGATACCCTCCATACAGCACCCAGGAATTCAACGTACATGATCGAGTGACTCGATCAGATCTGGAGAATTTACCAGAATACCTGGAAAGGCACAAGATATACTTGATGGTATCTTGTTTTTTTTTTCGGACTCCCCTTTTTTCGGTGACTTCCCCAGATAAGACCCCTTCTTGACGGTTCCATTCCCGGATGCTGTTTGGAGGGACTATACTGCATTTAACGGGTTTACAAAGCTGTCTTTGTCTCTCTGTGAGATTCATCTCAGGAGAAGTACCTTTTTATTTGAACGGCCATGATGGCTTACACCCCTGACACCCGCCCCACCCCCCGCCCCCCGCCGTCGGCTGCAGAAGCGTACACTTACACCAGCCTTAGTGCCACAGCAGGCTTCAGTAGCTGGGAACATAATATACCATTGAATTCTACCTCGTGCTAACTCAAAATGTACTGGTTATATCAGAAATGGGCACTCGAAACTTCTTTAAAGCTTAAAACTTTAAAATTTAAGACGTTCCATCCCCCATATTTTAATCTTAAGTTTGAATTTTGAACATATCACAATTTCTCAGGGATGAAAGTCACCAATCTATAAGAAAACTTAAAACGTTCAAATTGTAGCCCCTGAATAAAGGTCCTCTATAGTTAAGTACAGGTCTTTGCGTCATTAATTACTTGACATCAGGACCCGAAAAAACTTGAAAACTTTCATCCCTGATATTTCTGAATAAAATGTCAACTATCGTAAATTCTCGCATAAAAGCTTGAAGACTTTCATCCCTGATATTTCTGAATAAAATGTCAACTATCGTAAATTCTCGCATAAAAGCTCAGATCACCAGTTTGGCTTATACGTGAGTTTTCTTAAATCTATACTACTACTGCCAAAAAAAGATAAATAGTTGTGTTCAGGTAACATGGTCCAAAAAAAATAGGGTAGGTAGGTCGATTTTTTTAATTTTTTTTACCAAATTTTTTTAAGGATTTTGGGACAAAATTCCCCTTATTTTCGTATAATGTTTGGAGGAAAAAGATTTCAGTAAAAAAAAGTGTTTTTTGGGAGAGAAAAACCCCCACAAAAATGCCTTCCAAAAAAAAAGAATTATAAAAAAATTGGGTAGGGCCAAAAAAGTAGGGTCGCTAGGGATACCTGAACACAACTTTTTTTTTTTTTTTGGCCTAAAGTCTCCATAATCAGAACTCCTGTGTGGCTTATAGCATTCTCCAATTTTCCTGTACGCGAGTTAGGCTTACGTATACAAGAACTTATGGTTTCTGGTAAATGTGAGTCCAACAGCCCATTGCGGGGTACCACAAATGGTTGCTTGTAACAGCATGAGTTCCTTCATACACCAGACTATAGACCAGTGCAGCAAGAAAGGGTGACTTTTTCAAAATAAAGTTGTGTTTAAATTGGTTTTAACAGAATCCTCACAAAATTGTGTGTAATGGCTAAGTTTGCAAACGCCTCATATCAGGAGACTCACAGGACAATTCTCCTTCAAACAGTGTACATTAGAATGCAGGATTTTGAGAATATACCATAAATTTGTAGGGCACAGTGACAAAATTGATCAAAAACTTTATCAACAACTTTTCTGAAAATTCGCCCTTTCTTGATGCATGGATCTATAGCCGGCTCCTGTCTGCGTCCACATCAGTCCATACACAAGGCACACGTTGAAGCATGACTAGATAAACTCAAGCAGGAGCGTGGACAAGTAATTTAATCTAATCTAATTATATTTCATAAAATCTTAATAATGTTATGATCTTAATGTTAGATTATAACATTGTTCCTAAAATAATGCCTTCTCCTTCAAACACCAGGTGGCACCACCTGCTTCCTCTAGATAACGGTAAAAAAAGAAGAACGGGGGTTCAGGAGCCCCCGGTATATCCAGAAGTAAATGCAGTGTGTAAGGCCCTATCACAACCCTCCTACAGCCCAGTGGTGCCACCTTAAGTTGATCATGTATACTAAAAATCTTCAGTCTTGTAAATAATCTTAAATAAATGTTATAATCTTAAAATCAAGATTATAACTCTAATAAGATTACATGAATTACAAATTCCCTTGTCCACGCGCTTCTTGAGTTTGACCCCAGAGCTACTATTAGTCATCCGAGGTGCTACAGCAGAGATTCTGTGTCCTCCGTCCCCTACAGCTCCCCTTCATATGTCTAACGTGATGTCATCCTGCATCCCGATCGTATCGTTAAACACCTCCACGAAGGGACGTCCGGAGAATATACTCTTCAGGGCCACTCTGCTGAGAAAGACGCTGTTGGAAAACAAAACAAAAAGACTCATGACTTAAAGTAGAAATGAACATATTGCAATCATACATCATTAGTAAATACTTTCTCTGACAACTCTAGGTCAATTTTTTGTGCAATTATATCTGCAGCCACTCATCATTTACGATTATTGAGTGTGGAAATCAAACTGTGATTACCGTATTCGACGTAATAAGCGCACACATCCTAATAAGCGCACACACCCCGTTTTTGGCCGATTTTTATACTACAAATAGCCAAAGATATTTCAGTTTTTGACCCCACTTAAACTCTTAACTACTAAAAGTTGTCCATAATCATTTTTTAAGTGCACTGTGCGCTTATTAAGTCGAATACGGTAGGCCTTATTTGGCCTTAAAAAACATTATGTAACTTAGAATGTCCAAAGCCTTACAGAAATCAGTAAAACTACCTTGCATATCTAACTTGCATTATAACAGTGTAGTTGGTCTCTTACTACGTATGTAACACTTGAGTACAAAAACCAGACAAGGTAAATTAGACTTTAATATACGGCGACTTTATTGTAAAGGTAACTCTTGGGTATTATAGTACAAGTATAACCAGCGGATATACGAGATCAGAACAGATATATAATACAGTGGGCAACCCTATAGCATAGAGTTAAGCCCGTGAGCACAGGGTGGTCATGTCACGACAGTCCCAAACCTGACTGACTTCCAATGGGGAAGCAGCCGTCTTATATACAGCGCTGCGTAGCCACGTGACCGTACTAGCAGCGCCACCTGTTAGGTTTAGTTATGTAAAAATGATTATGTAACAACTACCGACGGTAACCGAAGGTGGTACCGGTACACTACCGTATAGATAACCGAACTAGAGGAGTCGGTGTATGTAACGAACCGACGACACTAGTTAGATGAATAAAACAGTTATTAAACACAATAGAACCGTGTTGTCTTACATCATACAACATACAATAGATATACAACAATAACAGTTAGACTTTATAGTCAACCCGTTACACTACCCCCCTTTAGAATGTAGGAAGGGTTGGTTTTATAATAATAATACCTCTTGGATACATTATATACCACGTATATCTATTTATCAACAAGTAACATTTCTACTCATAGTAACAACAGGCATACATACATGAACATACAAGTTAACATGCACATAACAGTTTATATCAACAATATAGTCTTTGTAAAACCATAGTCCCGTAGGCACATGATATAAAAACTGTCCAACTGATAGTCCTAGACTAGTATCAGTTAATAGTAAAGGCACCAAATAACCACCTTGGAAACTCAACACATCACCTACTTCATTCAGCAATGGTGCGAATCCGTGTGGAGTTAGTGTCCTTATATATAAATAATAGAACTATAATAGCTCTCACTTCCTTTGGCGAAGAAAAGTTTTATAATTGGAACTATAGCAGTTCCCACTTCCTTTGGCGTAGAAAAGTTTATATATAAAAATCCATAATAGCGTATCCTAAATAAGGTGGGATAGATCGTCATCCTTATTAGGGGCGGTACTCCAGTACCTAGCAGTTTATGGTGGTAGAGATGGATAGAGTCCAGTACCGGTATAGTACTTCCATCTCTTGTGAAATATAAATATAAAAAGGTAGGTCCGTGCCTCCCTATAAATAATTATCACAGGAGGATGATCCATATAATAGTTCATAGGTCACAATAGTAGAATGTGACCACAGGATCAGGAGCCCTGGACAGTAGTAGAGCACCGACGGTTGTGGCTTAGTAGTAAACCACGGTTGAAGACATCAGGCTGCTTCCAGTGTGGTGGCAGTAGAGACTCAGTTAAGTCACGACAGCACCGTCGGTCTGCTTTCGGTTGTCCAGGGGCGTGTAGCTGCGTCGATGGTTTAGTTTTACCTCCGAGGGGCGGAACAGTGCACCCCAGAGGGCCTGACGGGGGACCAACCTTAGGTGTCCATAGGGACACCGCCGGATGGCTTTCCTTCCCCATCAGGACTTCCTCCAGGAGGGGCCTCCGTGGTGTAAACCACAGCAGCCTCCACCTGGAGAGGAAGGGCTCCACCTGGGGCTACCGAGAGGGTACTCGGCGCCGCAGTAGGCTCCCCGCCACTGACCACCCGGGTAGATTGTGCCATGAAAGAAAATGGCATCTCATACCTAGGTGGGTGTACTGACAGTACCGGGGTCACAGGAGGAGCAGGCCTTGCGGCAAGCCCCAACCTGGACTGGAGATCTGGAAAACCAGTTCTCTCCCACTCTGTCAGCTTTAGCCCGAACTGCCGGAAGAACTTGGCGTCACAAGTTGTCAACCTTGATTCGAGCTGGTCGATCGTAGCCCTCCAGAAGGCATGATCTTGCTCCAGACTCGCCTCGCGCTCGGCAAGGACTCTGGTGCGTTCAGCAACCCAAGCTTTCCCTTCCCGGATAGCCTGTTCTCTGAGCAACTTGTACTGCTCAAAGTAGGACTTCTCCAAGAAAGAAACCTGAAACTGGAGTAGCTTACTTGCGTTTTCAGCCATCTTAGCTCTGTAGCACTCAAATCCGGGAACTAGAGTGTCAGAGAATCCAGTGTCAAAAGCAGGACCATCTCCAGGCAACACAGGTAACCCTGCTAGCCCTTCGTCAACAGCCCTGTGCTCAGGTACTGGAGTCACCTCGTCATCCCTTACGGGGTCAGAGGTTGCTCCGTGCTGGGTTGGAGCAGTCGGCTGGGCTGACGCCCCATCCGGCTGTTGTACCTCCACCTGTTCAGCGTCACTGACAGGTGAGACACTCTCCTGTGGGGCTGAAGCTTTCTTTTGCTTCTGACTCCACTTGTACTGCTTGACATAGTCAGCAGCGACTTGACCCGCCTGCTCGTCACCCAAAGAGTTCTGAACAATAGCCAGTGCATTACCCAGTCTCTGTCTCTCCTGCCTGGGCAGTTGATCAGCAACCGGGGGCAATGCAACCGAAGATACCGTGACGGTACCGACGGTTTGGCTACGGTCGACCTCAGATGTTACCGTGGCGGTGGCGACACGTTTCTTCGCAGGTTCACTGCGGGAACGGTCACGTCCACCTTTGGTATCATCTTTGGATGACTGGCGGCCCCTTTTTAGATTTTTCTTCTTAGGAGGGGTATCCTTCTTTACAGTGGGCATCGGAGCTTCTGTAGCTGGTCCGAGGTCGGTTTGTTCGCACTTGGCGCCCTTACACAACCTCTCCCAGTCAGCCTCCGTGAGGTAGTTCCACTGTTTAAGTTTGTTGGTTCGCCACTTAAACTGTAGATTTCCTACACGTTTGTGGCACCCCCAAACCTTCAGTGCAGCCTCAACTCCACGACTAATAGTGCGCTTGTGCACGCCCTTATTGTCGCAAAGATGCCTTACCAAACCAGATCTCCGTTGGCTACGGAATAGTTCCCCGTCACTGTACTCAGGGCAGGAAGTACTCGTACTCCCACTCACACAGTACAAGTAGGGACGCACATTCATGTGCTTCTCTACCAAATGACGGGCAAACTTGAAAAGGTTTGGCCACCGTTTTGCTGCTGTCGCAGTCCCTTTCAGGCGCTGACAGCGAACGTACGGGCAGGGATCCCCTGGCACGTAGTTCTTCCAAGCATATTTCAGCTTGGGGCGGCATGACCTATGGATGTTAGGTTTATTCCCGTCTAACACTGCCCTGAGGTACACGAGGTACCAGTCAATGGGATGGGAATCACCTGTCAACCAGTCTTCGTCGTCTGAACCATCGGTCGTGTGAGGTGCAGGAAGAGCCATTTTGCCATTTTCCTGAATTAAATCAGTAAGGCTCAGGTTCTCCCGGTCATCATCACGGAGACACAGGTTTAGACGGACATGCGCTGCCTTGGCGCGGAGGCGTCGATTGGCTCTGCTCTCTGAGACAGACCATCCCTCGGCTTCCGCCTTGGACAGTTTGTCAGCAACAGCTTTGAGTCTATCTGCCTCAGTCGGTGCGACCTCTTCGGTAGCAGGAGTCTCAGGGGAAGATGCAATCCTCCTCTTACGCTTCCGCTTCCGTTTGGTCTTAGCACGAACCGTGGACCCGTCTGATGAATCACCATCAGGGACCGTCGGTTCTTGTGCCAATACACCGGCGGGTTTCGGAGAAGATCCCCCTGCAGGGTTCTCCTCCTGGTTGGTATTACTACCACCCAGACCAGGTTCTGTCTTCGGAACAACATCACCCGACCCCTCAGGGTTAGGTTCAGTTGGTACCGAAGCCGAGCCTTGACCGACGGTTGGAGCACCGGTAGTGTCCATTTCCGTGTCAGACTCGAGAACTCGGTCTTCCCCATCGGAGGCCTCAGCCTTCTCCGGGGCCGTGCATTTGCCATCTACACGGGCTGCCATACTGTTAGCTCAGGCGTAGGTGAACCTCACGGTTCACTCACCCGAGCATTTAGTAGCACAGCTAGTAAACAATAGTGTAGGTACTGCCGGGCAGACCTAGGCACCACTGACCAACACGCTACCCTACGGGCAAACGTGTTGATCTGAAGAAGCCTGGCCGCCTGTGGGGCTTATATACCCCACCCGTCCCCCGTGACCCCGCCCCTTGACCGGTTTCTCAGCCAATCAGAGGTCGCGCCCCGAAGACGCGCCGAGGTGACCCAATTTCTCACGGCTCATCTGGCGGGAGAAATCGATCAGGTGACGCGGGCAGCGCCCTTCCCACGCCTGGCATATCCGACGGTGGGAACTCTCACTGTTGTTTACAATTTTCGTGGCGGAGCCACCGGATAACCCGGGAATGATATACCGGCATTAGAGGATATACACAGCAGCGTGTTGCTAAGCAATATGTGGTCAAACTAGTCCCATACTTAGAACTAATCGGCAAAGCCAGCCACCCGCCCTGAACACGTGCTTTTCTACCTCCAACGGATAACCACACCGGATAACCCGTCTCTTCTCGTTGTGTTTTGGTGATCGAGTACCGGGCCAATGACCACCGGCCCAGTACGGAACTGTCCAGGGAAATTTAATCAAGCCAGCAGCTAAATGTCGTCAACAAGGTAAGAAAAAAATGTTTACACAATTTTATCTCGCTCTCTGACACGTGTGCTCCTCCGTAGACCTTGTACCGGTATGTCCAGCAATGGTGACACCGGAGGTATCACCTTGCTTTGTTTACCGGTGCCTACGGTTAGTCCTTTACGCACAGCTGACCCTTTTTTACGAGGCCTACCGCGCTTGGGCTTGGTAACACACGACTGTGGTTCAATCGGTAATTTCCTAGGACGACCCCTTCGGCGCGCTACCGTCGGTACCGACGGTATGACCGTTGGTCCTGCCTTCGGTATCTTCGGTAGCGCAGGGTCGGTTGGTGCTGGTACTCGACCAGCACCGAGGGAATCTTCACCGTCATCTATATATGGAACTCCATACCAAGGTCGGAGTCTAGCCACATGTGATTTAGTGAGAGTCCCTTTTTGCAACCGTATTACTACAGTAGTTTCACTAACCACCATAGTAACCGTATGCGGACCATCCCAGGAGTACAGGGTCTTGACTTTGGAATTTGGTGTGCTAAATCTCGCGACCTTATCCCCCACCTTGAATTGGCGGAGTTTAAGGCCCGTGTCATAGCCCACCTTCTGCAAACTAGCAGATTTTTCCAAGTTGTCCCTTACTACTCCATAGGACTCGCGTAATGATTGTCGAAGTGACTCAACAAACATCACTGTGCAGGGTTGCTCGAGCTGGTGTCCCTGCACTCCATAGACCATGTCACTAGGCATGACTATGTCTTCACCCATTACGAGCATATTAGGCGTACAGCCCGTCGACGCATGTTCGGTAGCATTGTAAGCATGGGAGATATAGCGAGCGTGCTCATCCCAATCATCCCGGTGCTCATTAACCATTGTCGTGAGACATTGGATCAACGTCCGATTGAAACGTTCCACCAAACCATCCGATTGAGGTCGGTAGGGGTTCGTATGCGTCTTGCAGATGTGTATTTTACTACACAGTTCTGCCCACAGTCGAGATTCAAACTCACGACCCTGGTCGGAGTGAAGCATTAAAGGACCTCCCCACGTGAGGATCCAATTCTCGAAAAGTGCTTCTGCGCAGGTAACAGCTGTATGATTTACCAACGGATATACTTGGACATACTTGGTATAGTAGTCCTGTACCACCATCATACAGGTATTCCCACGGGGGGTCGTGTTGAAACCACTAATGATATCAACAGCGATCCGGGCAAATCGAACACCGAATAGCTCTTGACTTAGAGGTAGTTTACCAATACCAGGTCCAGGCTTTGATAAACAGCATTGGGGACATTGTCTCACCCAACGCCGTATGTCCAAAGTCATACCAGGCCAGTAATATCTACTCTTAATCTTTGCCTCAGTCCGTTGTCTGCCAAAGTGTGCTGAAGTTCGGTGGCCATGACAGTAATTGAGCAACTGTAGTCTGAGTGACAAAGGCACTACAGACTGAGCTGTTCTCTTCCTGCCAGGTTGCACCCTCCAGCGGCACAATACACTGTTCCGTATAAAAAGATTATCCCACTGAGCTAACAGTTGTCTAACTTCTTTACATTCCAGCGAAAGTGCGGGGCGAACAGGCTTGGACAGGCCCAACAACTTCAAGGAGTACACCCTCGAAATAGCTGGATCTGCAAGCTGCTCATCCTTCAAGTGATTTAACGTCCAGTTAGGAACTTTCGCACCCACAGACGCAATCACTGCATTGTGAGACCCACAGTCTCGGCAGTCTACACGGTGACAGTTCCGGATAGGATAGCGGGACAAGCTGTCCGCATTCACATGATCTACTCCACTCCTGTGTATGATATGCTCATTCGTCATGCCAAACTCAGAGAGGTGGTTCAACCATCTACCCATCATCCCCTCAGCGTCCTTGAAGTTAAGGAGCCACTGCAGAGATGAATGATCCGTCCGTACGAGATAATTCCCACCATATAGGAAATGTCTGTACTTTTTTGTGTAAACCACCACTGCCAAGAGTTCACGCTTGGTTGTGCAGTAGTTACGTTGTGTTTTGCTTAGACTGTTGGACGAAAATGCCAGCGGCACTTCTCGCCCATCCTGGATCTGCGACAAGGCAGCACCAATACTTGTATTAGAAGCATCAGTGTCCAAGATGAACTTACCAACAGGTGCAGGGTAGTGCAAAACAGGTGTTTCTAAGAAGAGTCTCTTTAACTCACTGAAAGACTGTTCTGCGGCTGGAGACCAGACTATTTTAGCCTTAGCCTTCTTCTCTCCAATCATCAGCTCTTGTAAGGGAGCTGCGACTCTCGAGAATCCAGGTATAAAATCTCTGTAGTATGAACAAAACCCGATGAAAGAGCGTATCTCCTTCGTGTCCATCGGACGAGGCCAGTTCTGTACCACTTCGATCTTATGAGGATCAGCCATGATGCCATGTTCAGAAACAATTCTACCTAGGTATTCAACTGACTTCCTAAAAAGCTTGCACTTTGAAGGTTTCAATTTCAGACCATATGATAAGATGCGTTTCAGCACAGCTTGGAGGTTCTGTAGAGTTTCCTCCACAGAACCACCGAAGACGATGATGTCGTCCAAGTATACTAGGCACTTTTTCCAAAGTAAACCCCGTAACATGGTTTCCATCATTGCCTCGAAGGTTGCCGGGGCATTGCATAGCCCGAATGGCATGACGTTGAACTCAAATAGTCCCATATGGGTAGAAAATGCGGTTTTTTCTCGGTCCCGGGGGTCCATGCCGATCTGCCAATAACCAGATTGTAAATCTAGTGTACAGAACCATTTCGCCCCACCCAGAGATTCCACACATTCATCTATCCGAGGTAGAGGATATGCATTCTTCCTAGTGAGTCCGTTCAACTTCCTATAGTCGATGCAAAATCGACAGGAACCATCCTTCTTGGTGACCATCACCACAGGACTTGACCATGGACTCTCACTAGGTTGAATCACATCTTCATCCAACATCTTTTCTACCTCAGCCTCCATAGCACTTTTTTTAGCCATGGGTAACCGACGGTAGGGGATTCTACTGGGAAGCGCGTCCCCAGTGTCAACCCGGTGTTGTACCGTATTGGTACGCCCTAGAGGATCTCCTGGTTGCGCAAAGGCGTCAGATAACTCCGACAGCTCATTTGCCACCATTTCGCTCTCTAGGGTTGTGAGGTGTGACTCACACAACAGGGACCTTAAATGTTTCGGTAGGTTGGATTTAGCTAGAGCCTCTTCGTGGGAAGAGTCTCCCGCCACCACACCTACTTCCACAAAGTCCGTAGTTAGTGAGTCTACCCCATATGCTCGCGTGGTGTTACCAATAGGCGTCCCCTTTCGTAGAGTGATTTCTCTACTACTCGAGTTACAAATCGGTATCACCCCCCAACGAGCGTTGGCCAGGTAAGTATGATAGCCAGCAAGACCTAACTCAGAGAGCTTTTGATCTTCTGGTTCAAACATTCCCGGCCGTTTGGCCTGCACTCCCACGCAGCTGACTAGGACATCAGATACATGTCCTGCTGCCAACTTTGTGTCTTGTGCCACTGACGCCACAGAAGAACCATTCCTTAAAACGCACTGTACAGATTGTTTATAAGGATGTTTAATCTGAAGTCGGCCCGTTGCGGTGTTCATTGTTACCCCGTAAAGAGCAGCAAAGTCCATCCCCAGTATGCCATCATCAGTGATGTCGGTGATGGTTGGACATGTCCAGTATGTCTTGCCATCAACCAACATAGGTTTTACAGTTCTGCCATAAGTCTGCATACTATCTCCCGTAGCAGTCCGAGCCTTTACTCCTAGTAGCGGAGCTTCGGGCTGGTTGCAAAGACGGGCCATGAATTTACGATCGACCAAGGTGTGAGATGCACCCGTGTCGACCAAAAACTCACCACGCGTCCCGGAAATAACCAGACTCAGGTACCAACGCTGTCCCCGTAAAGGGACACACTCAGAGGTCAGCATCGGGCTTCCCCCTCCATCCATAGCAACCCCTTTTGTCAGGAGATAATCCCAACATGGGTCGCTCGGGGAGTCTTGAATCACACTGCTCTGGGCAATTGATTCTAACCAAGACTCCTCTAAGCCAGCGACTACAGAATCCTCCGGATTCCGTTCGTCCTTGCCAGCCCCGCCTTGCCAGACGCTTACAGGTTGTACAGACCCTTCTGCCTCTGCGCGGCCTTGGTTCATGGAAGAGTTAACACCGTCTACTAATCCCTTACAGGCATGGCTAACTGTGGGGGCGCCATCCTTGCCAAGAGGATGGGCCCCATTCAGTTTTCCGTCTCCTTTTCGGTTTTAGCAGCGATGGGTGCAGGGGCTTTGCATTCGCTAGCCCAATGACCCATCTTCTGACAGCGTCTACATGGCTGAGGTTTCGTGTCCTTTTTCTTCTTTTTCCTTCTCTTTCCAGATCCAGAATCAGAAGTGGACGCAGAGCTCTTTTCCAAGTGCTTCCGCAACAAACCCTCAATCATCTTTTCCATGTCCCTGTCAGGCATTACTGCCGCCACCTCCTCAGAGGCGGGCTGTTTTTTCTTAGGTGGTTTTGTGGCGGCCTCTACCACCTGAGCTCCTTTCGGGGCTACAGATGGAGCTGCCGACACTCCTCCACTAGGAAAAACAGCCTGTTTGGTGTCATACACATCTGCATGGTCAAAAAGGTCAGCTAGAGATAAGTCCGGCTGCCATTTCTCCCGCAGATATGCCTGGAGATTGGTGTCTCTGACTCCATTGACAAACCTGGAGGTTAACTCCTGGATGACAGTGGGGGTGTCAGGTCTACATCCCTGATAACACTCGGATATCAGTTCTTGTAGAGCAAATCCGTAGGATCTCAGATGCTCGTCCTTGCGTTGGACACGTTTGAGCAGCTGAGTCCTTGGGTCATGCTCACCAATCTTCCCAATCGCCCATTCAGCTGTTTCTTCAAGTGAGCTCAATGTCTTGATCTTCACTCTCTCGAACGCCAAAAGGGCTGGTTCACCTGGCCCGTTGCAGAGTGCTTGCTTCAGAGCAACCAGCGCTTGCTGATTGTTCCAGCGATTGCTCTCCACAATAGCCTTGAACCGAACTTTGTACTTTCTCCAGGGTGGCGACCCTGTGAAAGGCGGAATATCGATGGCCTTTTGACGGGCTGCATCAGGATGTTTGATGTCCCCAAAGTTGAAAGGAGCATACCGTTCATCCAGTTCATCGATGTCCCGCGGGACGATGTCTGTCCCCAGCTTCTCAATAGCCGGGTTCCGGTCGTACTTAGCCCGCTGGACAGGCGTTAAGCCTTGTCTAGCTCTGGGTTTCGGTACTGGAACTGAGACCATGGTCTGCTGCTGGTTCAACATCGTTGAACCAGTAGATGGGTGGGTGTACCCTGGAGGTGTTGCCGTGCCTCCAAAGGCGCCACCACAGACCGGAGTCTGTAGATAGCTAGCCCCCATCTGAGGTGTCATCCCTGTTACCGTGGTGTGTACTAGCGGCGGGACACTTGAAGGTGTCACTGTCGTGTATACACTGGGTACGGGTATGACTGGAGGTACCACCGTGGAAGGTGGTGGTACTTTCTCCGACTTCGTCTTCAGGTCCTGATTGACTTGCCTTAAGCTTGCGAGGTCCTGTCTGGCTAAGTGGAGCTGCGTGCTCAAATCCTTTCCCAAGGAAGTTAAGCTTGCAACCTCACATTCGCCGGACACCCTCTGGTGCAAAAGTTTGTCAACCTCCACCTTGTGGGAAGCCATCTCGTTCTGGAGTTCCAGTAGGAACTTTTTCTTCTCATCAACCTCCCTTAGGAATAACTTCCTAGTTTGATTGATGGAAGCAAGTTCCCTCCGGGCTTCAGCGAGCTCATGCAACTCAGTTTTCTTGGTGGGGATCCCCATGGCAGCTAGTAGGTCCCCATCCAGTGGTAAACTGGATGGCTCATCTACTGCTGGCGGGTACCCCCTCCCAGGAGCTTCTGTTGCCACGTTAGTTTTCTTTGATAGCCCGCCACCCCCCATACCGTTCGGTGTAGGAGTGGCACCATCAGTGAAAACCGACGTGTCTGGATCCAATGAAGGATCTGCTACCGTCGGTGTAGAACCGAAGGCAGCTGGGCCGAGAGTTTTAGGCTCTCTACCCGGTATTTTCTGACCCTCAGGACAGAAAAGATTCGTGGAAAGGGAGTCCAACGATCTCCTGGAGCTTATATCAAAGGGTCCCGGGATTGGAGATTGCTCCCCATCCTCTCCTTTGGTAAAGGCTTCCACAATAGGATCACCTATTGCTTCTTGGGAGAGGTCGTCACCGGGCACCTCCGAGGCTGCCCGGCTCTCCCGCCTATTAGATTTGCCTGTGAAGAAGCGTACATTCTGTACGGCTTCTTCACGTTCCTCAGCAGGGGTTTTAGTCCTGCCGCTGAACGAGCTGACAAAATCGTATAGGTAATCCATATACTGTAAGTCTATTTAATACCCTATCAATGGTCGGTTCGATCAAGTGGTCACGGCACCAATGTAGTTGGTCTCTTACTACGTATGTAACACTTGAGTACAAAAACCAGACAAGGTAAATTAGACTTTAATATACGGCGACTTTATTGTAAAGGTAACTCTTGGGTATTATAGTACAAGTATAACCAGCGGATATACGAGATCAGAACAGATATATAATACAGTGGGCAACCCTATAGCATAGAGTTAAGCCCGTGAGCACAGGGTGGTCATGTCACGACAGTCCCAAACCTGACTGACTTCCAATGGGGAAGCAGCCGTCTTATATACAGCGCTGCGTAGCCACGTGACCGTACTAGCAGCGCCACCTGTTAGGTTTAGTTATGTAAAAATGATTATGTAACAACTACCGACGGTAACCGAAGGTGGTACCGGTACACTACCGTATAGATAACCGAACTAGAGGAGTCGGTGTATGTAACGAACCGACGACACTAGTTAGATGAATAAAACAGTTATTAAACACAATAGAACCGTGTTGTCTTACATCATACAACATACAATAGATATACAACAATAACAGTTAGACTTTATAGTCAACCCGTTCAGTTTTTGACCCCACTTAAACTCTTAACTACTAAAAGTTGTCCATAATCATTTTTTAAGTGCACTGTGCGCTTATTAAGTCGAATACGGTAGGCCTTATTTGGCCTTAAAAAACATTATGTAACTTAGAATGTCCAAAGCCTTACAGAAATCAGTAAAACTACCTTGCATATCTAACTTGCATTATAACAGCATCAAAGATTCTTTTGCTAATTCTAAAGATCATAAAAAAGTTTATTTTTGTTCTGTTTGTTTACTGGCTTTTTATTTGGCAATTGAGATCTAATAAGGTAATATTTTTCACACTATCCAACCAGAAGAAAAACAACACTTTTGAAATCAGATGATGAGGCATGCCAAATATGTGGGAGGATTTATGGTAACTACATAAGTTGAAATATGATTTTCAGGAGTGGTCCAAAAGTCGGTCCCTGAGGAATACAACAAGGATAGGGACTGGGTCCAATTGTGTACAGAAATTTAATTTTATTTGCAAACTGTAAATGGTTATTGAGATACTGTGGAAATCTATCAGTGGTATTTCTGGTAAAGCCTTTAATTTTTAAAACATTTGGTAGCTATAGGGTGTCAAAGGCCTTATGATGATCAGCATGTACTGTCTTCTATATTCAAAATTTGCAATATATTTGTAGCAGAGATACACGAAAGCTGACAATTGAGTTTCTGACTCTAGCTCTTTTCTTTTAGAATTGCGAGTCACAGTTTTTGTGTCCTACTTGACCTTCTTCACCAAATTGCCTCATTCGGTCAGATCTTTCTCTTTCCAACGACATGTTACATACTTATCAGGTGTATGCCCTCACATATAAAATTTTTATGTGGGCCACCCGTGTCTATCCATGCAACATTGTGTAATACACAGTATTTTTATGAACTTCATATGGATTTTTAAAAAGAATTGGTCTTAGCGTGAAAAATGCAATGCTAGAAGGTATACTGTAAAACCTCACGTATAAGCCTAACTCGCGTATAAGCCGCGCCCTGAGCTGCACCTGGGGTCTGATTAGGGTGACTTTAGTACTGTACCATAGTGCCAAAAACTGCTGTATAAGCCGCACCCTGACCCTGGGCTGATCCTACAAGCCACACTGCCGATCTGACTCGCGTACTGGCCGCTGCTTCTACGCGAGGTTTTTACGGCAATGTATTCTGTGTAATTGACCCGATAAACCACTTTTAAAAAGCCCAACTTCACCTCCTGTAGAGCTGCTGGTACTTGGCATGTAGGAAGGTCTCCACCCGCTGCCACACGCTGCGGTTTGTCTTGGTCTGCAGACGCTCCTGTTCAGCCTTCACCTGGTCATACACCGCCGCCAGCTCAGGGTCAAGGTCACCGCCCGAGTCGACAGCACCCTCAGGGAGGGCTCCACCTGGGGAGGAAGTTATAAACAATCAACAAGGTTATACTGATTAAGTCTCGTATACAATATAAAACTTTAACCCTTTAAGGACGCAGGTCGCTAAAAGTCATTATGCACCAATGCAGCTTCAGGGAGTAACTTGCCGGTGCTGCATTGGTGCATCATAACCTGGTCATACATGGCCGCTAGCTCAGGGTCAAGGTCACCGCCCGAGTCGACAGCACCCTCAGGGAGGGCTCCACCTGGGGAGGAAGAGGAGGAGGAGGAGGAGGAGGAGGTCAGAGACAATCATCAAGGTCACTTTAACCCTTTAAGGATGGCATGATACCTTAATGCATGATGCCCTTAGGCGTCATGATGCATGAATGCAGCACTGTCGCGTAACTCGCCAGTGCTGCATTCCGGCCAAGGGTTTCAAACACCCCTGAAAGGTCGGCATGTTGCACCAATGCAACACCGGCGAGTTACTCGCCAGGGCAACATTGGTTCATCATGACGACAAATGTCATCTTTTAACGACATACCATCCCTAAAGGGTTGAGGAGTAAATATTTTGTGCTTGTGTACAGTGGAAGCTACCTGCACTGAATGACCGTTAACCTAACCCTGGTTGCTACGCAGTCAGCTAAGGATTTGATGACATCACCACATAATGTGATGATGGTTTTATTAAATCTGAATTGTCACATACTAGGACATTTCCTGTTAGGGTTGCTACGAAGTTCACTGCCAACACGGGACAAAACTCCAAAGATATGTTTAGTGTTTCTATAGAAAATATTTTTCAATTTGGGTGGTTTTGGGCAAGATAAATTAAGTACCATAGTGGCTTGAATAAAGTGCGCTTATAAATCTGGTACCTGCGCTTATTCAAGATACAAAAAGTGCCTAAAATTCCATTTTAAGACTCTCACTTACCCTGTGTTTTTCAAGACCTGTGCTTATTCAAGCCACTTATAGATGTTATTATTATCAACCACTAGTTATTGCTATTCCACATCAGCGTTGTGTTACCCACCTCCCTCTGCACTGTTCCTACTGGCGTTCTCTGCTGCGGCCATTTTTAGCTCGTAGGACGTCAGGTTCTTGGCGAGGTCTCGCTCGGTGGTGTTGACAAACTTGTACATGTAGCAGGACGGGGTGTCGCTCACTGTGTGTACGTTGTGGTACTCTCCTGCTGGTACCTAAAACAACAGGGCAACAGGAGCATTTAGTCAGGCATCCCTTACTGAGTCAACATGTAAAGGAAGGAATCATAATCATTTATTGGCATATTCAAATACAACTATGCAAATTTCAAATATCAACAAAACCTAATTTCTCTCCCAACATTGTGTAGAGATTTGTGGAGGAGAAACTGTGTGTATGGGGGTTGACCCCTAAATTCGGCACAGTGACATGGCCTTTCCTTAAAATTGACATCTAACATGGGTCCTAGAGACATATATGCCATGAGATCAAAAAAGTTAATATCAGGGGATATGGACATTTTAAAATCAATGTGAGACATCAGCATTATTAAGCAACATAGACATACGACAAGGCCAATTATGAAAATCGACATGGGGTACTACCCCTCTATCCCGCATGCATGGGTTAGCTCTCCCCAGTGAGAGGACAGACGTTTAGAGCGTTAAGAATAAGACTATTAAGACTGTCTTAATTGTCTTAAAGTTAGTTCCTGGAGTGGCCACCTTACCATCCACATAATCCTCTAGATGGCACCACTGTAAGTTTGTAACATTGCAAGACGTTAACGCGCGGACTAGGCCACCCCATTACGTAATCGTCCATAATATTTCGCTGGTTAGGCAAGTCCTAAAAGGCGGAAGTACCAGCGACCGGGTAACCATCTTACGTAAGCAGAATGACGTCAGAGGAGCTCTCCACTCAGCATGGGAGGTGGGAAAGGTGTCAATAGAGTCACATGCACTGGGCAATACACAAATACACAAACAACATGGCAGGTTGCCGGCAAAAATATAGGCCCTATTCTGGTCAGGCCAAATGCGTACAGATGCGTACGGGGAGGGGGGGGAGGGGGGGTCCAGGGTTGGGTATAGTAGTGGGGGGAGGCAAAAATGTTTCTATAGTATAGGCCTATAGGCGTGTAGCTGGGTGAATTATCTACCAATCAGATAATTCCCTGGCCTTCACTGCGGAATTCTTAGGGGGCATTATGTAATAGCTTGTACCCATTGTGATTGTTGTGTCAGTGCCTGTCTCGCCGGTACAAGCTTAAGTAATGGAGCCGCCCACAGGACGACCAGCCTGACCCCTATAGAGAATATTATGATATATACCTATAGTAGGCATATAGGCCTACCAAGTATTGACGATTTTTATGTAGGCCTAGGCCTGGTAGTGGGGGGGGGGGGCAAAAATGTTTTATAGTATAGGCCTATAGAGAATATTATAATATATACCTATAGTAGGCCTATAGGCCTACCAAGTATTGACAATTTTTATGTAGGCCTAGGCCTAGTAGTAGGGGAGGGGCGAAAATGTTTCTATAGTAGGCCTATAGGCCTATAGAGAATATTATAATATAAACCTATAGTAGGCCTATAGGCCGACCCGGAATTGACAATTTTTATGTAGGCCTAGGCCTAGTAGTGGGGGAGGGGCAAAAATGTTTTATAGTATAGGCCTATAGAGAATATTATAATATATACCTATAGTAGGCCTATAGGCCTACCAAGTATTGAGAATTTCTGTGTAGGCCTAGGCCTAGTAGTGGGGGAGGGGCGAAAATGTTTTATAGTATAGGCTTATAGAGAATATTATAATATATACCTATAGTAGGGCTATAGGCCTACCAAGTATTGACAATTTTTGTGTAGGCCTAGGCCTAGTAGTGGGGGGAGGCAAAAATGTTTACTAGTATAGGCCTATAGAGAATATTATAATATATACTTATAGTAGGCCTATAGGCCTACCAAGTATTGACAATTTCTGTGTAGGCCTAGGCCTAGTAGTGGGGGGAGGCAAAAATGTTTCTATAGTATAGGCCTATAGAGAATATTATGATATGTACCTATAGTAGGCATATAGGCCTACCAAGTATTGACAATTTTTATGTAGGCCTAGGCCTGGTAGTGGGGGGGGGGGGCGAAAATGTTTCTATAGTAGGCCTATAGGCCTATAGAGAATATTATAATATAAACCTATAGTAGGCCTATAGGCCGACCCGGAATTGACAATTTTTATGTAGGCCTAGGCCTAGTAGTGGGGAGGGGCAAAAATGTTTTATAGTATAGGCCTATAGAGAATATTATAATATATACCTATAGTAGGCCTATAGGCCTACCAAGTATTGACAATTTCTGTGTAGGCCTAGGCCTAGTAGTGGGGGAGGGGCGAAAATGTTTTATAGTATAGGCTTATAGAGAATATTATAATATATACCTATAGTAGGCCTATAGGCCTACCAAGTATTGACAATTTTTGTGTAGGCCTAGGCCTAGTAGTGGGGGGAGGCAAAAATGTTTTTATAGTATAGGCCTATAGAGACTATTATAATATATACGTATAGTAGGCCTATAGGCCTAACAAGTATTGACAATTTTTATGTAGGCCTAGGCCTAGTAGTAGGGGAGGAGCGAAAATGTTTCTATAGTAGGCCTATAGGCCTATAGAGAATATAGTATTGACAATTTTTTTGTAGGCCTAGGCCTAGTAGTGGGGGAGGGGCGAGAATATTTTATAGAATAGGCCTATAGAGAATATTATAATATATACCTATAGTAGGCCTATTTGAATGTAGGTCTAGGCCTACCAGACCCCCCCCCCTGTCCGGATGTAGAGGGGTCCTCTCTGAGGTCAGAGAGTTCTGATTCAATGTATAAATGGCATACCTCTCCCAAAACAATGGTTAACAAAGTGTTGCACTCTTATAGGTCTATAATTATTATAGGCCTATAATAATTATATATACAAAAATGTCATTTGGGTATAGGGGGATTTTGTATCATGGGGGGGATAGGCCTACATATAGGTACTACTCGGTATTGACAATTTTTATGTAGGCCTAGGCCTAGTTAGGGGGGAGGGGCGAAAATGTTTCTACAGTAGGCCTATAGGCCTATAGAGAATATTATAATATATACCTATAGTAGGCCTATAGGCCTACCAACTATTGACAATTCTTATATAGGCCTAGGCCTACTATAGGTATATATTATAATATTCTCTATAGGCCTATACTATAGAAACATTTGTGCCCCCCCACTACCAGGCCTAGGCCTATATAAAGATTGTCAATACTTGTTAGGCCTATAGGCCTACTATAGGTATATATTATAATAGTCTCTATAGGCCTATACTATAAAACATTGTCGCCCCTCCCCCACTACTAGGCCTAGGCCTACACAGAAATTGTCAATACTTGGTAGGCCTATAGGCCTACTATAGGTATATATTATAATATTCTCTATAGGCCTATACTATGGAAACATTTTTGCCTCCCCCCACCACTAGGCCTAGGCCTACATAAAAATTGTCAATACTTGGTAGGCCTATAGGCCTACTATAGGTTTATATTACAATATTCTCTATAGGCCTATTCTATAAAACATTTTCGCCCCTCCCCCATAGTTGTGCAGCATCCAACTCAACAAACTATGTGTGTCCAGACAGGGCCACATCAGATCGGACCGCATCGCCGAGTTCAGATTAGATGAACTACTCCCCCACTACTAGGCTTAGGCCTACATAAAAATTGTCAATTCCGGGTAGGCCTATAAGCCTACTATATGTTTATATTATAATATTCTCTATGGGCCTATAGGCCTACTATAGAAACTTTTTCATCCCCCCCCCTACATGTAAGTACAGAGGAGTGATTAATTGTGTGTGTCAATAGGACGACGCTCAACTGAGGAGGGAGGCGAGTTTGAAAGCTGAATTATTGTTGTTTGTGTATTGCTGGCAACTGGCAAATGGCAGGAGAGTGCGGATCGACTGGCCCCGTTATATCATATTATGTAATGTAGTCTGCGTTAGCGCTGGGCGGGGACGCCCAGGGGGCGGGAGGAGATGGGGGTATGGGGTAGGGGGTTGAGGGGTAGGGGGTAGGCTACCTCGTATGGGGGAATGTGCGAGTACCTGTTTCATTTGTAAGTCCTTGACTCAATTGAACCCCGATTAGTTCAAAGACAACAACATCATCTTAATAATTGATGGATTGTAAAGGCCTACATTCGGCCCTCATAATTGGAAAAGTTATAATAATATTAATCCTTATTAAATATCTTGATTAGATTCTCGCATCTATTTGTATAGGCCTACCGCGCACTGCGGATTGGCATTCTGCGCCGATTGGCGAATAGCGCCCAACATCCCCATTTCCCCACTCTCCCAGCACAGTCTCAAATAATTAAGACTCTGCCACGTGTAGGTAGAGATCCGGGTCTCTCCCTGGCGCTGTCACTTGGGAGAGACTACCTTAGCATAGCAAAGGTTGCGGTAATGCGCGCGGACCACGCGCGCACTTCTCCTGCCTTTATTTCTTAATGAATCCCCATGAAACAAAGTTTAATGGCAAGCCTAACTCATTTACTCGCTACCCCCTGAGTTTGGTTGAGCTACGATTTTTTTTAATTGGTGAAAAGGCGATTTTAGTAACTCATACGGTGTGGGCATAATCAAAACAAAGATGGCGGACATGTGTTAGCCACGGCTGAACTCGGCCACCTTTAAACTTATATACAACATTAAATATATTGTGGTTTAACTAAATTTCTTGTTAAATCGCTAGAGATGGCAAGAAGGAAGACTCGCTATGCTTGATATATTACCAAACCAGCGGCTCCGCCGCCGGGATACTGACCACCCCCCCCCCCCTCCTCCAGGTGCGACGTCCACGCTCTATTTATAGCTGTCCCGTGACCTCTATGTCCCAGAGTGCACCGTAATAATGGCGCCCTCCATGCAGGTTGGCCGGCCACAGAACACCTGTGCGTTCATTATAAATGTTCCTAACCACCCTCTAAATGTGTGTACAGAGCACATGTAAACAAAGATTTTGCGAGTTCGCAAGACCGGAAGTGGCAAAATCTATCATCTCCAACTAAAGGCACCCAGAGAAGCCTGTCCCATACGGGACAGCCTGTCTACGTGTAGGGGGGTTTCCCGCGGAGCGGGAAAACGGCATACTGACACGGGCGAGATGGGAAAAGGCGCGCACGCGGCGTGCGCGCCTACGGCGCGCACGGAACTACTTTAAGATGTATACGTGCGCGGGGGCGCACTGGTCCGCGGCTTAGCAGCTGCGTGTAACATTGCTGTATATATCGGGGGCTCTGCCCCCGCACCCCCTTCTTCTTTCTCTCTTTTTTTCTTTCTTTTTCTGGAATAAGATTACGCCAGAAGTGGCGATTTAAGATTACGCATAGAATGGGCGGCGTCTAGTGACTATGCAAGTTCCCCAGCTATTAAAAAAACGTTATTTTACGTCAAAATAACGTTCTAAAACTGTATATAACGTTATGCCATAGTGAGAACCCTTGGAGAAACGTTATATAACGTTAAATAACGTTACAAAATGTTGTATAACGTTTTTTGTTTATTGGGTCGTCCCTTGTTGCCCCACTGCTGTTGATGGCCAGTGTAAGATACTGAATTAAGACTTTAAGACTTAAAATTAAGATAACGCTCTAAACGTCTGTCCTCTCACCTGGGAGAGCTATCCAGTATTTGCCTCTATCCCTCCCCCCCCCTGAGTGTCTCACCCTCTGGGGGCAGTTACATAAAAGCAGCGTAAAAAATAGTGTAAAGAACACTAAGGGAGGATTCATTATTTATGGCAGGGGGGGGGGGGGTGAGCGTTTGGCAAATCGAATACGTCAAAAATAATTGGCCCCCCCCCTCGGAATAGGTTGAAAAAAAAGGCCCCCCCCCTCGGAATGGGTTGAAAAAAAAGCGCCCCCCCCCCTCACCCTGGATCGTTTTCAACTTTTATTACAAAAACGATGTTGGTGTCTACTAATTGTATGCATTTAATTCTGGGCACTTTTTTACCTACAATTTACTACCTTGAAACAAAAACATCCATTCGTAAGGTATTTTAGTGTAAACGTCTCATGATACTCGCTGGTGAGTGATAATAGTCAAACCTCAGACACTCGACTTACATACCATTGAGTTTAAGGGCCCCAGTGCTTATAAATTGGAAGCTCCCATACCCTCAGTGCTTACATGAGGCCGGCACTTTTTTGAAGACTGACAAAACGGTGGGCTATTCTGAGTGTCAAAAGTGATGCAGTGAGAAATTTGCTGGGAGTTTGAGGAAAAATTTAGAAATTTTTTGAAAATATTGACATGATTTGGTAAAATATAACACAGGCTGTTACCAAAATTCGCGACATTTCAACGTACTAAATTCGCGACATTTTTAGGAATACCCCTAAAAAAAGCCCCCCCCCCTAAGAATAGGGTACAAAAAAAGGCCCCTCCCCTTTGAATTAAAAAAAATTTGCCCCCCCCCCTCAAACGCTCACCCCCCCCCGGCCATAAATAATGAACCCTCCCTAATGCTTAACGATTTTTGATAATCTACTTTGATATTTTACAAATTACGCTAATGTTAGCGAATACTTAATAATTTACGCTATTATTTCAAATTTACAGTTCAAGAAATAATTATATTTATTGAGTATAATTGAGACGCAGAAAGTATGGCGGGAACGCTACCTCATTATATATTCATGTGAGTACGCATGCGCGCGACTCTGGGCATTTCCGGGACGGTAGATCCAAGCATTCAGAGAGGCGGACACTGGTGTGTATGTTGGCCATTTGTGGTCGTGATTTTATTTTTATTTGTTGACTGTTTATTTTGTTGATACTGTTTATATTTGTTAATAAAAGGGTGGGTCATTTGGCTCAGCTCAAGTCCAATTCTGTGATCATCATCGTTCATTCCTTACTAGGTTTAATCATACTAATGCCTCGACATTTATATGCTTATTTACTCTATTTTTTAACACCACATTTTTAACATAAAAACCTACGCTAACGCAAGTAAATCAATAATGTAATTTTTTTCTGTCCCCCTGAAAAATAACATAAAAAAATTAATTTTGTAACACATTTTTACGCTATTAAATTACGGCTGTTTTCTGTAACAGCCTCCTGGTGTGCGGCGTACCTTCATAGAGGACTAGCGCATTAGGCTATGGGGGCCGCCATCTTGGCTCAGAGCAATGCATTGTGGTTAGGCCCCCAACTCCAGAGCAGTGCATTATGGGAGAATTTCTTATCAGCACATTTGTTCTAGGTGTGAGGGGAGGGGATTAGCGTGATAAGGAGATGGGGTTTGGCCCCCGACTACCTGAAGTACCAGGATGCGCTAGTCTCGTATAGACAGTGGGGTACCTTCATGGAGGCGCCGTCTGTGAGGGTGACGTTCTGGTTCCTGTCGACCAGCTCCACGATGACGGTGCCGCGCAGCATGGAGATCTCCGTCTCCTGCAGGTCCTCCTGGATGTAGTTCTCCAACGACAATCCTACAACACAAAACTTGTACTGTATTCGACGTACCGTAAAACCTCACGTATAAGGCCACTCAAAAATAAAAAATTGGTTTCTCATCACCAAGGTCTGAGAAATCTGACGAGGGAGCCTTTTTTTTTTTTTTTTTTTTTTTTTTTACTCGCAGGCCAAAATGTATAGGTTTATTTACAGGTTTCTTTGGCCAAAATTCACATTTAATTGGTCAAGAATTAATTGATATTTAAAAGTGTGGAAAATGTAAGCTATTTTTATACCACTGCATTGCTGGCATTATTAGCTTTAATTTGATACCAAATATGACTATTTTCGTCCATTTTGATGAGGTTTTTCATCAAAATTTGGCAAAAAAAAAAAAAAAGTTTTTCCCAAAACCTGATTTTTATGATGCGCGCGGTGATGAGAAACCAGTTTATTTTGTTGAGTGGCCTAAGCTTAACTCGCGTATAAGCCGCACCCCGAGTTTGGGCCGATGCTATAAGCCGCAGAGGCTCTCTGAATGACCACTGGGAAAAACTTGCGTATTAGCCACACCCCTAACTATGGCCTAACTGAGCCGACCTGGGCTGGCCCCTGCACCAAGGCTGTGACTATAGTATATACATGGGTAAAAATTGACACGGCTGTCATGTGAGTGGGCAGTGTCAATGCATGATACTCGCACCTCAGCCCTAAGACAATGCAACCAACTCACACCTCAGCCCTAAGACAATGCAACCAACTCACACCTCAGCCCTAAGACAATGCAACCAACTCACACCTCAGCCCTAAGACAATGCAACCAACTCACACCTCAGCCCTAAGACAATGCAGCCAACTCGCACCTCAGCCCTAAAACAATGCAGCTGACTTGCACCTTAGCTTTAAGACAATGCAGTCCACCACTAATCCCTGCCAGCATTCTCACAATAACAATACAATACCAATACACATTGCAGCCCCCCCAAGGTAACGTCAACCCCCCCCCCCCCCCCACCTAGGGCCGCCAGAATGGCTTTATTAAGGACATTTTATGATG
Organism: Harmothoe impar; assembly: GCA_947462335.1. NCBI lineage: Eukaryota > Metazoa > Annelida > Polychaeta > Phyllodocida > Polynoidae > Harmothoe > Harmothoe impar. Next base: position 2,604,176 of record OX381706.1, read on the forward strand.
ATTTTTGAAATAGAAATTCCGAAAAACTGACTCGAGTACTAGCCGCGGCTTCTACGCGAGGTTTTACGGTAATAAGCGATTAGTGCGCTTGAATAATTTAAACTAAAAATACAAAACCTAAATTTCAATATAATAAGCACACACCCCACACCCATTTTCCCCATTTTTTTACTGTTGCAGTCCCGTATTTGACCTCAAAAGCACACAACAAAGTATTTTATGACACTTTTTTAATAGTCAATAGTTCATTTGGGCTAAAAATTGACATATTTTCGGGGGTTTTACAGTCTGAAATTGGCCCAAAAAGGGGGTTGTGCACTTATTTGGGGATGTGCGCTTATTAGGTTGAATACAGTATCATGACAATTCTTATACTTTACATCAAAAATGATCTTCCAGTAATGACTTATGTAACAGTAGAGATTTCTCACCCTAAACAGGCAGACAGTCTAAAATATGGATTTTGTAAAATAAACCCCGTCCAATGAATTGACTGGTTTTTGGCTGAGGATTCCACTCAAATTCCTCAGAAGGCATGACTGAGAATATCTAATACCTTGATTTATCTAGGTATCATATTTTAATTCAATTTAAAAAGAAACACAGACATTTTCAACAGCACTAGAGCAAATTGGTTTACAAATGTTGCCGTAAAACCTGCCTATAAGCCGACCCCACCTATAAGCCAAAAGTGAGTTTAAGGACAAAAGTTTGGCTTATATAAATCATTTTAAGATTCATGAGAACCCCGCCTATAAGCCTAATGTGAATTTTGGGATCTTAGGGTCACTTTAGCCCCAGGCCTTGATTGTATCATTTCATTAAAATACCTGTGTCATTGGTTTAACATGTATACTTCAGGTGAAAATAAGTTGTAAGGCCTTAAAATTCAGTCAAAGACGAAGTTTTCATACATTTTTTAAACTATTATTTCAAATATCCTTATCCTAAACTCCGCCTATAAGCCGAATGTGAGTTTGAAGGGATAAAATCGGCTTATAGGAGATAAAAACGCCAAAATAAATTCAACTTTTAGGCGGGGCTTTACGGCAACTCAAAAACACACGGTACCGACCTGGGAAGTCGGCTATAAAGACGACGTCCATGTCGGCGGAGGAGTTGTAGATGGAGCGCTCTATGCGGTCCAGCTGGGCGCGCCAGTCAGACAGTTCGCTCAGTAAGGGCATCAACCACGGGGTCCTCCTTAACGGGTGCCACTCCGCTGTGATCAGGTCCACCCGGGGGTCGAATATCCTGCAATATACCAGCCAGTTATATGTAGTTATCAAGCCAACCCGCGGGTCAAATATCCTGCAATATACCAGCCAGTTATATGTAGTTATCAAGCCAACCCGCGGGTCAAATATCCTGCAATATACCAGCCAGTTATATCCTTAGGACTGCCAGTACTTTCTGGAGGTGCACTGCCATAGCGTATTGTTTCCAATGCAAACGCAAAATCTTGGCTTTCAGGGGGCCCTTTTTACTATACATATTTGCCCGCTATGGCAGTGCTAAGGATATGTAGTTATCAAGCCAACCCGCGGGTCAAATATCCTGCAATATACCAGCCAGTTATATGTAGTTATCAAGCCAACCCGCGGGTCAAATATCCTGCAATATACCAGCCAGTTATATGTAGTTATCAAGCCAACCCGCGGGTCAAATATCCTGCAATATACCAGCCAGTTATATGTAGTTATCAAGCCAACCCGCGGGTCAAATATCCTGCAATATACCAGCCAGTTATATGTAGTTATCAAGCCAACCCGCGGGTCAAATATCCTGCAATATACCAGCCAGTTATATGTAGTTATCAAGCCAACCCGCGGGTCAAATATCCTGCAATATACCAGCCAGTTATATGTAGTTATCAAGCCAACCCGCGGGTCAAATATCCTGCAACATACCAGCCAGTTATATGTAGTTATCAAGCCAACCCGCGGGTCAAATATCCTGCAATATACCAGCCAGTTATATGTAGTTATCAAGCCAACCCGCGGGTCAAATATCCTGCAATATACCAGCCAGTTATATGTAGTTATTAAGCCAACCCACGGGTCAAATATCCTGCAGCAAACCAGGGAGACAATCTTGGCATATGGAGACAATCTTGGCATATGGAGATATTCTTGGCATATGGAGACAATCTTGGCATATGGAGATAATCTTGGCATATGGAGATATTCTTGGCATATGGAGATATTCTTGGCATATGGAGATAATCTTGGTATATGGAGATAATCTTGGCATAGATATCTTATTTTATTTCTTTTTACACCATTTGTTATAAACTATGAATAGATATTGACAAATGTTGCCTCCTAACATTTTAAGGACAATAATGCCTTCATACATTTGACGCCATGATGCATTAATGCAACCCTGGTGAGTAACTAGCCAGTGCTGCATTCAAGCATCATGCCGACCCTAGGGGGTTGAGACACTCCCGAAGGATTGGCATGATGCACCAATGCAGCACCAGTGAGTTACTCGCTAGGGCTGCATTGGTGCATCATGACAACAAGTGTCCTCTTTTAGCGACATGCATCCTTAAAGGGTTAACAAGCAGCCATTCAGCTGCCGTGCTGGTACCTCTGCTGGAAGCGGTCGTTGAGGGACCTCCAGACGTCAAAGTACAGCCCCAGGTTGGTGATGTTGTGTTGCTGCAGCCGCTGCTGGATGCACAGCGCGTACTGCTTAGCCATGTCTGCGTGCGCGCTCCACCGCCACTTACTGCGCGTCCAGGCGTCCGGGTTCAGGAAACCAACGTCCTCCGCGTCCTGGTCCACGTAGGTCATACGGATGTGCTGTGTGCTCCACGAGTGCACCATCATGTCCCACGAGTAACCATAGAGACCATTAGTCCAGTTGTTGTACCCCTGTAACCATGGAGACTGTTAGTTGTTGTACCCCTGTAACCACAGAGACTGTAGTTGTTGTACCCCGTAACCATAGAGACTGTAGTTGTTGTACCCCTGTAACCACAGAGACCGTTAGTTGTTGTACCCCTGTAACCACAGAGACCGTTAGTTGTTGTACCCCTGTAACCATGGAGACCGTTAGTTGTTGTACCCCTGTAACCATGGAGACCGTTAGTTGTTGTACCCCTGTAACCATAGAGACTGTAGTTGTTGTACCCCTGTAACCATAGAGACTGTAGTTGTTGTACCCCTGTAACCATAGAGACTGTAGTTGTTGTACCCCTGTAACCATAGAGACTGTAGTTGTTGTACCCCTGTAACCATAGAGACTGTAGTTGTTGTACCCCTGTAACCATAGACTGTAGTTGTTGTACCCCTGTAACCATAGAGACTGTAGTTGTTGTACCCCTGTAACCATAGAGACTGTAGTTGTTGTACCCCTGTAACCATAGAGACCGTTAGTTGTTGTACCCCTGTAACCATAGAGACCATTAGTCCAGTTGTTGTACCCCTGTAACCATGGAGACTGTAGTTGTTGTACCCCTGTAACCATAGAGACCATTAGTTGTTGTACCCCTGTAACCATGGAGACCGTTAGTTGTTGTACCCCTGTAACCATGGAGACTGTAGTTGTTGTACCCCTGTAACCATAGAGACTGTAGTTGTTGTACCCCTGTAACCATAGAGACTGTAGTTGTTGTACCCCTGTAACCATAGAGACTGTAGTTGTTGTACCCCTGTAACCATGGAGACTGTAGTTGTTGTACCCCTGTAACCATAGAGACTGTAGTTGTTGTACCCCTGTAACCATAGAGACTGTAGTTGTTGTACCCCTGTAACCACGGAGACCATTAGTTGTTGTACCCCTGTAACCATAGAGACTGTAGTTGTTGTACCCCTGTAACCATGGAGACCGTTAGTTGTTGTACCCCTGTAACCATAGAGACTGTAGTTGTTGTACCCCTGTAACCATAGAGACTGTAGTTGTTGTACCCCTGTAACCACGGAGACCATTAGTTGTTGTACCCCTGTAACCATGGAGACCGTTAGTTGTTGTACCCCTGTAACCATAGAGACTGTAGTTGTTGTACCCCTGTAACCACAGAGACTGTAGTTGTTGTACCCCTGTAACCATAGAGAATGTAGTTGTTGTACCCCTGTAACCATGGAGACCGTTAGTTGTTGTACCCCTGTAACCATAGAGACTGTAGTTGTTGTACCCCTGTAACCATGGAGACTGTAGTTGTTGTACCCCTGTAACCATAGAGACTGTAGTTGTTGTACCCCTGTAACCATAGAGACTGTAGTTGTTGTACCCCTGTAACCACAGAGACTGTAGTTGTTGTACCCCTGTAACCATAGAGACTGTAGTTGTTGTACCCCTGTAACCATAGAGACTGTAGTTGTTGTACCCCTGTAACCATAGAGACTGTAGTTGTTGTACCCCTGTAACCATAGAGACTGTAGTTGTTGTACCCCTGTAACCATAGAGACTGTAGTTGTTGTACCCCTGTAACCATAGAGACTGTAGTTGTTGTACCCCCTAACCATAGAGACTGTAGTTGTTGTACCCCTGTAACCATAGAGACTGTAGTTGTTGTACCCCTGTAACCACAGAGACTGTAGTTGTTGTACCCCTGTAACCACGGAGACTGTAGTTGTTGTACCCCTGTAACCATAGAGACTGTAGTTGTTGTACCCCTGTAACCATAGAGACTGTAGTTGTTGTACCCCTGTAACCATAGAGACTGTAGTTGTTGTACCCCTGTAACCATAGAGACTGTAGTTGTTGTACCCCTGTAACCATAGAGACTGTAGTTGTTGTACCCCCTAACCATAGAGACTGTAGTTGTTGTACCCCTGTAACCATAGAGACTGTAGTTGTTGTACCCCTGTAACCACAGAGACTGTAGTTGTTGTACCCCTGTAACCACGGAGACTGTAGTTGTTGTACCCCTGTAACCATAGAGACTGTAGTTGTTGTACCCCTGTAACCATAGAGACTGTAGTTGTTGTTCCCCTGTAACCATAGAGACTGTAGTTGTTGTACCCCTGTAACCATAGAGACTGTAGTTGTTGTACCCCTGTAACCATAGAGACTGTAGTTGTTGTACCCCCTAACCATAGAGACTGTAGTTGTTGTACCCCTGTAACCATAGAGACTGTAGTTGTTGTACCCCTGTAACCATAGACTGTAGTTGTTGTACCCCTGTAACCATAGAGATGTCTATGGTCATCATATAGATATTCACACAGAACCATAGTATTCAAAAACAAGTAATTCTGAACCTTCATGTCACCACAAAATTTTCTGAAAACAATGAGTCTAAATTGAATACATAATGAAGTTCAAAAATATTTCTATTTGCAATTGTAGTCATATAGAAAGTGTCATAGAGAATTGCCATGAGACATGCTTTCATTTTAACTAAGCCCTAGGACCCATGCATATCTAATAATTTGCATTTAAAACATAATACAAAATGCTTGTCTCATGTTAATGCCCATGTTACCAGTAGCTAGAACATACTGTAGGGCAACATTCAACATCACATTGCAAATGTTTTCAACTGGTTGCTTAGTGTACATGTCTCTAATTGGAAAGTCCTAGGCCTGATAGACATTGCAGTAACCAGGAGGATGAGGAGTGAGACAGATTCAGGTTCATAAGGGTCACATATTCTGGTAAAGCACCTAGCATGCAAGAAAGGTAATGTTTGATACTGGTTTTATGTTAACCATGTCTAATGTTATGGGTACTACCAGTCTCACAGCACCACCCAGTGAGGACAGTTAGTTAAGGTAAGGCCACTCAAAAAAATAAAATGGTTTTTCATCACCGCACGCATCATAAAAATCAGCTTTTGAGGAAAACTTTTTTTTTTTTGCTAATTTTTTATGAAAAATTTGATAAAAATCGACAAATATTGGGAAATTTGGTATCAAATTAAAGCTTATACTGCCAGTAATGCAGTAGGATAGAAATAACTTACATTTTCACTACTTTTAAAGATCCTTGAATTCTTAACTTCTAAAATGTGAATTTTGGTCATGAAAAACGTATATCATCCCATACATTTTAATCTGCGAGTAAAAAAAAAAAAAAAAGCCTCCCTCGTCAGATTTTTCAGACCTTGGTGATGAGAAACCACTTTTTTTTTTGAGTGGCCTAAGTAAGGTTTAACCTTTAGCAATTCATACTGTGTAAATGGGAGACTACAGTTACTTTCCCTGGTATTGTGTTGTGATGCTTATCCTTCATGAATTCTCACAAGGAACGATAATAATGACATTTTCAAATTTCTGCAATCTGAAGATCATCATATTTTATCTTAAAATAAAATAAAGCTCCTAGGACAGCTAGAATCAATGTTCAGGTTGCCAAAGGAGACACCATTCCAAAGGATAGCAAAGAAACAGAAGAACCTCTAATGATGAAAGGATTTGTTATTATAGAAAAAGCATTGTCAGGAAACTCTTTTGTGTGAAGAGAAGCTCAAACTGAACACAGAATAATGATACTTACTTAAATATACACTGTTGGAAAAATATGAGTTGAAATAAGGGAAATTAATGTATTTCACAAACAGATACTAATAGTGATGCAAATAATTAAAAGTATAAATAAACTATTTTGTTCAGAACTTCTTATTGATTTAATAACCCTACTGTGGAATGCTGTTACATAATTTTGATATATTTTGTATAAATGAGTCATTTCCTAAAATGAAATAAGATAATCTTTGACTGGATTATACATTAAAATTCTTTTAACCCAGAAGGGTTAGATAAACACTGTGCCTGCATCTGGGCCTATGCCATCAGGTTGATTTAGTCAACCTGATTATATATCATGTTGACAAAAAGGGTATGTTGTATTAACCCTTTAAGGACAGCTGTCGTTAAAAGATGACATTTGATGTCAAGATGTACCAATGCAGCCCTGGCCGGTGCTGCATTGGTACATCATGCCAACCTTATGGGACTGTCACAACTCCATAGGGTCGGCATGTTTCTTGGATGCAGCACTGCCGAGTTACTAACCAGGGCTGCATTCATGCATCATGATGACCAATGGCATGCTGCATTAAGGCATTATGCCACCCTTAAAGGGTTAGAGCACTACAGTCTTTGCAAAAACTTTTTCATCCTGCAGGACATTCCGTCCTGCAAATTTTCAATGTTGCAGGACTGGCTAGATTTTTGAAGGACCGGATAGCCACATATCTGACAATTTATACATTTAAAATGTAAAATAGTTTTTGTCCATTGAAAATACATTTTATTTGTAATCATCTATGGCTAAATCAGGATAAATATGTAGTTTTACACAGTATATTGACAAACATATTTCAGGTTTATAAACCTAACTAAATTATATTAGTTTAGAAAACATGTGACTGGACACTCGGTCCTGCTACACTTGTGAATCTGCTGGACCGTTGGCATTTTAGGAGGACATTGCCACTGTCCTGCATGTTTTCAAGAAGACTGGCACTGAGATCCCTTAGAGGGCTGACTATGGGTGTTACTTTGGTCAGGAAGTGTGAGTAGGGCAGGAAGGGTTGGAGCACTATGCTGCTGTTAGAGGGCTGACTATGGGTGTTACCTTGGTCAGGAAGTGTGAGTAGGGCAGGAAGGGTTGGAGCACTGTGCTGCTGTTAGAGGGCTGACTATGGGAGTTACCTTGGTCAGGAAGTGTGAGTAGGGCAGGAAAGGTTGAAGCACTGTGCTACTGTTAGAGGGCTGACTATGGGTGTTACCTTGGTCAGGAAGTGTGAGTAGGGCAGGAAGGGTTGGAGCACTATGCTGCTGTTAGAGGGCTGACTATGTACCTTGGTCAGGAAGTGTGAGTAGGGCAGGAAGGGTTGGAGCACTGTGCTGCTGTTAGAGGGCTGACTATGGGAGTTACCTTGGTCAGGAAGTGTGAGTAGGGCAGGAAGGGTTGGAGCACTGTGCTGCTGTTAGAGGGCTGACTATGGGTGTTACCTTGGTCAGGAAGTGTGAGTAGGGCAGGAAGGGTTGGAGCACTATGCTGCTGTTAGAGGGCTGACTATGGCTGTTACCTTGGTCAGGAAGTGTGAGTAGGGCAGGAAGGGTTGGAGCACTGTGCTGCTGTTAGAGGGCTGACTATGTACCTTGGTCAGGAAGTGTGAGTAGGGCAGGAAGGGTTGGAGCACTATGCTGCTGTTAGAGGGCTGACTATGTACCTTGGTCAGGAAGTGTGAGTAAGGCAGGAAGGGTTGGAGCACTGTGCTGCTGTTAGAGGGCTGACTATGGGTGTTACCTTGGTCAGGAAGTGTGAGTAGGGCAGGAAGGGTTGGAGCACTGTGCTGCTGTTAGAGGGCTGACTATGGGTGTTACCTTGGTCAGGAAGTGAGAGTAGGGCAGGAAGGGTTGGAGCACTATGCTGCTGTTAGAGGGCTGACTATGGGTGTTACCTTGGTCAGGAAGTGTGAGTAGGGCAGGAAGGGTTGGAGCACTGTGCTGCTGTTAGAGGGCTGACTATGGGTGTTACCTTGGTCAGGAAGTGAGAGTAGGGCAGGAAGGGTTGGAGCACTATGCTGCTGTTAGAGGGCTGACTATGGGTGTTACCTTGGTCAGGAAGTGTGAGTAGGGCAGGAAGGGTTGGAGCACTATGCTGCTGTTAGAGGGCTGACTATGGGTCAGGAAGTGTGAGTAGGGCAGGAAGGGTTGGAGCACTATGCTGCTGTTAGAGGGCTGACTATGTACCTTGGTCAGGGAGTGTGAGTAGGGCAGGAAGGGTTGGAGCACTGGGCTGCTATTAGAGGGCTGACTATGGGTGTTACCTTGGTCAGGAAGTGTGAGTAGGGCAGGAAGGGTTGGAGCACTATGCTGCTGTTAGAGGGCTGACTATGGGTGTTACCTTGGTCAGGAAGTGTGAGTAGGGCAGGAAGGGTTGGAGCACTATGCTGCTGTTAGAGGGCTGACTATGGATGTTACCTTGGTCAGGAAGTGTGAGTAGGGCAGGAAGGGTTGGAGCACTATGCTGCTGTTAGAGGGCTGACTATGGGTGTTACCTTGGTCAGGAAGTGTGAGTAGGGCAGGAAGGGTTGGAGCACTGTGCTGCTGTTAGAGGGCTGACTGTTACCTTGGTCAGGAAGTGTGAGTAGGGCAGGAAGGGTTGGAGCACTATGCTGCTGTTAGAGGGCTGACTATGGGTGTTACCTTGGTCAGGAAGTGTGAGTAGGGCAGGAAGGGTTGGAGCACTATGCTGCTGTTAGAGGGCTGACTATGGGTGTTACCTTGGTCAGGAAGTGTGAGTAGGGCAGGAAGGGGTGGAGCACTGTGCTGCTGTTAGAGGGCTGACTATGTACCTTGGTCAGGAAGTGTGAGTAGGGCAGGAAGGGTTGGAGCACTATGCTGCTGTTAGAGGGCTGACTATGGGTGTTACCTTGGTCAGGAAGTGTGAGTAGGGCAGGAAGGGTTGGACCACTATGCTGCTGTTAGAGGGCTGACTATGGGTGTTACCTTGGTCAGGAAGTGTGAGTAGGGCAGGAAGGGTTAGAGCACTGTGCTGCTGTTAGAGGGCTGACTATGTACCTTGGTCAGGACGTGTGAGTAGGGCAGGAAGGGTTGGAGCACTATGCTGCTGTTAGAGGGCTGACTATGTACCTTGGTCAGGAAGTGTGAGTAAGGCAGGAAGGGTTGGAGCACTATGCTGCTGTTAGAGGGCTGACTATGGTGTTACCTTGGTCAGGAAGTGTGAGTAGGGCAGGAAGGGTTGGAGCACTGTGCTGCTGTTAGAGGGCTGACTATGGGTGTTACCTTGGTCAGGAAGTGTGAGTAGGGCAGGAAGGGTTGGAGCACTATGCTGCTGTTAGAGGGCTGACTATGGGTGTTACCTTGGTCAGGAAGTGAGAGTAGGGCAGGAAGGGTTGGAGCACTATGCTGCTGTTAGAGGGCTGACTATGTTACCTTGGTCAGGGAGTGTGAGTAGGGCAGGAAGGGTTGGAGCACTGTGCTGCTGTTAGAGGGCTGACTATGTACCTTGGTCAGGAAGTGTGAGTAGGGCAGGAAGGGTTGGAGCACTATGCTGCTGTTAGAGGGCTGACTATGGGTGTTACCTTGGTCAGGAAGTGTGAGTAGGGCAGGAAGGGTTGGAGCACTATGCCGCTGTTAGAGGGCTGGGTGTTACCTTGGTCAGAAAGTGTGAGTAGGGCAGGAAGGGTTGGAGCACTATGCTGCTGTTAGAGGGCTGACTATGGGAGTTACCTTGGTCAGGAAGTGTGAGTAGGGCAGGAAGGGTTGGAGCACTATGCTGCTGTTAGAGGGCTGACTATGGGTGTTACCTTGGTCAGGAAGTGTGAGTAGGGCAGGAAGGGTTGGAGCACTGTGCTGCTGTTAGAGGGCTGACTATGGGTGTTACCTTGGTCAGGAAGTGTGAGTAGGGCAGGAAGGGTTGGAGCACTGTGCTGCTGTTAGAGGGCTGACTATGTACTTTGGTCAGGAAGTGTGAGTAGGGCAGAAAGGGTTGGAGCACTGTGCTGCTGTTAGAGGGCTGACTATGGGTGTTACCTTGGTCAGGAAGTGTGAGTAGGGCAGGAAGGGTTGGAGCACTATGCTGCTGTTAGAGGGCTGACTATGGGTGTTACCTTGGTCAGGAAGTGTGAGTAGGGCAGGAAGGGTTGGAGCACTGTGCTGCTGTTAGAGGGCTGACTATGGGTGTTACCTTGGTCAGGAAGTGTGAGTAGGGCAGGAAGGGTTGGAGCACTGTGCTGCTGTTAGAGGGCTGACTATGGGTGTTACCTTGGTCAGGAAGTGTGAGTAGGGCAGGAAGGGTTGGAGCACTGTGCTGCTGTTAGAGGGCTGACTATGGGTGTTACATTGGTCAGGAAGTGTGAGTAGGGCAGGAAGGGTTGGAGCACTATGCTGCTGTTAGAGGGCTGACTATGGGTGTTACCTTGGTCAGGAAGTGTGAGTAGGGCAGGAAGGGTTGGAGCACTATGCTGCTGTTAGAGGGCTGACTATGGGTGTTACCTTGGTCAGGAAGTGTGAGTAGGGCAGGAAGGGTTGGAGCACTGTGCTGCTGTTAGAGGGCTGACTATGTACCTTGGTCAGGAAGTGTGAGTAGGGCAGGAAGGGTTGGAGCACTATGCTGCTGTTAGAGGGCTGACTATGGGTGTTACCTTGGTCAGGAAGTGTGAGTAGGGCAGGAAGGGTTGGAGCACTGTGCTGCTGTTAGAGGGCTGACTATGGGTGTTACCTTGGTCAGGAAGTGTGAGTAGGGCAGGAAGGGTTGGAGCACTGTGCTGCTGTTAGAGGGCTGACTATGGGTGTTACCTTGGTCAGGAAGTGTGAGTAGGGCAGGAAGGTTTGGGGCACTATGTTGCTGTTAGAGGGCTGACTATGGGTGTTACCTTGGTCAGGAAGTGTGAGTAGGGCAGGAAGGGTTGGGGCACTATGCTGCTGTTAGAGGGCTGACTATGGGTGTTACCTTGGTCAGGAAGTGTGAGTAGGGCAGGAAGGGTTGGGGCACTGTGCTGCTGTTAGAGGGCTGACTATGGGTGTTACCTTGGTCAGGTAGTGTGAGTAGGGCAGGAAGGGTTGGAGCACTGTGCTGCTGTTAGAGGGCTGACTGTTACCTTGGTCAGGAAGTGTGAGTAGGGCAGGAAGGGTTGGAGCACTGTGCTGCTGTTAGAGGGCTGGCTGTTACCTTGGTCAGGAAGTGTGAGTAGGGAAGGAAGGGTTGGAGCACTGTGCTGCTGTTAGAGGGCTGACTGTGACTGTTACCTTGGTCAGGAAGTGTGAGTAGGGCAGGAAGGGTTGGAGCACTGTGCTGCTGTTAGAGGGCTGACTATGGGTGTAACCTTGGTCAGGAAGTGTGAGTAGGGCAGGAAGGGTTGGAGCACTATGCTGCTGTTAGAGGGCTGACTATGGGTGTTACCTTGGTCAGGAAGTGTGAGTAGGGCAGGAAGGATTGGAGCACTATGCTGCTGTTAGAGGGCTGACTATGGAGGGTACCTTGGTCAGGAAGTGAGAGAAGGGCAGGAAGGGTTGGAGCACTGTGCTGCTGTTAGAGGGCTGACTATGGAGGGTACCTTGGTCAGGAAGTGAGAGAAGGGCAGGAAGGGTTGGAGCACTGTGCTGCTGTTAGAGGGCTGACTATGGGTGTTACCTTGGTCAGGAAGTGAGAGTAGGGCAGGAAGGGTTGGAGCACTATGCTGCTGTTTGAGGGCTGACTATGGGTGTTACCTTGGTCAGGAAGTGTGAGTAGGGCAGGAAGGGTTGGAGCACTGTGCTGCTGTTAGAGGGCTGACTATGGGTGTTACCTTGGTCAGGAAGTGTGAGTAGGGCAGGAAGGGTTGGAGCACTATGCTGCTGTTTGAGGGCTGACTATGGGTGTTACCTTGGTCAGGAAGTGAGAGTAGGGCAGGAAGGGTTGGAGCACTATGCTGCTGTTTGAGGGCTGACTATGGGTGTTACCTTGGTCAGGAAGTGAGAGTAGGGCAGGAAGGGTTGGAGCACTATGCTGCTGTTTGAGGGCTGACTATGGGTGTTACCTTGGTCAGGAAGTGTGAGTAGGGCAGGAAGGGTTGGAGCACTATGCTGCTGTTAGAGGGCTGACTATGTACCTTGGTCAGGAAGTGTGAGTAGGGCAGGAAGGGTTGGAGCACTATGCTGCTGTTAGAGGGCTGACTATGGTGTTACCTTGGTCAGGAAGTGTGAGTAGGGCAGGAAGGGTTGGAGCACTGTGCTGCTGTTAGAGGGCTGACTGTTACCTTGGTCAGGAAGTGTGAGTAGGGCAGGAAGGGTTGGAGCACTGTGCTGCTGTTAGAGGGCTGACTATGGGTGTTACCTTGGTCAGGAAGTGTGAGTAGGGCAGGAAGGGTTGGAGCACTGTGCTGCTGTTAGAGGGCTGACTATGGGTGTTACCTTGGTCAGGAAGTGTGAGTAGGGCAGGAAGGGTTGGAGCACTATGCTGCTGTTAGAGGGCTGACTATGTACCTTGGTCAGGAAGTGTGAGTAGGGCAGGAAGGGTTGGAGCACTGTGCTGCTGTTAGAGGGCTGACTATGTACGATACCTTGGTCAGGAAGTGTGAGTAGGGCAGGAAGGGTTGGAGCACTATGCTGCTGTTAGAGGGCTGACTATGGGTGTTACCTTGGTCAGGAAGTGTGAGTAGGGCAGGAAGGGTTGGAGCACTGTGCTGCTGTTAGAGGGCTGACTATGGGTGTTACCTTGGTCAGGAAGTGTGAGTAGGGCAGGAAAGGTTGGAGCACTATGCTGCTGTTAGAGGGCTGACTATGGGAGTTACCTTGGTCAGGAAGTGTGAGTAGGGCAGGAAGGGTTGGAGCACTGTGCTGCTGTTAGAGGGCTGACTATGGGTGTTACCTTGGTCAGGAAGTGTGAGTAGGGCAGGAAGGGTTGGAGCACTATGCTGCTGTTAGAGGGCTGACTATGTACCTTGGTCAGGAAGTGTGAGTAGGGCAGGTAGGGTTGGGGCACTATGCTGCTGTTAGAGGGCTGACTATGGGTGTTACCTTGGTCAGGAAGTGTGAGTAGGGCAGGAAGGGTTGGAGCACTATGCTGCTGTTAGAGGGCTGACTATGGGTGTTACCTTGGTCAGGAAGTGTGAGTAGGGCAGGAAGGGTTGGAGCACTATGCTGCTGTTAGAGGGCTGACTATGGGTGTTGCCTTGGTCAGGAAGTGTGAGTAGGGCAGGAAGGGTTGGAGCACTGTGCTGCTGTTAGAGGGCTGACTATGGGTGTTACCTTGGTCAGGAAGTGTGAGTAGGGCAGGAAGGGTTGGAGCACTGTGCTGCTGTTAGAGGGCTGACTATGACTGTTACCTGGGTCAGGAAGTGTGAGTAGGGCAGGAAGGGTTGGAGCACTATGCTGCTGTTAGAGGGCTGACTATGGGTGTTACCTTGGTCAGGAAGTGTGAGTAGGGCAGGAAGGGTTGGAGCACTATGCTGCTGTTAGAGGGCTGACTGTTACCTTGGTCAGGAAGTGTGAGTAGGGCAGGAAGGGTTGGAGCACTGTGCTGCTGTTAGAGGGCTGACTATGGGTGTTACCTTGGTCAGGAAGTGTGAGTAGGGCAGGAAGGGTTGGAGCACTATGCTGCTGTTAGAGGGCTGACTATGGGTGTTACCTTGGTCAGGAAGTGTGAGTAGGGCAGGAAGGGTTGGAGCACTATGCTGCTGTTAGAGGGCTGACTATGGGTGTTACCTTGGTCAGGAAGTGTGAGTAGGGCAGGAAGGGTTGGAGCACTATGCTGCTGTTAGAGGGCTGACTATGGGTGTTACCTTGGTCTGGAAGTGTGAGTAGGGCAGGAAGGGTTGGAGCACTATGCTGCTGTTAGAGGGCTGACTATCGGTGTTACCTTGGTCAGGAAGTGTGAGTAGGGCAGGAAGGGTTGGAGCACTGTGCTGCTGTTAGAGGGCTGACTATGTACGATACCTTGGTCAGGAAGTGTGAGTAGGGCAGGAAGCCCTGTGTGAGGATGTAGAGGACGGTGGTCAGCGCTGCCACCTGGTGCCACCACGAGGTACTACTCCGTGCCACCCCGCTGTCATACACACCCTCAGGGCACCGCCGGGGCCGCCGCTCCTCCCCGCCCACCACCTACAGACAAACAGATTACACACATTAGGACGCTCCTCCCCGCCCACCGCCTACAGACATACAGAATACACACATTAGGACGCTCCTCCCCGCCCACCGCCTAGAGACATACAGAATACACACATTAGGACGCTCCTCCCCGCCCACCGCCTAGAGACAGACAGAATACACACATTAGGACGCTCCTCCCCGCCCACCGCCTAGAGACATACAGAATACACACATTAGGACGCTCCTCCCCGCCCACCGCCTAGAGACAGACAGAATACACACATTAGGACGCTCCTCCCCGCCCACCACCTACAGACAAACAGATTACACACATTAGGACGCTCCTCCCCGCCCACCGCCTAGAGACATACAGAATACACACATTAGGACGCTCCTCCCCGCCCACCGCCTACAGACAAACAGATTACACACATTAGGACGCTCCTCCCCGCCCACCGCCTAGATACATGCAGAATACACACATTAGGACGCTCCTCCCCGCCAACCGCCTAGAGACAAACAGAATACACACATTAGGACGCTCCTCCCCGCCCACCGCCTAGAGACATACAGAATACACACATTAGGACGCTCCTCCCCGCCTACCGCCTAGAGACAAACACATATTATTATCACCATCTTGAAATGATTATACTATCTATTGTTAATGTTTCAGTTGATGCTAATTGATTTCCTATGAATTATCATAATATAACTGTACTGTATACAATATATGTGTATTGACATATCTTAATGATTGTTATCAATAACCCAATAAGGTACATAAGGCCATTGAAGTTGATTACCAGCTTTGCGGACACCACACACATTATTCAAAAAGGGCCATATGGGTTGTTTTTTTCATCTTCTGAAAATATCACCCAAAAGTGGCTGCATCTAAAAATAATTTGATTAAAAGTTGCAAAATGAATAATATCTTAGCTATTAATAGCTAGTGGAAACTAATTTAAAAGCCATTTTTAGACCATACATCCATGTGGGAAAAAAAGTGTCTGCAAAGTTCTGGCTTGATCTGCTGTTTGGTGTAGATAGTCACTGAGTTAACCTTACACTGTACTGAGATGGTTTATCTGCTGTTTGGTTAGGATAGTTACTGAGTTAACCTTACACTGTACTGCGAGGGCTCTGGCTTGATCTGCTGCTTGGTGTAGATACAGTTGCGGCTGGCGTCTGGAGGGGACCGGGTCGGGAGGAGGCCGTCCAGGCAGCCCGGGAGGTGGGCCAGCACCCGGCGCGGCCAGTCAGCATAGCAGAACAGCGGCATGGTGGCCATCATAGCGTACGGAAACATACCTGGAATACAACAAAGGAAATTCTTGTGTATTAGGCCATTTAAAAAAGATTATCAGCTTTGCAGACACCGCCCGCATCAGTTTAACTCTTCCTTTACCAGATCATTTTTGGGTGTTTTTTTGACTATAGATGATGGCATGAGCATTCCAAAGCTTTTGGAATTATGTGAATATTCAAACTATAAGTTGAGTAGTGATACTGTAAACTAAGCATATTGACTTTAAACAGCCATACCCTAGTTTTCTATATCTATTTAAATAAGCAAGATATGGCCCTATCAAAATAGCAATGATATATCAAAAAGTGTATTTTGAGATGGAATAAATACCATGTTGTAGTTTTTTTTAGGTATTTTCAGATTTTGTATGTGGAATGGTCATGACGGCCATATTTAATGTGGTTACCATGGCAACCAATAATTCACAAAATCACTATTTCTAGGATATCTGTTGCTACGGCAACGGATATTTTGATAAAAATTACACCAAAAATAATGGGAAATATGAGTACCATCTTTTTAATAGTGAAAAACTCTCTAAAGTAGGTTTTCACAAAAAAAATTCTTATTATTCTACATTTTTTATGATTTTTACCTTAAAAATCGATTAAATATGGGCCAAAATCGGGTTGATTGTCCCTCAAGTTGGCAAGCTAACCATATGAAGGGAAATACTACCAGAGACAAATGATTTGGGTTCCCTAGAGTCCATATACCAAATATTAAGAATCCAAAAAATCTAAGCTTTGAAGCAATTTTTGAGAAGATGGCAGGGGGCTCAAAATCGGCCAAAAATTCGCCAAAAGGCGCGATCGGTAAAGGAAGAGTTAAAAGGACCGCATGGGTCATATTTCCATTAAAACATATAGCCAAAATCCCGCATGCATGAAAGGGTTAATTTTTGATAGGCATAACTAACCATAGCTCAACCAATAATTGGTGTAGGATTTAAAAAGCATTTTACTCCCTATTGTAATCTCAATGTATTAAGACTATTATTTTGATCATTTATGATGGTTATATTGAGGGTTATAAATGAATTAACCTATCCTAATTCTTTTAAACCTAAATAAAAATAAAGATGGGCCGGCCTCATGGCATAAAATTTCATTTTTTTCCAAAAGTATCCACAAAGCTGATAATTAATTTGAATTGGCCTTATTATAGGGTAGGTTCACCAAGTGACCCATATCTAAAATAAAAATGCTTGGACTATCTTATACAGGAAAGACACTGACTGGTCTGACCTACCGATGGAATAGACCCACTGAGTATTGACTGTATGTTATTAAAACAAGAGTGTGGCTCCACCATTTCTAATCAACATAGAAAAGTCATTAGGTCCTCTAAGCCTCAGAATATCACAATGTCCATTTGATTGACCTTTGCATTCTTGTCCTTACCAATACTGAATATCTGGGAGTTCATGCCATGGAAGCTGAGACCGATGAGGAAGCCAAGCGGACGGGTGAAGTCGAAGAAGAGGAAGTAACCGCTGAACAAGTCGATGAACAGACCGCCCCAGTGTACAATGTACAGGTCTATCTGGTCATGTGTTAGCATGTACCTGCAGCGGTGAAATGGGTGTGCAAACAGTCATGTAAAATATTTTATAACGAGCGACTTTGTGATGAAGTTAAGGTAAAGTGAATTTTCAGTCAAATGTGCCTTGTTTATTTTATATGACAGTTGAAAAATTTATTTTCAGACATGTAAATGACCTATAGAACAAGGTCATGTAGGGGTAATATAAGTTAACCATCCAACTAGTTTAAGCAACTTCACTAAACTGTATGTAAAACCTAATGTTAGTTTTACTGGGGATTCTAGTTTTGAACTACTTAAATGGTCTTTCACGTACGTGAAGGGTTGGAACACCCAGTGCTTGGAGAGCTCGTTCATGGAGTAGCCGTGCACCCAATCAGAATCCAGCTTCTTGATACCCGCGATGAAGTACACCAGGAAAATCTACAAGGAAGACAAACATAACATACAGCTTCCTCTGAAATGTCTTTCATGAATTCTATTCATAATTACCACTCCCCCTTTTTTTTTTTTTTTTTTTTTTTTTGGACCCTAAATTCCCTTACCCTTACGTGAGGAAATTTGGAAAATTTTGGAGACTCCCCCGCAAAATCCTAAAATAGGGCCTATCCTATTTTAGGTGAGTTTTCATAGTTTCTGGTCAAAACACAATTTTTAAAAATAAAATAACCCTGCTTTATTTTTTATTCGCCATTTAGAAATTTTTCCTCCCCAAATTAGGCCTACCCTAATTTTTTGGAAATTATTTCACCACCCTATGGGCACTTTTCAGCCTTGGGGACCGCTTTACTTTTCTTTAATGGCACTGCCAACTAGGCCTTGTCATGTAAAGTACTCTATACAACCTGAAGATTCACTAGATGAAACCGCTTCCCTCAAATCTAGTCCCCAAGGACCAAGATAACAGCTCATCCCAACAAACAACCCCAATTTGTTTACATTTTGAGCCATAACCTAGTTACAGGTGACCCTGTTTACCTTGTGATGTCATGTCGCCATGGAGAAGAGGGGGTGCACTATAAATGAGCCCATCTGACTGGAGCTCATCAGTATGCGGTAGTTGTTTGAGTGAGACACATCATGGTTTAGCATCGTACCAAAATATAATTACCACTCCCTTTTGATGCTATGGTTTTGAGAAAATGATTTCACATTTCCAAATATATACACAACCATATAATATCTTAATACGTGGAAATGAGGCTGATGAAAATATAGTCATTTGGGTAATGGGTTCCTCTGTTGTAAAAGGAAGCCATCCTCTGAGTTAAATCTTCCCTTGGGTTGTGAAATTAGAATACACATAGAGGTTCTAAATAACTAGAAATATATCTTTATTGTGTTTATTCACGATATCTCTACCGGTATATTTTATAGAAATTTAATGTTATGGCTTCATTCAGTAGTATCGGCACTAAACATATTGCACTCACCTGTGTTCTGAACAGGGTGTAGTTCCACAGCGGCACGTGCGTGTTCCTGGTACGAGACATGAGCAGTCCGTCTACAGACCTGGGGGTACATACAGACATAGTTAACAACCTGATACAGCCCCTGACACATACCCTAAAACCTGGTACGGGACATGAGCAGTCCGTCTACAGACCTGGGGGTACATACAGACACAGTCAACAACCTGATACAGCCCCTGACACATACCCTAAAACCTGGTATGAGACATGAGCAGTCCGTCTACAGACCTGCAGGTACATACAGACATGGTTAACAACCTGATACACACCCTGACACATACCCTAAACCTGGTACGAGACATGAGCAGTCCGTCTACAGACCTGCGGGGACATACAGACATGGTTAACCAAACTGATTCAGACCCTGACACATGCTAATCATGATAAAGCTGATACAAATCATTGTCATGGAACACATATTCAAAGTGGGTAGGTATATCCGATTTTTCTTCAAATTCTAAATCTTACTTAAATGTATTTCAACACTGTAAATGTATAATATTTAGAGAATAAAGGTCAATTCAATGGCATCAATGGTTATCAATAGGTCACAAAGGGATCCAATATCCCCCAACCATGGTAGTACTCATGGTCTTTTCTAGTGTATCTTCAATGGGGAGAATAGAAGTGTGCACGCTTTTATTCCAAAATGACCATATAATTGGGTGATAAAATATAAGATTGGAGGGAATTAGGGGGAATGGAACAGATGGGACATCATTTATGAACATTCTGACTCATTTTTAAGGAAATCTATTTTTTTGACCCACAAATCGGATGTACTAACTTAAAGAAGAACAGGAGGTAGTGTGGATGCAGGCTGGTGGTTAGGCAGGGAGAGATGCAGGGGGGAAGTCAGGGAGAGGGGCAGGCAGGGAGAGAGGCAGGCAGGCAGGGAGAGAGGCAGGTAGAGGGGCAGACAGGCAGTCAGGCAGGGAGGGAGAGGGGCAGGCAGGGAGGGAGGCAGGCCGGTAGTCAGGGAGAGGGGCAGGCAGGGAGAGGGGCAGGCAGGGAGAGGGACAGGCAGTGAGGGAGTCAGGGAGAGGGGCAGGCAGGGAGAGAGGCAGGGAGAGGGGCAGGCAGGGAGGGAGTCAGGGAGAGGGGCAGGCAGTGAGGGAGTCAGGGAGAGGGGCAGGGAGGGAGAGAGTCAGGGAGAGGGGCAGGGAGGGAGAGAGTCAGGGAGAGGGGCAGGCAGGGAGGGAGTCAGGGAGAGGGACAGGCAGGGATGGAGTCAGGGAGAGGGGCAGGCAGTGAGGGAGTGAGGGAGAGGGGCAGGCAGTGAGGGAGTCAGGGAGAGGGGCAGGCAGGGAGGGAGTCAGGGAGAGGGACAGGCAGGGATGGAGTCAGGGAGAGGGGCAGGCAGGGAGAGAGTCAGGGAGAGGGGCAGGCAGGGAGGGAGTCAGGGAGAGGGGCAGGCAGGGAGGGAGTCAGGGAGAGGGGCAGGCAGGGAGAGAGTCAGGGAGAGGGGCAGGGAGGGAGAGGGGCGGGCAGGGAGAGAGGCAGGCAGTCAGGTAGTCAGGGAGAGGGGCAGGCAGGGAGAGGGGCAGGCAGGGAGAGAGGCAGTCAGGAAGTCAGGGAGAGGGGCAGGCAGGGAGGGAGTCGAGGAGAGAGGCAGGGAGGGAGTCAGGGAGAAAGGCAGGAAGGGAGGCAGGCAGGCAGTCAGTGAGAGACAGGCAGGGAGAGAGGCAGGCAGGCAGTCAAGAGGCAGGAAGGGAGAGAGCCAGGCAGGCAGGCAGTGGAGCTAAGAAAGAGAAATATTGAGGCTGCCCCCTAACATTGAGGAATCATATGAGCCTGAAAGAGGGTCTGGAAATCTTAATTTCAATATGGTACTTTATAGTAGCAAAAACTCACGTATAAGCAGCACCCCAACCATCGGCTGATCCCAT
Organism: Harmothoe impar; assembly: GCA_947462335.1. Classification (NCBI taxonomy): domain Eukaryota; kingdom Metazoa; phylum Annelida; class Polychaeta; order Phyllodocida; family Polynoidae; genus Harmothoe; species Harmothoe impar. The sequence continues at coordinate 2,624,895 of OX381706.1, forward strand.
AAGCCACATTGGCGTTTGGACTGGTACAAATTTATAGTAGGGGCCTACATAAGTCCTAGCGTAGAAGCTGCGGCCAGTACGCAAGTCATATTGCCATTGCCACTTATAGAATCAACCTCGAGTCGAGGTGCAGCTTATACGCTGGTTTTTAGGTGTATACTACAGTACTAAAGTGGCCATGATTAGATGCCCTGTGAGGCTTTTAGGATTTTCCAAAGTTAGGGGGGGGGGGGGTCGGCTTATAAATAAGTGAGCTAGGCTTCTACGTGAGAATTTATGGCAGGCAGTTCCATCTAACACGTACCAGTAGCGGTTGGCGTCTGTGAGCAGGAAGAGGATGCCCAGCAGCCCGTAGAGGTAGGAGTGGTTGTTCCACGTTGTCTTGTCGAGCAGGAAGATGTACCAGTAGGTGACCACAAACACCATGCAGCTCAGTCTGTACAGCAGCCCCAGCATCAGGCCTAAGGCACCTACACACCAAGGCAGCATCAAAGGGGCATTTTTGATAAATGTTGTTGATAAATTTTTTGAACATTTTCGAAGCGTGACCGACAGATATGTTTCTACCTGTTAGGCAACACCAAAAAACAAAGTTGGTCTACGGATTTCCCGCACCATATATTTTCGATTTTTTTTTTGGAAAAATGAAGTGCCTACGGATGCGCCCGCATCATCTTCTGAGAAATTTGAATTTCTTTTTTTTTTTTTTTTTTCTGGGTGGCCCTTTTTCTGATCGAAAGCCAAATTTGGGAGTTAACAAATCTCAAAAAAAGATTGCCGTCAAGGTAGAAATCCGCAGACAAAAAAAAAGAAGAAATTTTGCTCGCTCGCACCATATTTTCAACATGAAAATACGCAGACCAACTTTTTTATTTGGTGTGGCCTTAAAATGATCTAGATATTCTATTGATATTTGAAGATAACTGCTCAAATGACAGACTCCTGCAGCAATTTCTTTTAACATTAGCTCAAAATCCTGCATTCTAATACATGTATACCCCTTTTGAAAGATAATTGTCCCGTAAATCCTCTGTAGGGTACATTAAAAACAGAAGCATTACTTAGAGAGAGAAACAGTTCAAAGAGAGAGGGAAAGTTGAAAGGGTTTGCTGATTTGCAGATGCTATTGGAAAGCATGTAGTACTTTTTTCTTGTCTGGTTATTCGTGTATTATCAAATGCTTGATGCACTACTTTTACCAAAGCTCTTGCGAACCTTTGTTTTGTCCTGTCTTGTCTGTCTGTTTTGTCTGATGTCTTTTTAAAATATGAAAAGCAAAATATTGTTATAACGCTTGATTGAATTTTTTTTTTACCAAAATAAAGTGAGCGTTGCTCTTATGAAAAAAACCCAGAAAAACAGCGTTGCCCTTAGGCCAAATGAGTTGCTTTTCCAGTCACCGGATCCTACCTAGCTAAATAGGGCTGACCCTAAATTTTTTTGATGCCAAACCATTTTTTTCTTCTTAAAAATGATTTTCCAATGAAAAATATAAGAAGAAACAAGTATAGGCATATTTGGTATCAAATCAAAGCTTATACTGTCAGCAATGCAGTGACCTAGGAATAAGTGACTTTCACAAATTTTACATATTTTGCGAACGTTGAACCCTGCAAAAAGGCTGCTTCTGGATTCCAGTAAAAAAAAAAAAAATTTTAAGAAAAACAAATCCGACCCTACCTACCTAGTTTTTTCCATGATGTTACCGAAAAGATCTACGCAGAACATAGAGTGTATTGTAAATCTCATAACTTTGTACCACAACTTTGTACATCAGTGATGCCATTGTAACTATCGGCTGAATCTAATTTTCTCTCTTATTTTCTTTCCTTTACCTCTCATGAGGATGTGAATAAACAAAATTGAATTGAATTGAATTGAATTGAAAACACAGAATATTTATTTTGGCCTTACCACAGAACATGGCGAGGTAGACGGCGTACATCCACTGTAGAGGCAGCACCCGCAGGAAGTTAAATAGCGGGAAGCGGCACTCGTCAGGGTCCCCCCAGCGGTAGTCTGCGTGCCCCAACCCCCGCTCCTGGGGGATGTCAAGCACCATCAGCAACCCTGCAACATGCACAGTGGGTTAGTTAGGCCACCTTTTTTTTAATAACTTGGATTACAGGCACTCAGAGCAAATATAAAAGGGGGGCCCCTCAGTATTGAAATTTTCCAGGGGGCGGAGGAAAAAAAAAGGGGAAAAAAGCATGCAAAAGTCTTCTTTTGGCTATCAAATGAAGGTATATTGAGAAATATTGCCAAATATCCTCCATTTTGAAGGCCTAATTCTGGGTGTTTGCTAGTCAGCATGCACTTTATTTTTTTTGCTAAAATTCTCAATAAATCCCATTGGAGGGGGGTAAAAAAAATATTTTTTTAAATGCCAAAGTTTCCATCGGCGGATCCGTAATCCAAGTTATCAGAATAAAACGGCCTTAGGGGGGAGGTGCAGTAAAATGTACTGTTAATCTCCACATACTGCTGTAAAATTACTTTATTTCACTGGGTAAATATTTACCCAATTTTTGCAGAAATGAAAAATCCGCGTAAATTTTAAATCTCAAGTATAGAATAAATACCGGCAAATTTGTTGACTCATCCGAGAAAATTTAAACCGTGAAAATAAGTATGGTATGGTACCTCACATCAAAAAATTATTTTCATCTAGAAACAAAATGGTGCAGATATGAAAGTGATGAAAAAATTCTCATTGGATCTGAAAGACATCACAAAGGTGACTTTTGTGGGGCTACAAAAAAACTGAGAAAATAGATAAAAGCGAGAACTCACCGAATAGTATGCGTGCTGCGGCCAGGCTGGCGGGGTCGGTGGGGCGTGAGAGGAGGCGCACAAAGCTGCCCCAGGAGCTGAGGTCGGCCATGTTGAACCCCAGCAGGCGGTGCATGGAGCTGCCACCAGGGGGCCCCGCGCTGCACACCTCCCCCCCTGGGCCCCCCCGCTGCAGGCGGCCATTACTCCCCCCGTTAGAGCGGTCAGAGCTGCTCGACGTGCGGCGCTTACGGTTACGACCCATGCCTGCAAAGTAACATCAGTTGTTTATAAAAATACAATATTTACTATGCTTAGTTAGGCCAAAAAATAAATAAAAGGTATGAATGTTTCAGGTAACATGGCAAGAAAATGTAAGTACTAGCCAGCCTCTCTGAAGACCCTAAAATTGACCAAAAAAGGGTAAAATATGAAGATTTCTTCAAAATTGCATAAAAAACGTAGGGTCGGCCCTGTATTGATAGGTTTGCTCGAGTGACCTGAAACTAACTTCTTTCTTTTTTTTGGCCTTATTGTAGGGGTTTCATATGCGTATAACTCGAACACAGGTTCCAAATTCGGTTTGAATGCAACAGGTTTTTGTTCGATCACAGCCTCAAAAGTACACGAAGGTTTCTACTCGGTTCACTTGGTCTTTCAACCATTCGAAGACACACAGGATTCTATCGATAGTTCGAAGCATTAGCAATACCGGACAGTCAAGCCCTGTGCCAGCATGGCTGGTGCAGGAGCCATAATGTGGGAGGGGTGTAGGTGCCCCTGTCAAAGCGAAGGTACGAAAGGTGTGGGTCAGAGCTCGTCCTGGGACGAACTCCCTGAGGTAGCCAACCTCGGCCTCTTATATACCCTGAGCGCGGACCAAGCAGTGTCGACGTGGCACTCCTCCGTAGCGCCGTCTGGAGTGCCCTGCCTGGCTCCGCTACCGGATAACCGAAAGGACATGGCTTAGGTGTTGCCACCTAGTGTCCGTTGGAGGCACTTGCCGCTCTGACTCCACGGACCTTATATGTACACGTATTATTCGTGCCCCTACATCACCCCCACCAGATTATAACAAGGGTCGAAATACATCTGATATAATATAATATACTCGAATATAGGAGAATAATATCAGTGTACATGATGACAATACCGGGGTACATTTAAAGGTACGATATACGTTTTACACATACATGTAGAAAGTACAATTTTAGATTTAGACTGACCTGTTACACCAAACAACACTTACATTTCTATGTACATAACAGGGATCTTACAGATCCAACACTATAACGACAAGATAGATACGTGAGTATCCATCTCTAATAAAGATATGAATATATACGAATATATATGTCCTATACTATTTCTAACTACAGTGATCACAGATCTGTATGGTTTTTGTTGAGATACAATATTGATTACTACATTAATCATATTAAGGTAGGTTAAGAGTGCACGATATGTGACTTTTTAGGACGGAATGACACAGAAGTAATGGCTCGAAAATATTTATGTGGGCGAACCGTCCCTGGAGAGGTAATTACGTGAACTATTAGAATTATGAAATACATGGAACCAACATAGGTGTGACATTAACTCTTATAACCAAGGAATGTAGTAATATTAGCCTCCACATGAGGCAACCGATATATGGCTCTATCCTAAAAATAGATATACTCTCGAAATCCGAATACCAGTTGTTATGTCCAAAAAGAAAATTTTTGGAGATAAAGGTAGGTATCGAACACTATGTACAGTTTTGGTTCGAATCATAGTATATAGCATAAGTTATACTCCTTAAAGTATGAACACTTCCCTTTTTTTTTCAGACAACGAAGACATTTCTTGACAATTATGCATTTTACACCTGGCTTATGGTTCTTTTTCGAATCATGACCTTAATCATGGACGGTTTTTTTTTTTTTTATAATAACAACACAATTATTACAATATCATCGAAACATCATATGCACAAGTCATCAAACACACAACTGAACAACCGAACACTCAAGTTATCTTATAAGTCCTTCACCAAGCTCAAGAGCTCTTCGAGGGACCCACTCCATTGGGTGAGTCCTATCCCGAATACTCGAATGAACTTAACGTTCAGCGCCTTCATAGTATTGGCCTGATCGTCCAAAGTGTCTTCCGCAGCTTTTTGGAAGGCACGAGCTGTTGAGAGTTCCTTCTTTGATTGTGCCAGCTGCTTGGTGAGTTCGGTCACCTTATCTGGCTCCGATTGTTCGTCAATCCGTTGTCGTTCGAAGATCTTCCTCAGTCTTTCGACCTCCTTGCCCTGCATGGTGATGGCATAGTCGGCTGATGCCCTTGCCACACAGGCGGCATATCGCTGCATGCCAGCTAAGTGTTCCTGCAACCATCGTTCATATAGCTCCTTATGCAACACTGCATCCGGAGCCTTCACAGGCTCGAAGTAGTCTTTTGGAAACTGTACCCTCGGCCGAATGTTCTCACCACTTATCATCAGGTCATACCACCTATCCGGATCAACTGCCGGTTCTTCACGAACGTTGGGCTTATAGGGCACGGTGGCTGTGGTGGTAGTGGTGGTGAGCATGGTGGCAGCAACAGTTGCTGCTTTCCCTCCTCCAGTGGTTGTCGTTGGTGTGGTGGTAACTGGGTTCGAAGTGGTCACTGGAACCGGGTCCACCACAGGCTCAGTCTTCATGGATGATGAATTCGCACTAGTGGCAGGGGTTTTATGCCCCACCGACTTTGTAGAACTGTCAGCCTTCGGTTTCACCTCATCTACTGCCCGAGGAGTGAGGATGGTGGTCGTCACCACCAAGTCCTTCTTCCCAGGCAGCACAAAGTGATCCGAATCCCCTATCTCCACGTTCCGGGAGTCCGGTTGGCAAAGGGCATCCCCTACAGAGATACCCGTGGGGAGATTTTTGTACGGATCCTTCTCAGTCTGTACTTCCGGACCAGGAAAGGCCATTGAAGGGTACTCAGCCCTGCTAGCCAGGTTACCAGGGGTCAGAGGACGAAGGGTTTGTAGTTGGGAACGACCCTTGGGGGCTGAGAAGTCCGGACCATAGTCAGGACGCAAGTCCTTCAGTGGGGACCGGTGCTCAATCGTTGTCGCGCGACCTCGAGCTGCAGTTGGGGCTTTCGGAGCCGGAACCTCCGATTTGACCTTTTTACAGTCAGGTTCGGAAGTGGCTGGACTCCTGGTTTCACTTCGTTTCCCCGGAAGGGGGTTGGCCGCTCTCCAGTCGTACAACTCCTTGTACAAGGTGCTGTTCAAGTCCAGTCGACCACGTCGATCTGTACGCTGGAAGACAGCTGACTGCTTCGAATTCCTGGTCAACTGGACCTTTCCGAATTGGAAGGTCTCAATCGTGATGGTGTCGAACTTTACTTTGTCTAAGCCTGCCACCAGCGATGCATGGAGGTCTCCCACGTTCTTTCTGGCTAACATAATGGCTTGGCCATGACATTGTATTAGGTGTTCGATCATTCTGCCTCTTCGGGTGGTCCACTCTCCCGAACACCTTTTGTTTGCTTTGCCAGTATCAGCGCAGACGTACATCGCACGGTGGTGCATGTGGCATTCAACCAGATGCCGCATAAATCGAAGACGAGTAGGCATGGGGCGGTTCTCGTGTTTGAAGTAGCTGCGACAGGAATCGAACGGACAATCCTCCCTTACCCCTTCCTTGTACCGGGCCATCGCCCATCGAATTTTGGGGCGTCCCTCATGGTTGTAGTAGGTTTCGGGGAACTGTTTTCGATCCAGCAGCCGATTGAACCAGTTTTCTGTCCATGTCCAGGAACTGGGTGAAGTCATATTGGACCTCATCCATTCTTCGTCATCCGACAACCCTTCATAGTCCGTTGCTTTGGGACACGAATACATCTCCCTCGATCGTTTGCAGTGTTCCATGCACTCGGGCCTAAATTTCTTGAAGCCCCCGCTGGCATTGCGCCAGATCATCTCTTCCACCCGAGAACTCGGAACGTCTGCTGAGGCGTTTGCCCCTGTAGCTGGAGGGGGCGACAAAACCACTGGTGGCGTGTTCGAATGTCCCGACTCGGAGGACGTAGACGTAGACGGAGATACAGGCATGGCAACCTGCACTGGAGTCTTGGTCGGAGTTGCTGGAGGGGTCGAAGGCGTCCTGGGGGGTGCCCTAGGAGGCGTCGAAGTAGTAGAGGCAGTACCGGATACTACGTCCACCAACCTCACAGTTGGGGACATATTAATCGCAGTAGTTTGGGGAGGCGAAGGGTGAGGGAGACAGGGCTGTCGTGCCTCACTCTTCTTTGCCTTCCGTTTCTGGCTCTTAGTCAGTTCGAATGGGACCTCCTCCACATCCGAAGCGTCGGACAAGGACCGTCCCTTTTGCTGTGGATTGGGGTTCTTACGGGACTGGGCTCGAGTCATTGGAGTTCTGGGGGTAGCTTGCATAGCTTCCAGAGTTATCCGTAACTGTTCATTGGCTGCCCTGAGTTCATCGGATTCTCTGACCACCTGAGCATAACGAGCTTCCTGCTCAACTGATCCTGAGGTATCCGAATTGATCTTCATCGGAGTCATCTCCACGATAGCTGGTTCTTTTTCGAATGGGACTGGTGAAGGTCCCGGGGCTTTCGGAAGAGATTCGGATTGAGACTCAGTAGTCCCGGTGGTAGTGGTTGGTTCTTCGAATGACGTTGAAGCCGAATGGGAAGTACTCGAAGAGCACTCGGACTGAGCTGAGGCAGGTTCGGATACTTCGGACATAGCCGGAGTAGCTGGAGGAGTACTAGTTTTGGAAGTTTTACAACTACCTCTGGTTTTGGTGAGTTTCTTTTTCTTCCCCTTCGTACTGGTTGTGCTCCCATCACTTGAGGGCACTGATTCCTCCATTGATTTAGCTTGTTGGAGATTCCGAAAGTTCGTACCACATCGCAGTAGGATCTGTCCAAAGATCTCGTTTTTGTAGGCTCCCCGGATGGCTCCTTCGTAACTCTCTAGCCAATTCCCCTCGTGGTGGTAGAACCCATGTTCCTCCAGCTTGTCTAGCACCATCGACATGAGTGTGGGATGGAGCTTCAGCGAGGTGTCGAACGGCGGGCCGCACTCCAGCACTTCCATAAGTTGTTGCTGGGCCAGCGATTTTCGTACGAAGTCTTCCATCTCTTCGTCAGACACTGCGTGGATAGGCAATTTCTGACTTACCTCCTCCAACTCCGGCATCTCATCTTCCTCCTCATCACCTGCTGCGTTGAGCCGGGTTGGTGTCGAATTGTCTATGTCTTTCGAAGCAACTCGTTTTGGGGCATTGCGCCACGGCAACGGCCCCAGGTTGACTGTAGCCGGGGGTGGCATGGCCATGCTGTCCCGCTCAGCAGTCGAATAGGAGCCAATCCCCGCCACACGGACGGTAACTGCACTCCCGGTGGTTTCAGAGGCGGATTCATAATCCGATTCCTGAACGTTGTCGAATTGGCCATCGTCCATTCCGAACAGAGTAGTATAGTATGTATCGGAACGGGACTATAGTTAACTACTGTTTATTACTCAATCGACATGCAGCCAATCAGAGGCCTCCATTTGGTCACGTGACCGGAAGTGACCTACTTAGGGGATTAGTGGTGACGTCACGTGACCTAGTTAGCCAATCAGAGGCCGCCATTTGGTCACGTGACCGGAAGTGACGTCATATGACCTACTTATGGACCGGAAGTGACATCATATGACCTACTTAGGGGACCGGAAGTGACGTCATATGACCTAGTTTAGGATCACGTGACCGGAAGTGACCTGATGAGTCACGTGACCGGAAGTGACGTCACATGACCTAATGGCCAACCGGAAGTGAGTGACCTCATTGAGGATCACGTGATCGGAAGTGACCTGATTGATCACGTGACCGGAAGAAGAAGAAGAAGAAGAAGAAGAAGAAGTTTTTTGTTTAGGAAGTGAGGGTCTTTAGGATCACGTGACTGGAAGCGACGTCGTCACATGAGTGACGCTTTAAGAGACTGCGCGACTTACTAGTAAAAGAAGACGTATGAAAATAAAAACACAACAATATTTTATTTTATTTTTTTATTTCTTTTTTTTTCAATCTTGATAAACACTCTATTTTTGAAAAGATGCACACGCTTATTATTTTTTTTCATATCTCTAAAGGACTCGTTGTCACACCGTCAGAATGCACGCGACGCTTATAATACAAGTAGCGCACGCCGTCTTTCTCTATGGTGTAGGTGACCATTTTGTTTCGCACCACTTTGAAATTTCTATTTACAGCAATGAGAGTTTTTCGTTGGCGAAGAACATCCAAGAAGTCGTCTGGTTCCTTAGGGTTTTGTTTCTTCTGTACGCCTTTTGCACTCCATTTTTTGGATTTTCTTTCACCGGTGTCGCTGACTCGATCGTAGCAAATGTAAGTCTTAGGGTTGAGACTTAGGATCCCGTCACCTTCCCACTCCGCTTTCATAAGCCCCGAAGTTCTCAGATCGTGAAGGTACCGTCTCTCACAACATCCGCCGGGCGGCGGACACCATTCTCGCACTCTTTCCGTTTTTGTCTTCACGAAAAGCTCTAAGTGATCGTTGCACACCGCTGTCGGAAGCCACTTTCGTTTCTCTCTGAAGTACGTCTCTCTCAGGCGAGGTTTGACTAGGTCATCCAACGTGTCACCGCTGAGAGCCATGTAAAGACTGTCGGTGTCCATTTGACAAAGGGCATAATCGCGCCGATCGACGAATCTATCCAAGAAGTCGTATGTGAACTCTAACATTTTCAACTTCGCGTACTGGTATACCATGAACCCTATTTGAATAGGGAGGTTGTTCTTGACTGTTTTCGGTTGTAGTTCGACTTCAAACAGATCGGAACTCAACTCGGACGCCTTTTTGAAGCGCCACGAATTGGCCAATAGTTCGAACTTCCGACTGTCAGTGTATCTCACCGCCGTGTGTTTTTCTTTGTTGCAGATTGTTTTACCGTACGTAGCGTTTCCCATTAACTTGTAACAGTCTGACAGAATTTTCTCGTTCTCGTTCACGTCGCCACGTCTTCGCGCCGCCGTTACTTCGTCCGCGAAACCGGCAAAGGAGCCTTTAGGTAGGTATTCTACGACCAGCTGCACTTTGGTGACTATCAAACCGTGCTCTAAATACCACTTGAGAAGCGGCGTTCCCAAGAGAATATTTTTTCCGTGTTAACTCCCTATCAGACATCTCTGAGGCGTGTTCAACAGCTTTTCTTCCTGCGCAAAGTCTGACATGTGAGGTCCTATGTCCGATTTTGAAACGGTCGCGTTCTTGAAAACGGGGGTCATTTCTTCGAAGTAGTCTCGTAGGTGAGGCGGCGTAGTGATGTCCACTTGAACTAAACCGAACATTTTCTCCTCTTTCACAGCGGAAAGGATGTCGCTCTCGCTCATTGCGTTTCGAGACACTTTCAAAGCGTCAACCTTCCAGCGTTGTTGGGAGACCTTAACCCGCTCATCTCGACGCTTCATCTCTCGCCATTCGCACTCCCACACGACGACCAGCTTGTGACCTAGCGCTTTCAAGTAAGCGCTTACTCTAGTCGTTCTGTCGCGTCTCTCCTCTCTCAGTGAAGCGCACTGATATCGGTGCGACGGTATGCACTCGTGAGCGTGGAACCAACACCCGTGAAACTGGAAAACCGTATTAGAGGCCGCGTGAAACCCGTCCACGCGAATTCTCCGACAGCCTACAACCATCTCGCCGCCGTTCAAAGCGTGGCGCTGTTTCACGTCGCGGTCGTGCTCTACGAAGCGTAACCACTCCAAAGCGCTGTGAGAGTTTCTTTGCCTAATTTCGGGCTTGAACTCGGTCTCAGGCCGTCTCACCGCGTAATAGCCCGTGCAGTGCGCTTCGCTCATGCAGCGCAAGTACAGAGAGTTAGCGTCTAGTCCTAGGATGTGTTGGCACGGTCTCGCTTCTTCGCCGTACTTGTGCTCCCTTATCCGCGTGGTGCCCTTCTTGTGAAATCTATGGAAGATGATGGAAGGACCGCCGACTAGATTTTCTTTGATCAGAGCGTGGAGGACGGCGTCGAACTGGGGGAACGTTGTGAACGCGTCTTCTAGGTTTTGGAAGAGGAACCGTAAAGTCAAACCGGCGAGAGAAACTCCGTCTTTCAACATGTCAATGCCGCGATCTTGGAAAAATTTAGCGTGATTTTTCAGAGCTTCTATGAAAGGTTTGACGTCTTTGTTGTTGTAGTGGATCAAGTAATCTTCCATAGTTTGCATCTTCTCGTCGGACCAAACTTTCTGACATGCGGCGTAGTCGGATTCGGACATTTTGACGCCCGTCAGCTCGCTGTCAAAAGCCGATCTCGGTGGCAGCGTTCTGTTTGCCAGTTTCCTGGTAGACGTCATCCATTCGTAAGGAAAGTGACCTTTCTCTTCGTTCCTGGTGAAAGCTCGCAAATAGGTCGCGTAGTTGTAACGGGGTGCCAAATAGTTGACTACGTCCAAGAAAACCGTGTGCTGTGTGTAAACCGCCAAGTATTGATTGCTTCTCTTTATGACGCTGAATTCTTGGTTTCTTCGGTCTCCGGAGGCAAAGAACGAGTGAAGGCGTATTTTGATCAGGTTCAAGTCGTAACGCCCCGAGTTGAAGCCCACGACTGGAGCTTGACGGATGTATCTCAGAAGACGCTTCTTCAGTTGAACTAACGGGTGTCTGGTCTGAGCCGCAGCGAAGCCGCCTGGAGAAGGGGTGAATGTCGCCTCCTCCAGCAGGAGAGCTTCACCTATCGCCGCATCTAACTTCGCTAAGGTCGGTCGGTAAAGTTCTAGCACAGCTTCCCCGATGACTTTGGCGTTCTCGTTTATGTGATTTAAAACTCGGTCCAACAAGGGGTCGGAATCTGCGTCGGATTCTCTGACGAAGCAGACGGGCCCCTCCCACCCCGGAAAGTCGGATGCGACGCTAGCCGACAAAGGGACGTGATCCCACAGCAGGGACACGTGTTCCGTCGACGGTTCTTTGCACTGTCTGAAGAAAGCCTCGAAATCGAAGGCGATCTTGTAAGGGTAGATTCCGGAATGTCCGTCGGGGGGAAAAATGGAGAAGTCTGCTAGCGCTTCGAAAATCGTTCTCGAATTTTGGTAGATGCCACCTACGTAGCGCAACTTGACTTGTCGGCAAGAGGAAAGCTGGTTCCTGTGTCTCTTCAGCAAGAACTCGGTGGTGAACGCCGCCTTACACTTGCAACATTCGTATATGCCCGCGTACGCGTTGAAGTCTGTGACGAGAGAGACGTGCAAACCGCCTTTCGCCGTCAGGTGTAGGTTGACTTTACCTCGGGCGGCCAGAGTTCTGGAAGGCGGTCTGATCAGAGTAACGCGTCTTCTCAACTTCCGCCCCGGCACTTGACGCGACGCGGTGTAAACCGCTATTTGTACGTCAAACAAGTTCTCTAACGCGGGTAAGTCGCGGATGTTCAGACCCGGAAAGGATTCAGGTGTGGCAGCGGGACAGAACTGACGTAACAAATCTGAAGCGCGCTTGCTGGTGTTGTATAAGTGAAAGGAAATGCAGCGGAAGATGCAGAGGTTGTCCTTGTTGGGAAAATCTAACACGCCGCTTCTCTTTCCAACTCGACCGGCCTGAGTGATCCTACCGCCTATGGGGAATTCCCCCGGTCCCATGTAAACGCAAATGTTCAAATTGGTAGGAAAAAGAACGTGCCACTTGGTGTCAGCGTCGCAAAGTTTCCGTACTTCCTCGCAAGCGACGGTGTTTTCCATCTTTGAGAGGAGCTCTTCCAAAGTTTCTGAATTAGTTATAGTAGGGAGCGGTTGTATGAGAGTTGCGTTGTTCTGGGAGGCGTGAAAGTAGCGCAGTTTGCTCTTGTCTTCTCTGTGTTGTAAGAGTAAGCCTACCGAGAAACCCACTTTGTATCTGAATCTTTGTGTCAAGTGAATGCGACGCATAGTATCTACAGCGTCACTCAACTCGCCGGTTGGTAGCCTGAAGTTTGTTACACTCACGCGAGTCCCGTGCATCCTGACGCCCGTTTGTATCGCAGGCCAATTCGCCGTGAACGTTTCCTCCCCGTTCGGTACAGCACATATGCGCGGAGGGATGGTCACCCCGTCCAGAGATTCGCGTCGACAGGCGATCTTTCGGCAATCGCCTTCGCCGCATAGAGGGCAAAACTTAGGTACTACTCTACAATTTTCTACGTGTCTCTCGTGGTTGTACGGTCTTTTAAAAATTTTGAAACACTTTTCGCATACGTACTGTGTCATGTTTTTTTCACTCAGTTACCAACTACTTAGCCGTCTAACTATCTATCTATCTATCAATCTATCTGTCTATCTATCTATCAATCTATTGTCTATCTATCTATCTATCTGTCTGCTGTCTGTGTATCCGTCTGTCTGTCTCATACAGCGTACGTCAAACGCTGTGTGTGTGCGCGCGTGAGCGTTGAGCGTCTCTCATTCCGAATCTATACCGAGATATTTGAGAATAATCTCTGTTTTGTCATCCAACTCTTTGAGCGCTCTGGCGGACAGCGTCACCCCCTGCTGTGTGGGTTTTTTGTCAGGACCTTCGTACTTGCGCACGTGGACGAGGTTCTTACCGCTGTAGTAGCTCACAGCTGCGTACACTTCGCCCTCCTCATCCAGCACTGCGAACCAGGGGGTGTGATTAGGTCTTCCTTGCGCGGCCGCTGTGTCGCGTATGCGCACCACTGCGCGGATATCAGCGATGCATGCTATTAGCTCGCGCAGCGCGTCGGCCGTGAAGTGCACTCGCTTGCTTCTGGTCAGAGACGCCTCTTTCACCTGGCCGTCTTTTGTGTAGCGCGGCCTCCTAGACAGTCTAGCCACGTCCTCCCAGATCTCCAGCGTCAAAGCTCCGTCTAAGCAGAACTCTAACCCGAGAAGACGGGAGAAGGTTTTCTCTGCTTCTTCTCGTCCATCTCGTTCTTTTTCTTGTATTTTTCTCTTCTTAGTAGGCCTTGTTGTTCTGGAACTCACCTTAGAACGTTTCACACCCGCAGGAAGAGTAACACCATCAGCGTGAGCTGAATCAGCAGCAGAATCGATAGCAGGAGCAGCGTCAGCGCTGGTGGTATCCGAGGCCTCGTTGTTGGAACAGAGCAGCCACACGCCGTCGGTGCTGAGTGTAGCGGTAGAAGATGAAGCGCCGCCGCCCTCGTAAGGTGGCGGTGAGGGCAGTCGCCACGGACCGGACGCGCTACCAGTGGAAGTGAGGTCGAAAGGTCGAAGAGGGGAGCCGAAAAACGTACCGCCCACCCCTTTCCCTTCGGGTTCTTCGTACGCCTCGTCGTCAGCGTCGTTCTCTGTCTCACCCTGTTGCTGCTGCTCCTCCTCCTCCTCTTCTTCTCGGTTTAGGGGCTGAGTGTCCGAATAGCTGTAACTCTCAGCGCGAGCGGCGTCGAGGGCGTCGGTCGATGTAGTGGTGGAGGAGAGGGGCTGTGCAACGTGCGGCAGGTCATCAAAGTCATCAACAGTAGTGGGGAGGTAAAAACCCGGTTGCCAGTACTGCGCTGTGCCAGGAGCGTTGTCGTCAGTAGTAGTAGCGGTAGCAGCAGGTGCAGCAGAAGCAGCAGCAGCAGCAGCAGACGCAACAGTAGCAGGCGCAGCAGCCTCAGCAGGCGCAGCGGTAGCAGGCGCAGCGGTAGCAGGCGCAGCGGTAGCAGGTGCAGCAGCAGCAGCCGCAGCAGCCGCAGCACGAGGATCACCAGCAGCAGCAGCAGCAGCAGCAGCAGCAGGCGGGGCGGCAGTAGCAGCGGCAGCGCGCTTAGCAGCAACGTGTACCGTCGCGAGTGTAACAACGTCGCTAGCACGACGACTACTACCAGTAGTACTACTACCACTACTACTACTACTAGTACTACTACTACTACTACTGCTACTACTACTACTACTACTGCTGCGAGCGCTCGCTACAGCGGGAGGGTGATAAGACCAAGCGGCTGCGGCGGTAGTCTCATTTTCAGTAGCAAGAGGAGGCACTGACGCTAAACGAGCGCTGTTCCGCGTAGTCTTCTTGTTCTTGAACTTGCTTAGATCCTTGGACGGCGCTAGGTGTTGTCTTTTGCTCATGGTGGTGACTGTAGAGAGCAGCAAAAGAATGAGTGAGTGAATGGAGGTTTCCAGGCCCCTTATATACGCCTTCTCGCTTCTAGAGCTAAGCTACTTACTGACCCTGTTCAGCTGCCGCCGGCCGGCCGGCGGCCATTCACAAAGAGAAACAAAAGACATAAGGCATGACGTTTTCAGCTGGATCCCTTTCCCCCCTTTTGAGAGATCGACTGTCATGAGCTAAGCCACTTACCACCCTGTTCAGCAATTCAACGCGCATTAGCTGTATAAAGGATTAAGCGGTTGCTGCCGCCGACTGACCGGCGGCCATTCACAAAGACATAAGGTATGACGTTTTCAGCTGGATCCCTTTCCCCTCTTTTTTGAGGGATCCACTGTCATGAGCTAAGCTACTTACCACCTTGTTCAGCAATTCAACGCGCGTTAGCTGTATAAAGGATTAACGGTGATGAGCTTAGAGTGTGTATACAAAAAAAACTACAGGAGGCGTGTGGCGTGAAGCAGGACCCCCTAAGACGAACGTGTCTGTCTGTGAGTAGAGGCGTGTGCATGTGGTGAGCGACTTAAGTGTAAGACAAAAAAAAAATCACCACCTCCTGCCGTGGTGAGTAGACCGGGCCGGCCAGGCGGCGGCCGGCTAGTTCAATAGGGAGGGGTGACAGCTGACTAAGGCTGTGCATGAAAAAATCCGATTTTCACCTGACCTCTGACGTTTGTTACAATGAATGTCAGAGGGAGGGAGACGTCCTCAGGTAGGGGGTAGGAGGTAAGGCTATGGATGAGGAAAAAACACCGTTTTCAGCTGGTCTCCACGGATAGCGATGACATACCCCTCGTCATCTAAGCTCTTAAGGAGCGGAGCGGCTGAAAAAGCGTCATGCGGACAGGTCGCTAGACAGCTGGAGTGCTGTTGGAAATGGGATTAAACTCCCTCTGTATAAAAGCTCTGATTTCTGTTGGAAAAAAACCATATCGCCTCTGACCACAGTAACGTCTACTACCACCACCACCGCCACCACCGCCGCCGCCGCCGCCGCCGCCAAGACGAGACGAGATGGCTCAAGCTATTCCACTTTCAAGCTCGCCTTCACCGCCTTGTCCACCTGAAAAAAAGTTAATGCGGCTTGACGACGTGAGACGCGCGAGGCAGACCGATGGGGAGAACAGAGAGGTAGGACAGCGGCGCTTAGCCTATAGCGACGCCTTGCTTCGTCAACTAGGTAAAGAGTTGAGCGGCTCTTGGAGAGAGTTGGGCAGTAGCTTAAAAGTTACCGCCGCCCGTATGGATGCTCTAGTAAAGCGCAGTGTCAAGACACCGGAGGAGCTGTGTACGGCGATGTTCCGAGTCTGGTGGGGTGAAACCCCGCATCGTCATAGATGGGGAGAGCTCGGTCGCGTCTTCACCCGCATTAGACGCGTGGAACTGTTGGCTCAGTGGATGTCCCTTCTCCACAGACAGGGGTTGGATTTCGAAAACCCCGACTCGCGCGCGATGCATAAGCACTTGGGCACCCTCGGCAGACGTCTAGGTAGCAGGTGGAAAGAGGTGGGGGACCATTTAAAATTGTCGCCTGAGAGGTTAGATAAGATCGCTGAAGAATGCGAATACGGAGGAAGTCCCGCTGAGTGGGCCTTCCGAGTGTTGAAAATGTGGCAAGATGAAGCTGACGGTGCCGGCGGTACGCCTTTTGAACTCCTTCGAGTGTTGACTGAGGACATGGGAAAGTTTGACCTCGGCATCGCGATATTACTTGACTTTATCAAGCAAGAAACAACGAGAACGACGGACATGTGAATTGTTGTGTTTTATTTTCATACGTCTTCTTTATTAGTAAGTAAAAAAAATATTATAACAATTAAGACGCGTGTCCTCTTAAAGTGTCACTTCCTCCAGTCGCAGCTGATCGCCTCATCGAGGCACGTGATAAACAAAAAAAAATGAAGAGACACGCTTCTTCCTCTCGAGAGGAAGAAGCGTGTCTCTCGATTGAAATCTTTTCTTTTCTTTTTTTCTTAAAAGAGACAAACGCCCCTTAGAGTGCCCCCCCACCCCCCTAGAGTGCCCCCCTCCCCCCCCCCCCCACCCGCCCCATGCATCCTAAAAGCGCCCCCCTCCCCATGCATCTTAAAGGGGCCCCCTCCCCCCCTCCCCTCCCCTCCCCTCCCCTCCCCCCCTTAAACACTCTAAAGAACGCTTCTACCTAGTTCAATAAGTCACTTCCAGTCGCTCGTAAAACAATAAAAAATGAAAAAAACAAAACTTATATCGTAGTGTTTTTTATTGGTTTACCGAAAAAATTAAGAGACTCGCCTCCTCCTCCTTCTCCTCCTCCTCTCCTTCTCCTCCTCCTCCTCCTCCTCCTCCTCCTCCTCCAAAAAAAATAAAAAAAATATCACATTTTAAAGCGCGTGACCCCTTAAAGACGCTCATCTCTTCATTAAGTCTCTTCATTCTTCCGGTCACGTGATCAATCAGGTCCCTTCCGGTCACGTGATCCTCAATGAGGTCACTCACTTCCGGTTGGCCATTAGGTCATGTGACGTCACTTCCGGTCACGTGACTCATCAGGTCACTTCCGGTCATGTGATCCTAAATTAGGTCATATGACGTCACTTCCGGTCCCCTAAGTAGGTCATATGACGGCACTTCCGGTCCATAAGTAGGTCATATGACGTCACTTCCGGTCACGTGACCAAATGGCGGCCTCTGATTGGCTAACTAGGTCACGTGACGTCACCACTAATCCCCTAAGTAGGTCACTTCCGGTCACGTGACCAAATGGAGGCCTCTGATTTGCTGCATGTCGATTGAGTAATAAACAGTAGTTAACCATAGTCCCGTTCCGATACATACTATACTACTGAACAGATCTAGCTCGTCGGACTGGAGGCCCTCACCGGGGGTGTACTGCTCCTCCATCGAAGTCGAATGTTTTCAACGAAAACGAAGTTTTAAAATCGAAGATTTGCGGAGTACGAAGCTCCGCGTGTCCTAATGACACTATGAGCGGGAACTAACCAGGTTGGCGCATATTATGATGTGGTTTTGGAGACTTTTGGTCGACTACAAGACCCTTCTTCCTCCTCCTTTGCCCTGCAGCGTCCGCGCGTCTTCTTGGCACTGATCCAATATGGCGACCGCCCTTCTTGTCTCGTGATGCCACGCCCGCCGCGGGAGCGAAGGTCAACCAATCAGCGTTCACGCTTCACCGGATAGCCCTTTTCTGACGGATAACACGGCGGGAGACGCTCGCGTTTCCCGCCACTAATCGAACGGGTAGCTCACCGGAGTGTAATCCTTATTGAGTCAGTTCCACAGAACCAGGGGTACCGCTAATCATGAATTCTTCAGGAGTGTAGGCAAATGTCATTACGGGTAACATAAGAATACCCGCCGGATAAATCCGTCTGCCACCCTCGGGGACGTTCATGATCAACACCCGCCCTAGTTCTGCTCACTCGACAGCAATTAGGTCTGTACTACCATCATGGGATCGAAACTTCTTGTTGTGTATACAAATTAGGTCACAGCAGTCCCCCGGTTATGCCGTGGACTGCGCCTTAACCCGACCTTGGGTTCTTTAGACCTGGTCGTCCGGGAAGATTCGACAGGATGTCCAGTAGTCAATTGGACAGCCCTCCTCCCCTTCAGACCTTCATTTGCCGAGACTTTTTTTACGCACTTTTTATCCTTCTTGCTAGAAGCTCGAATTGGTAAAATTTTTTTAGGCCTACCCCGGCCCCGCTTTAATTTACCAATACCAGGAGGCATAGGTTTCTTCTCATCTGAGGGTATTACTAGTTTCCTAGGTCTACCAGGACCACGTCGTTCCGGGGTGGTCGCTCTCCGCTCAGTGTTATCTGGCTCCGAATGCTCTCCTGACTTCGAATGCGCTGAAGCATCACCCTGCCACCGACGTAGGCGAGCTACATTGGATTTATACAAGCGTCCCAACAAGGATTTGATCACCACTGTGGATTCTGAAACAACCCGAACCACAGTAAATGGACCGTCCCAGTTGGGTGACAACTTCAACTGCTGCAGGGGGTCGTGTAGCCTAACTACTTCGTCCCCTACTCGAAAGGACCTAAGTTTCAAACCTACGTCATAGCCCACTTTTTGCCATGAAGCAGATTTGCTTAGCTCACATCGAACCATCTCGTATGCGGACTTGAATTGATCCCTCAATGCCTCCACGAACATCACCTGACAGGGTGTTTCAGCGTTTATCCCAGCTACGCCAAACACCAAGTCAGCAGGCATAATCAAGTCCTCTCCGAATACTAACAGATTGGGGGAACAACCGGTGGAAGCATGCACCGTACTATTATAAGCATGTACCACAAACTCGCATTGCTCGTCCCAATCATCCATCTGACTGTTGACCAGAGGCTTCAGGACTTGTATCAAGGTTCTGTTAAACCTTTCTACTTGACCATCAGACTGAGGCCTGTACGGATTCGTTCTGGTTTTGCATATAGCAAGGTTATGGCACATTGCTGCCCATAACTTGGATTCGAATTCTCTGCCTTGATCACTATGCAACATCAAGGGTACGCCTAGATGAAGCACCCAACCCTTTACAAATGCACGAGCACATGTATGAGCCTTATGATCTTTCAGAGGAAACACTCTAGTGTACTTCGAATAGTAGTCGGAGATCACCATCATGCACGTGTTTCCATCAGGAGTGGTTTTTAGGCCACTAATGATATCAACCGCTATGCGTGCAAATCTAACTCCCCAAAGCTCTTGAGTTAGTGGCAACTTCCCCAGGCCTTCACCTGGTTTGCTCAGACAACAATCTGGACAAGTAGAGATCCACCTAAGCAGATCTTTACTCATGCCAGGCCAGTAATACCTTCTGGAGAGTCGCGCAAGGGAGCGCTTCTTTCCAAAATGTCCACTGGTCTGGTGTCCGTGTACGAAATACATGATATCCCTTCGCATAGCTGTGGGTATCACGATTTGTCGAATTTTGGTCTTGTACGGTGTTATCTTCCATCTACATAAGATACCGTCAACAACAGTTAGCTCAGACCATTGAGCAAGTAGCTGTCTCATTTCCCGGTTCTCAATCGAAATGGCTGGTCTTTGTGGTTGGGCACCACTGGAGACCTGTTCTATTAGTCTTGACATGACAGCATCACCCTTCTGGAATTGCCTGATGGTTTCGGTGGACCATTCCATTGCTTTAGAATGTCCTACATCATACGGCATTCGAACTCCAGCTATTACAGCGTTATGGGCTCCACAATCATCACAATCCATTCTAGAACATTTCCGTATGGGTCTTCTCGAAAGGGCGTCAGCATTGATATGCTTGTTCCCTGCTCTATGTTGGATTTGGCTATTTTCCAACCCGAACTCGGACAAATGGGTCAGCCATCGACCGATCATTCCTTCTGCTTCCTTAAAGTTCAACAGCCACCTTAAGGAGGAGTGATCTGTCCGTAAAGTAAAGTCACCTCCCCAAAGGAAGTGCTTAAACTTCTTCGTATACACCACTACCGCCAACAATTCGCGCTTAGTGGTACAGTAATTCCTCTGAGCCTTATTGAGGGTATTACTAGCGAAAGCCAGTGGCACTTCCATCCCCTCTTGCATCTGGGACAGAGCAGCACCTATGCTGTCGTTACTGGCGTCTGTGTCCAGTATGAAATGTCCATCAGCTGTTGGATATTTCAAAACTGGCGTGGTTCGAAATAGGTTCTTCATGGCTTCGAATGCTAGATCTTGTTCCGGACCCCATGGGAAAGGCTCCTTCCTTCTACCCGGAGTCCAGTGAGCTAGAGCCTGCATAGGCTGAGCTATTCTGGCATACCCCGGTAGGAACTCCCTGTAGTAACTACAGAAGCCCAGAAAGGACCGTATGTCTTTAGGTCCCTCTGGCTTTTCCCATTCCGACACAACATCTAGTTTCTCAGAATCCGCTTTAACTCCCTCAGTGGATATTATCCGACCGAGATAGTTAATGGAAGTCCTAAACAGGTGACACTTCTTTGGTTTCAATTTCAAACCATGGGTTATCAACCTCTCGAAAATTTTGACTAGCGTAGCCAGGCACGATTCGAAGGTCTTCCCAAAGACAATTACATCGTCCAGGTACACCAAGCACTCCTTCCACAACAGATCACTCAACAGAGATTCCATCATGGCTTTGAATGTTGCAGGGGCGTTACACAATCCGAATGGCATCACATTGTACTGGAAAAGACCGACATGGCTCGAAAAAGCTGTCTTTTCCTGATCCTCTTCCTTCATTCCAACTTGCCAGTATCCGGATTGCAAATCCAGCGTACAGAACCATTGGTTTCCGCCCAGGGAATCAATAGTCTCGTCTATACGGGGGAGAGGATAGGAGTTTTTCTTAGTACAACCATTTAATTTTCGATAATCGATGCAGAAGCGAATTGTGCCGTCTTTCTTAGTCACCATCTGAACAGGACTGGACCAGGGGCTAGTGCTGGGAACAATCACCCCTAATCTCAGCTGATCAGCGATTTCCTTCTCGGCCATCAACTTCTTCTTCAAAGGTAGGCGTCTATAAGGGATTTTGAAAGGTACAGCGTCCTCTGTAGTGATGGAATGTAGCACCTTATCAGTTCCAGTGGGCTCCCCGAAGGCTGCATCATATTTCACCAATACCTGTCTCAACTGATCTTTC
The DNA here is from genome assembly GCA_947462335.1 of Harmothoe impar. Lineage (NCBI taxonomy): Eukaryota > Metazoa > Annelida > Polychaeta > Phyllodocida > Polynoidae > Harmothoe > Harmothoe impar. The sequence continues at coordinate 2,646,424 of OX381706.1, forward strand.
TGGTCCCCCGTCACCAAGCTCGAATCGTCCACCAACTTCTGAAGTTCCGGACGCAAATCGAACATCCCTTCAAGGTTCGGTTTGGTATCTTCTGAGAGTATACTGGTGCTTGCCTGTGCAACGATCACCTGCCCCACGGGAGTACCTTTCATCAGATAACGGACTTCACCACCAGGATTCGAAATAGGAATTAAATTCCTACTGCCACTGCCTACGAAAGTATCTGCACTCTCGAGTCCAATTGATGCAAGTCTCACCACATCGGGTTCAACCACCGCCATCTGGTCTCGGAAGATACTGTCACTCGAAAACAGCACATCACATGTCTGTCCTGGGGGTATCTTAACCGTCTGTACCACCGAGGCTACAGAAGATACCTTTCTCAACACGCATTGCACGGCCACCTTGTACGGATGTTCTATCTTTAACATCCCCTTACAAGGTTCCAACATTGCTCCGTACAACGCAGCGAAATCTAATCCGATGATGCCATCATCACTCAGATCAGCAATAGTAGGGGACAGGAGATAATCCTGTCCACCTATATTGATTTCGAAAAATGCTTTACCAAACGTCTGCATGCAGCTACCGTCGGCCGAATGAGCTTTTACCCTCGTTGTGAAGTTATCTGGCTCATCGGCTACAAGGTCATGGAATCTCTTGGAGATCATGGAGTGACTAGCTCCAGTATCCACTAGGAATTCCGCAGTCCTTCCCTTCACTGCTACAGTCAAATACCACCTCCTCCCATCCAGTGGTGATGGGTTAACGGTGAAACGTTCGAAATCCTTAGTGACACCAAGATCTACTCCCCGTCATTTCAAGTGCTTCAAACAGGGATGATCCGGGGACAATCGGGCACTGCTGACTACTTCCAGCTCCTGTATCCAATTCGTCGCTTCCCCAGTACTTCCTCCTCGGACGTCTACTTTTCTGGGTTCATTGGACATACTTAGAAGGGACTGATCAGGCCCCTCCTCTAAGCTTCCAATCTCTACTGCACCTCGGACTTCCTCGCTTGCACCGCTGGCGATAAGCTGGCTTTCCTTCACCTTAGGGGTCACTACCTTGCCATCCCGAGCAACCCCCTCTAGTTTTCCGTTTTCTTCTCCTCAGGCTTTGGTACCGGCTTCTCAGCTGGGCATTCTGCAGCAAAGTGTCCCAGGGCCTGACACCTGTAACACTTCCTAGTGGTCTTGTCCACTCTCGGCTTCGAATTCCTCCCTGTTGATTGCTGGTTTCCAGACATCAAGTCAGTCAACCTTAACAGAAGTTCTTCCATAGAACTGGGAGTTGAGGATGTAGTCCAAGGTGCGCTTGTAGTTCCTGGGGTCACAGGTGGTGTTTTCCTGTCAGCCTTCGGATAGCGTTTCGAATTCGAATTGGAATAAGATTTGCCGCTGTTCTTTTGAGCAACTGCGCCAATCTCCTCCTCCCTTCCAGAATCACCTTCCTCTGAATCAGAGGCTGGTGGGTCTTGTACCATACTGGAAGTTCTCGAAAGTACTCTCGAAGATAGCAGATGCCGTTTCCTGTCAAAGTCTTCTATGGCCATGAACAAATCAGTGAGAGAAGTTCCAGCCTTCCAACTATCACATGCTGCGGTCCGTTCATCAGAATCCCTTAAGCCCTCAATGAATTGCGAGAACAAATCATCTAAGAACTGTGGGTCATCTAACTGCCATCTTGGTCTAGCCCTTTGCAAGAGAGATTGCAATTCTAGACCGAACACACGGTGCGACTCGTTTGGTTTTTGAGTCCGTTTCCGAAACAATCGAAGCGGATCCTCATTACCCACATTACCTATCAGATAACTGGCGCATTCCACCAATTGGGTAAACGATCCGGCACCATGCATAGTTCTCCATCTCGAAACAGCTAGCTCGCCGGGGCCGTTTCTCAATGCCCGTAAAAGCTCGTCCAACGATTCCTCCTCTGACCACCGATTATACCTCATATCGTCCATGAAGTCTGCGAACCAGTCCTGCCATGGCTGTCTGCCTGTGAACGGAATCGGAGTGCTTGCAGTGCGTCTAGCAGCGTTGTGGTTGTCTCTGTGCAACAAAAAAGACTGCTCAATGCTCCAGTCAACGATATCAGCATTATCAGCTTGTCTGCTAACACAGTCCACTCCCATTTCAGCAATGCAGGGGTTCGTATCATAAATCAATTTCATCCCAGGGGACATTGATTCGCGGCGAGATACTCGTCTACCTGCATTTGTAGGAGATCTTCCTGACCTTCTTGAGGGCCCACTCGAACGCTCGTTCGGATCTGATCTCGAAGATCTATCATTCGAACCCGGACGGCTTGGTCTCTCTCGAGGGCTGGAACGGCTGGGAGGGTTCGAATGGTCGTCATCATATGACGTTGGGCGTTGGTCATGCCGTGAAGATCTTCCATCCGAATCACCTGTATCAATGGTCACCCGTTTTGGTCTCCCTCCGGTTGAGGTAGAGGCACCACCCCCACCAGATGATGAGTTGTATATGCCACCACTGACATGACCGAACCCCGAATGGCCACTTCGAGTTGACTCTTCATCTCGTCTCTTCTGTAAATCTTCCACTTCCCGGATCAGACGATCCTTTTCTTCCATCATCGCCTTGGTTGCTTCTCGGATCGTATCATGGAGCTCGTCCGAATCATGTATGGTCTTATCTTGACGTTGTTCAAGAGCTTCAGTACGTCGCCGCAAGACATTCTGCTGGTGAGAGAACTGGTCTTCCATATGTTCCAGTTCCGCTTTCGCTGTGTCCAAGCGATTCTGCTTCTTTCTTGTTGCCCCGTCTAAATCTTCATTCTTGTTTCGGAGCTGTACCAACCGATGACTCAAAGCTTCAAACTCTTCATTCATCCTGTCCATCTCTGCAATTCTTGCTCCCTCGAATCGACTCTTCTCTTCTTCGAAATGACGACGTGTCACCTCCTGCCGCTGGTGTCGTTCAGCATGCAGCATGCTCATGCCCTGTGTTGGCATAGGAGCAATGTGCCTCTTCGAACCGCCAGTTTCAAACAAAGAATCCTCTAGGTTTGACCCCAGATCTTTTCGAATAGTATCAGGATTGCCTCTCCTTGGTTCTGGTGTAGAACTCGAACGGTTTGGCCCATAGTGTTTCTCAAGGGCTGCTACCACCTCCGGATCCGGACTCGAAATAGGATGAAGGGACGCTCCACCCTTTGCCTGTTCAGCCATGTTCACCCTAACCGACTGTGCTATTCTGTGTTTCACCCGAACTGGTCACGGCTACAATGTAGGGGTTTCATATGCGTATAACTCGAACACAGGTTCCAAATTCGGTTTGAATGCAACAGGTTTTTATTCGATCACAGCCTCAAAAGTACACGGAGGTTTCTACTCGGTTCACTTGGTCTTTCAACCATTCGAAGACACACAGGATTCTATCGATAGTTCGAAGCATTAGCAATACCGGACAGTCAAGCCCTGTGCCAGCATGGCTGGTGCAGGAGCCATAATGTGGGAGGGGTGTAGGTGCCCCTGTCAAAGCGAAGGTACGAAAGGTGTGGGTCAGAGCTCGTCCTGGGACGAACTCCCTGAGGTAGCCAACCTCGGCCTCTTATATACCCTGAGCGCGGACCAAGCAGTGTCGACGTGGCACTCCTCCGTAGCGCCGTCTGGAGTGCCCTGCCTGGATCCGCTACCGGATAACCGAAAGGACATGGCTTAGGTGTTGCCACCTAGTGTCCGTTGGAGGCACTTGCCGCTCTGACTCCACGGACCTTATATGTACACGTATTATTCGTGCCCCTACATCTTATAAATAAAATAATAAATACAAATGCCAACTACATTGATACCGCCTCTGAGGTATTTCACTTGTGGGGGCTGGGGCCATATCCCACTTATTTTATTTATTGAAAAATAATCAATTCAATTCACTTTAATATTTCACTGGTTTATCTTAAAAGCCTACTGAATTATCATTTTAACCTGGTCTCATATTTGTGCCTCTACATGGATACCCAGTTTTTTTTACCGTGTCGTTGTGTCGATCTTTAGCAGGAGAGCCGTGTCATCATGTCGATTTTCATACTCATAGAATAGACTAGGCCCTGATGAAAATCTCTATGTCCGTCGATTTTTAAACCCCTCGTGTCGCATGTGTCGATTTTTAAACCCCCCATGTTGCTGTGTCGCACGTGTTGATTTTTACCTATACATGTAGAGGCAAATATTTGTTTAGGCTTTTTAAAATGATACAAGCAAAACATTTCCAAATTTCTTTGACAGACATAAACAACATAGCGTAAAATCCCTCTTAAAGGACTACCCCACTTATAAGCCGAGCCCCTAACTTGAAGAAAGCAAAAAACGTAAAAAAGTCGTTTCCTATTTATTCTAATGAAGCCCCACCCAGTAGCTGAAACACAAATGCATCTTGTAGGGTTTTACAGTACAGGTCAAAGTGAAACCTTTTTCAAAGAAAGAAATATTTTGAAAACAAGTGAGGGAGCAAGGTGGATAAAAGATGGACACTGTAGCAGTATACAGTTAAATGGTGTGTGTGTATGTTGGTTTGTAGGTGTGTGGTGGTGTGTGTGGGTAGAGATGGGAAGGGGTGGGGGGGGGGGTGGCTAACAGATGAGACTGTCAACTAGACCTGACAAGGAGCTGACATCAGGTCCTGCCCTGTCTGTACACCCACACACCTGTACAGGTGTGTGACCCTTTAGCTATTTGATGAAAAAAATTATCCAATTCAAAGTGATTTTACCTGGGAATGAATTGTTGACATGGACTAATCAACTAGTACTACTATTAATCAACAGGGGGTGTTACCAGCTCTCCCGCCAGTGACGCCGTGACGTCACTGCCAGCCTGCTACACCTTCAATCATGGACATTTGAAAAAATTCTTGGTGAACATTGCCTCTATATCGCCTCTATATCGCCTCTATATCGCCTCAAGATGACGGTATGTTTTTGTGGCCATGAATACCATGGCAATCGAGCCGGTTGTCCACAATGCAAAGCCCCCAATCCAGATAAGGGCACGCCTAAGAAGACCGTGCCGGCACAAAACGACAATGGTGGTCCCCAGGGCCGGCAGGAGACCGGCAAAGACCCCCCAGCACCGTCGGCACCCTCAGGCGGTACGGCCCGCCAACAAGCGGAGCAGGCCGCGGTAGACGCCGCAGCTCAGGAGGAAGAGCTTCTGCAGGCGCTTCAGCGAATTGAAGCCCTAACGATCAAAGAGAGAGCCAGGGAGGCTGAATTGAAGCGGAATCAGAGGCTGAAAGAGGCTGAAATGGAGTTGGCAGGACTCAGAGCCAGCAATAAGCGGGTAGAAAAGGATACTTACTTCGCAGAAGCCGCTTTCCGCGGTGTGGTACAGGCTATGAGCGCGTCGGAGGCGTTCGACGGTGAAAAATCATCCGCGGTGAGCGACCAGGGCGCGGATTCGCGGCTGGTTGCCGGCGGGAGCCATGCGGACACCGGGGGACCGGCGGCGATTTCTACTCACCGGGGTAGAGGCTCGAACGCGGCCGCGAACCACAACAATAATGGCGGCGCCCACTCGTTCCCTTCCGGTTTTGCGGCCGAGGGACGATTGCAGTCGGATTTTCACCATTTTCAGGCCGATGGTCGTCAATATGGAGGTGAATATGGGCCTAGATTGTCACTCAGGCCCCCCTCGGCCACCGACGACCGCGCAGAGCGAGAGTTGGACCGCGGAGAGCGAGGAGACACCCGTGATGAGCGAGGTCAGGTTGGTGGTGTGTACACAAATGGCGGTGCCGACACTTCTTACCAGTCTTACCTGCTCTGGGTACAACAGCAGCAGCAATCACAGCACCAACAAGCTCATCAACAGCAGCAACAGCCATATCAACAGCAGTTTCAACAGCAGCAACAGCAGCAGAGGCCACAGCCTCTGTACCCATCCTCTGCTTCAGCCACCATCCAGGCAGGGCTACAGAGGGCTGGGCTATCACACCAGTCTCTGGGACTACTCTCCCCAGACTTTGATGCTGCTCTCCTGGGACCCCGTCAACCTCAAGGTTTGTCTGAGATTCTGTGTGATGAGCTGAGGGGTTATACTAGGGATAACAGGAGGAAGAGGTCTAGGGAAAAGATTAGGCCTGATTACCATCTAGAGGTGGACAAGGACTACAAGCAAATGTCCTACCGAGAACTTGTCTATGGCATGACATGTGTACACGAGTGTATCATTAAAGGTGAATTTCCCAGCCGCATAACGGCCAGGGGCTACTCTGCCCATATGAAGTTCATCACTATGAGGGGCTTGTCCAAGGCTTATGAGGCCGACACTCTTGCTAAGTATGAGTTCAAGGTCACCACCAAGGTCATAGAGGGTGACCTCACAGATTATGTACACTGCGATGAGGATGCCCGCCACGACTGCCTGGGCGCGGATAACACTGGGCCAGTCCTCAGAGCGCTGGCCCGGGAGGCGGCGCGCAGTGAGAGTCGGGGGGCCAACAGCGGGGGGCGGGGCTCCGGCAACAAAGGAGGACTGTGCCCCCCGGATATCTGTGGGCAATGGAACTTCAGAGACCGATGCGACTATAACCCTTGCAACAAGAAACATATTTGCAGCAACTGTCGGGGGGCCCATAAAGGTAGATACTGCAGGAGCCAACCTAGCGGTTTCTATGGCAACCAGTCGCAAATGATGGGTAACCCCCCTCCAGGATATGGGAGTGGTTTCCCACCTCAAGGTCCCCCTCATGCCCAACAGGGCAACCCAGGTCATCATATGTTTTTTTTTTTTCTTCTCTACTTATTCAACTAATCATGTTACTATGTTAATAAATAGGCCGTCTATCCAGCGGCGCGGATCCCAAACAGTTCCTGTGTCGCCTCACTTCCCTTGGATAGATTAATAAGTAATTGTTAAGTGATGGGTGAATAATAAAAGGAAAAATCTAAAGTAATCAAATAGATATACTGCATTTTAATTGTTCAGATTGCCAAATTCAATAAATTTTATCCAGTTTGCAATGAATTCTGTGAACATTTTGCCTTAAAACATGCTTAGGAAATAAAACTGTGTAATGATGTCTGCAAACCTCAATATCACTTTTAAATAGTCTTAGACCCTCTCAAGGGTGTAGATAATATCACGTTTATTTGTATTATATATATGTCTATGAAAGGATTTTGCATACAGCATGCAGTCAAAGATGCACGTGGGGACGAACCTGCCAACCTAGTAGCAAACAGGGTGTGGCCCCAGACGGGGCCAGACTGTGTTCGCAAGTGTGGCCCAGAGTGGGCTAACCGATGGGCACCCGTTGGTTTAGGGCACTGGGCTTTGGTGTAGCCCCAAGTGGGCTGCCCGAATTGGGCTCAGATCGGGTTTTGGACGGGCTTACTGTCATCTGCCCAACATGAACCCAAAGCGGGCAGCCCACTTTGAAACTGATCTGAGCCCAAATCGGGCAGCCCGCTTTGAAACTGATCTGAGCCCAAAATGGGCAGCCCAATCGGGGCCACACTTCAGCCCAGCCATCTGCCAAACATGAAACCCAGCTCAGTTTTGCCCGACTTCAAACAGCCAATCCGAGCTAAAACCAAATTGGCCCCGTGCGGGCTTGCTACTAGGAAAGTCACTAGACGCCACCCATTTTACCTGTAATCTTAAAAAGCCCACTTTTCCAGGAATCCTAATCAGTTTCCAGGCCTATCCGCTAGATGGCACCACTGTAAGTTGGTAACATTGCTGTATTTATTGGGGGCTTTGCCCCCACACACCCTTTTACTTTCTCTCCTTTTTTTCCCCCTTTCACTGTAACAGAACTATAACCGAACCCATTTACCTACAGAGTTGTAGACTTACAGTGGTGCCATCTAGAGAAGATGGGGGGAATCATTAAGATTACAGGAAAAATGGGTTTTTAAGATTACAGGTAGAATGGGTGGCGTCTAGTGACTTGGCAGGTTCGTCCCTTGTTGCGTCAAAGATGACCAAAAGTAGCTGCTCAGGGTGGCCAAAATAGACCCCAGAATGGGGCTATTTTGGCCACCCTTATTTTTCCTCAATAAAGGTACTAGGACACTGATCAAAATCAGTTTTTTTTCATAACATGATATACCGGTACTAGGATTAGTTCTTACAGAAAAAGCTTGATTTGTTGGAAATAATCATGAAATAGAAGAGGGACACATTAAAAACCACAAAACTGGCCAAAATGTTAGACTAGGGAAAAGCCACTCCTAAGCTATTAATTACAGCAAGGGGGTGGGGAGGGGGGGTGAGAACTTTTACCCCCCCCCCCCCCTTGCCGACATTTTTTTCGCCCCCCCCCCCTTTGAACTATCGTAACGTGCAGGCTTTTTTTTTTGCTAAAAAGAGGCATACTTTTTTATGCCCCCCCCCCCCCCCCACCCTCAAGAGAGGTCAGGATTTTTAACCCCCCCCCCCCCCTCAAGAGGCTCTGGAGGGGCCTGCATTTTTTACCCATCCCCCGTAACTAATAAATGAACACTCCCTAATCATAGGCTAATGCATAGTTGGCTTATCAATCCCGGACATAACTCAAGAGCGGACTCAAGAGGCAGTACTCTAAGTGGCAGTCAGTAGTACATGACAAGAGGGTCAAGGAGCACCTGGTGTACTGGTAGTAGTACGGGACAAGGGGGCCCTGCCCCTGGCGGCCCGCCTCCCCGGCCCCCGCCCCGGGCCTGCCTGCCGCGCCGCCCGGGGCGGGGGGAGCGCCGGCCGGTCTCTGACACCCTGAACACCGCCAACATATGGACCCCTCCCCGCCCCGCCCCCTGGCCTCACACAGCCTGGTAGGTCGGGGTGGGACAACAATAAACTACTCACCTGGTCAGAGACGTAGGGGTGGTGTAGGGAGGTGGTGAGGAGGCAGAGAGAGGCGATGTTTGGGTGTTGATGTCCGCCGGCCGGACACAAACAGGATGGGTGATAACATGTGACGTCACAGATTCAGCTGTCTGCTATGGCGCGCCGTTTACGACAGAATAAATACTCTGTTGGGTAAAATTAGGTACATGTCGTCACCTCAGTGGAGAAAGGTCCTAATTGAAAATGTTTCAAAGGGTGATTCTATCCCATTGAATCAAAGTTATCAGAATGGCACGATTGTTTTTTCTGTGGGTAGATCTACCCAAGGAACTAATCAACCCGGGAACACTATAGCTCCCGCACCCAAGTTCCAACCAATACCAAATTAGACCATAAATCAAGGAAAATATCCATTTAGACTTTATTTTTTCAACAAAGTTGGAAGCAGCTTGTATTTTCATCAATTTAAAACAGAATTGGTAAAATAATCTAACCTGCTTCAATGGCCACTGCCCTAAGAAGTGAATTTGTGACAAACATTTATGCTATTTTGGGGCCAAATCTGGCCCCTTTTGCCCCCTTTTGGCCAATTCTGCGCCCACCTTCAGACATCGATATCTTAGGAACTTGAAGAGCTATGGGAATCCATAATATATCACTGGAAAGGGAATTTAGTTGTTAACAATTCTAATTTAGATACTTTATTTTGGGATTTTTTTGTCTATTTTTTTATTATTTTTTGAATGATGTGAAGGAGAGGAAAAAACGAAATTTCATTTTTCGATGGTCGCTGTTTCCATGGAAACCAAAATTCCAATTTTCAAAATGCATAAATCGCACTAGCATAGTTAAATTCCTTGTTTCTATAGCTTTACTGTGGTATTTACATGCATACTGTAGCCCCAGGGACTGCAAAGTAATCAACAACCGCACATAACATGTTAGGGAAGTATGATACTTTTGGTTGGAACTTGGGCGTGGGAGCTATAACACCGCTTCGCGAGACCTCATAGCTCCCACGCCCAAGTTCCAACCAATGATTAATATATTTTAAAAATTGGAATTTTTGTTGCCATGGAAACAGTGATGTTTGAAAAATGAAATTTCAATTTTTTGTCTCCTTCATTTCAATCAAAAAACAATAAAAAATACACAAAAAAATCTCACTTTAAAGTGTCTACATTAGAATTGTCAAGAACTAAATTCCCTTTCCAGTGATATATTATGGATCTCCCTAGCTCTTTCCATTGCGGAAATATCAATGTCCAAAGATGGAAGCAGAATTGGGCAAAAGGGGGCAAAAGTGGCCAGATTTGGGCCCAAAATGGTACCGTCAACCGGGGCTACTTTGAACAGCGGGGCTACTTTGAACACCAAAAAAATAAAATGATATATTCACATTTTTAATGGTGAAATACATATCATTGATCTTTGTTATATATTTCATTTTATTGTTTATGTCACTTTTCAGAAAATATGTCACTTTTTTAGAGAATATCCTGAAATGACTGCTTGGCAGTGAATCCAAGATGGCCGCCATCCTGAAATGAGTTTAGTCGTTACACTGCAACTTTGCACTGTACAAAGCATAGTGTTTCTTATCTAATCCATTATGCATTACTAATTGGAAGAGAAATACACCAACAAATAATACATTTTAGAAAAAATTTTTTCTTGCAAGAATTTCTACAGAAAATTCAGACATTTCATGAATTTAGTGTCTTTTTCTCAAAATTCGGGGCTACTTTGAAAACTGGTGGGAGTACTATTCCAAGTCACCATTTATATACAAATTGAAAAAAAAAAGTCATGTTCAGATACATAATTTTGCTGCTTATGTCCTTTAGTGTTAAAATCATCTCTGTTTAAAAATATGATTAAATATTTTTAGTCCAGTAGCTAGCCTATTGATAGACTACAATGAAAATGATGACTCGTTCAGCCGATGACTGTTCGTGTGTGGGCTACTTTAGATAGGCCTGGATGGGCTGTATCACACATCTATTTGAACTAACCATCTACCATTACTCCTCCCCAGTTAAATTATAATCGACACTTATAAACTTATTGGGAAGGGTCCTGGAAATGATTTTCAGTGACCATACCCTAATTAACCAAATTCTCCAACCAGATATGGTCGAGTGCAATCAGATTAGCGGGTTGCTGTTCAAAGTAGCCCCGATGTGGGGGCTACTTTGAAAATGTACAATATTGCTGAAAATGCATATTAGATTTAAATTTCTAAAAATCAAATTGGATTTTTTACAAAGGCATGGATGCTCCCCTGTTTTATTTGACAAAACAAAATTATTGCATTGCATATGTTACATGGGGCAATGCAAAATGCCAAAAAAATGTTCAAAGTAGCCCCGGTTGACGGTACCATTTACACGTTTTAAGGTAGCAGCCATCAAATAATGTCAGAATACTTTACTGATTCTGTTTCAAATTGATAAAAATACAGGCTGCTTCTAGATTACTGAAAAAAAGAAAATCGAAATTGATAATTTCACTGATTTTTGCTCTATTTTTGTATTGGTTGGAACTTGGGTGCGGGAGCTATACCCTAAATCATTTGTAAATAGAAAATCTGTTATTTAGGTCTGTTTTCTTGATGATTTTTGAAAATTTCGCCCCTTGATAAGGGTACCAGATTTGAGGTGATGTTCACACATGGTGACTATAGAAAAGATAGGGAGTGGCCCCCCGGGCCCGAGCTACTTTTTGAAATATGAATTTAAAAAAATAAAAACTATTTAAAGTTTACATTCAAAAGACGAAAAAAAATCGATCAATGCATAATCATAGAACTACCCGCAAACATATGCATGCTTCCTCAGGCGCATGAGCTTTTAAATAGGCATTTCTTAAAATCTGAACATAGTGAACAAAAACCCAAAAAAGATCATAAGAAACACCCTCCCTAAAAAAGGGTCGAGATTAGGTTTGCCTGATTGCTGAGGAAGGGGGGGGGGTCAAGCCCTCATCCCCCCTATAGTCCGTGGCACCAAGAAAGGGACTGCCAAACTATGTTTGCCCTTTTGCATTTCACGTCATGATCAACTACTTTGGCACTAGTAGTCGCATCATGTTCATTTAAAAAACGTTTTTTAGCTGAGACTCTGTAGTTTAAGGTAATGACAATGTTATGTTTCTCTGGAGAAATGGGAGTAATTGTGAAATTTGTAAATACCCTAGAAACATTTCTGAAATGTTTTATTTTTGTTGACTTTGATTTGCATTAGCACCTATAGAAATTGAAATACACTGTCATCAAAACAATAAGGGAACAATTTTTTCTTCACAATGGTACCATTTAAAACATTCTGGTTAAAGAATTGCAAATGTGAGCCTTTCCACAAAGTGAGATCGAAATATTAAAAAATTGCTTAAAATCAGCATTTTTAGGGAAGTTTTGATGATATTCCCTATACTCCTAGTGTGCAATAAAGAGTGTTTACCAATATTGTCATGAAACTGCACTTTACCAGCAAGAGAATGAACAATTCACCTGATTATAAACATTTATTCTCATGTGTATGTGTTTAGCTGTTCATCAGGAAATATTTTGTGCCCATTTGAGTTGTTTCTACATGTTATTTCACATAGAAAACAAGCCTAATTCAATAGTCCCTTTCTTGGTGCCACGGACTATAGCCTAGGCTAGCTAGTAATATATATAACTCCCCTTTTCTGTTTTTGACACCTTCTTATTTCTCCATTAACTGTTTAAACGGCTTTCCATAAATCACTGCTGAGGCGCCATCTAGTGCTAGGTTTATGAGTGAATGCCAAATGGAAAATCATTTTCGTAAATTCTAAGAGATAAAATCGTCATAATATACCTTGATATGTATGTTACATTTCATGTATTTCCTACTTTCTTATTTCATACTCGTTAGAAACCAGAAAATTTGCATTATTTGTTGCTTTATAAATTTGTTTACGTTAGAAACAGCCTGACTTCCGGTTTACCAATTCCAGTCGTTTGAAAGATGTCCTGACACATTTTTCTCGATTTCTGAGCAAATACAGTAAGTAACTGATACTAAAACAAAATAAGAATGATAAATGTATATCCTAGAATAGTTATGGATTGTTTGGTAGTCAAAGATAAAGAATAGGCGGCACAGGACGCCTTTGAGATGGGATTTGTCGGGGTCGGGGCGGGGAGGACTGCTGGCCGCGGGAAGTGTTGTCGGCGCCGTGAGGGGTCCGTCCGGGCACGTACCCGCCACACCCGCCTCCACTGACTGAGGCTCCAGACTCCACTACGGTCGATACTAAGAGAGTGAATGATAAACTATGACAGCCCCCCAACCATAGGGCCTATGGTTAAGTTAGACGGGGGGGGGGGGGGTTCCAAAGTCTCCTGTCGGTTTCTAATTACGGAGTGATCATTTTTCATCAACGGGGGTGGGCGGGGGAGGGGGGGGGGGGGCAAAGAATTTTGGACCCCCCCGCCTCCGGGCCTTGACAAGCCGTGACCGGGGGGATGTCTTTTTTTTTTTTAACCCGGTTTGGGCCAAAAAGCCAGCGTGTTACTATGCTCCAAAGGGCCTGCACTCGGCGTGACTCGCGCTGATTTTCGACCCGTATTTAAAGGAAAAGGGTGTGTGTGAAGAATTTCAACCCGTAAAAAATGTTGCGCACTCCATGCGACCCCCTGCGACCCCCCCCCCCCCCTGTTGTTAAAACATGATCACTCCTTTAGTCTAACACATCTGGTGCTACTGCGCCAGACAGCATCCACGTGGGAATAAACAGGGTGTTGTTCTCATCAATGACTTAATGTCAGTCCCTCAAAATGGTCAATCCTATTATCCAAAAGATACTCCACATGCCCAGCAAACATATACTGCTGCAAACATGTGAATGTTAAGTGTATGTTACATGTTTTTGATTTTAGCAGCAGGGAGGAGTGTAGTTGACATCAAACAAAGCCAGGATAACAGATCTATTTATGTATTTGGAATGTCTTGGGGATGGTGAACACAGCCTCCACAGGTGAGAATGCATTAAAGGACATGTGGCTGGAAGCGTTAGACTGTAGAGAGAATACTTCCATCAAAGTAGCCATTCTACCCCTGGTGAAGTGTCAAACTATTTTCAATAAGATATCATATCATATGCTAGGCCCAACGCCCTGGCCCAGGGCCCAAGGTCGACAGTGGGGGTGCTTCTAGGAAGGGCGTAAATGGGATCCCAGACACGGGCGTACCACAGCAGCAGCAGCAGCTCTATTTCAAAGTCCCTACCTTCTCCCCTCCCTTTTATACTAGCCCAATTATCTAATATTAACGACAGTTTTCAGGCCCGTAACTAGGGGGGATCATCGTTTCGAACGAACCACCTCCACCTCCTTGAAAGAGGAAAAGTATTGACAATCAGACAATTTATTATTAAGGATTCTAGAGAGAAACCTATGAAAGATTGATTAGATCGATGAAACTCAGCTTTCTCTTTAGATATATCACACAAAGTTCCACCTCATATTAGAAAAGTCCTGTTCCACCATTGAAATAATTGTGTCAAGTTCCACCATATTGAAAAAATGAAACACCCCGCGAAATGGGCTAGTTACGGGCCTGGTTTTCTAAATATTGCCTTTTCACACACAGCTGACCATGGATGACCTTGACGACGTACTGAATGACCTCCTAGCCGATGACCCCGGTAAGTCTATTTACATATACCATAAAACCTCAGCTATAAGCCGAATTTTATTTGGCGTTTTTATTTGCTATAAGCCAAACTTTAAGCCCCAAACTCCCATTCGGCTTATAGGCGAGGTTTTAATAACGTAGAAACATAGTGAAAACAAATTTCAAGCACTTTTGTTATGAGCCAAATTTTTACTCCCAAACTCACATTCGGCTTATAGCCAAGGTCTGTTTATAGCCAAGGTTTTACGGTACTTTAGGCCTATAAAAAGATAATGAAACTGTTAATTGACCTACAAAATATTGGTTTTATCGAGGTTTCATGCAGATAAACACAAAGGACTGACTCCTGCTTCCATCGTGATGGCGCCAACTAGTGGCTTGTTTAATGCGCATGTGCGAACATACAGGATGTACATATTACCCAGTGGTCAGTTTGGCGCTCAGAATATAATCAATGGTTTGTCCATTCCCAACACTCCTCCTCAAACATTAATGATATTCTTTGTTTGATACTATATATAATATGAGCATAAACCTTTAGAATACAAAATGAATAACTATATATAATGTATTACTATAAAATAAACACTCCTCCTGGATGTTAAAGTCCTTAATTTGTTAATCAAGGATTGTTCCAAACACTTTAGAACAGCAATGTCCTTGTTTTATCAATATCTCTGCTAACTTAGAATAATGTTGAATAGTTCTCAAGTAAACTGGTCTTCAGTTCTTAGTTTCCTCCAGTGAACTGGTACTGTCCATAAATTGACTTAGTAGTCAAATATTACTCAGTAGTCTTCAACATGTCTTACTATAAACTCACACATCATAGTATACATACTTATAGTGAACTCAGTTGTTCAATATGTCCACATACATGTCTTTACTTAGATTTTACAAACTAGTATACATGTATCATACAAACTAGATCTCATTAGTTTTAGTATCAATACAACAATAACTTGTTTAACAAAATATTTCTTTTACAAAAAAAGTTACACACAGTAATTTTACTCCCAGGTTTCAACTCCTTCTGAAACCGATTAACACACAAAAAAAGTAACTCTAATCACTGATAGCTCACACAGAGCAATTTACACAGAATATCTCACACAGATCAGCTCAGTTCACAGGGTAGCTCACACAGAGCAGTTGAGCAGCTCACACAGATCGGCTCACAGAGCAGTTCACACAGATCAGCTCAGTTTACAACATCTCCAGTGTCTCTGACACGTCTCCAGTGCCTCTGACAAGTCCTCTACAGCACTGACACGTTCTCTACAACACTGGCACGTATATGTATGCTGAATATTCCACTGTCACTCCAGTTGCACAATAGATCATTATTTGTCTAAAGCTGCACAGGAATGAGTCCTTTCTTATCAACACATGTCACGCCGTACATTCGTGTCTACATACCGTACCTGTGTACATACACTAAACACTCTTCTAGTGTACACTACACCGCATCATCGTACTCATGTCTTGCACGCACCCGGCGTACTTCCTTGTGTATTGACTGTACCACTACAAATCCTCACGTACAGTCCTCATACACGCACAGCAGCAACTTACAAGGCGTCCTCTCCACTTTGATGCTACTCCCACATCCTCATAAAAGACCACACATAATACACAGCACAAACACGTTTTCCCGACGATTCTCCTGCTTATCTCCAGCATCATCATACACGTCATGTTGTAATTCTGTGCCTAATTACGAATTAATTGGCCATCATAATTACGAATTGAGTTACATCACCAGCAGCAGATCTGGGGCTGCGGTGCTCACTGCAGATATGTATTGTGCAGGAATGATAGAAGCGCATGTCAAATAGTAACTAAGATGCTACAGTTAGATATCTATGTGTGTTTTGCATGCAGAGAGTGTGTGAAAGAATAGAGATGAGCTGGGGAAATGGTTTGACATGGGAATCTGTCATAGAGGTTTAGGGAGCCGATGTATATATACATAGGATCCCCTGACCCCTGTGGGCCCTAGCAGTAGGCCTAACAGCTGGTGTTACATGAGGCAGGCTGGGGTCAACTAGGGATCAGCCAGGTAACCCTTGCTGACTCAACAACATAGTATAAACATTGATGGGGTTGGTGGGGTCATGACCTTGGGGTTAAGTATATGTGACCCAGTTGTTATGGGTTCATGGGGTCATGACCCTGACTATACACAGGATTGATGGAGTTGGTGGGGTCATGACCTTGGGGTTAAGTATACATGACTCAGTTGTTAAGGGTTCATGGGGTCATGACCCTGATGATACACAGGAGTACGCAGGGGTATATAAGCCAGGACCAGCTCAGAAATAAAGTAGATTTGTACTTGTAAGTTGTCTTGGAGTTCTTGGATCATGTCATACCTTCTGACACACGGTAGTATGCTGCTACTCTATAGGCTATGCTAATGCCTAAAGTCATGGAAGATATACAGATATAACAGTCTTCTACACTCAGGGAGCTTGCTCACATCCGGATTTACACTGGTGACAGCGGTGGGATCCGAACATTAAAAACTACTGGACTTTTTCTCAAAAAGATATTGTACATCTCATTGAGAAAAAGAGGATTGTAGTCGGGTCGAACCCACGATAAAAGAGACACTAAATTCAAGATGTCTGCAACCCCTGCAGAGAGAAGACTAGCCTTGGAAATAGCCACCCAGGACCGAAGGACATTAGAAAAGTTTGAAAAATCCATCGGTACCTGTGATGGAGAGGACCCTACAGCCCTTAGGGAGTGGCTAAGAGGCATAGACCATGCTTCCAAAGGTTCAGGTGCCAGCCAAAAACTAGTTATTGAAATGGCCGTATACCTAGCTGGGGGTGACCTAGGGGAGTTTATCCTAGAGACCTCAAATGCCATGGATCAAGCAACTATCACCTGGGTGGCACTGAGAGACCAAGTTGTAGGAGCATTTCTGAGCATGGACGAACGTGATCAGCTACAAGATCTAGTCTACAGTATGAGGCAGGAGCCTAATCAGATGACCTGGGAGTTTGGACGTAAATTTAGAGCTGCCTGCAGCAAGGCCTTTTCTGCAGAGGAGATGAAGTCGGATTTCCTACAGAAAACCCTATCACGATGTTTCACCCAAGGACTGAGGCAATCTGAAGTGAGACAGGGGGTGTTTGGAGATAGGCCAGTCAAATTGGAAGCTGCTATAAAGAAGGCAGCAGAGACGGCGCATGCTCTCCACAAGGCATCTCAAAATGAAGTTTTCTCTCGTGAAAGTACCTCTGAAATTGCTGCACAAAGTGGCTCACTGGGGGAGGGTGCCAAGTCGGAATAGTAGCAATGGCTACAACCCACTCCACAGCCCAACCACAAGAGAATTCTTCCTGGGGAGAGGAAGAGTAGGGAGTGGGTTAAGAACGCAATAGAATGGACCAATTGTATTGTTTTGTCAGTCACAAGAAGTTACATATATCAAACTGCCCTATGTACATCAGAAGTTACAATAGTTTCAGGGCATCACACAGCTCCCTGTCACTTAGCACAGCAGGGAGTTAGCAGTGATGCACACACCTAGCGAGTGCTCGCGCAGGAGGCTGTAAACAGTATACCACATAGCTCTGTAGTCCACACAGGAAGTTCCAGGGGACCAAACTGCCCTCTGTACATCAGAAGTCACAGGAGTTACAGGGCATCAAACAGCTCCCTGTTAGTGGGAGCTACAGGAAGTTACCAGGCCTAGCGCCTACCTCCAGTGCATGAGAGTCACGGGAAGTTAGAGGAGAGTATATAGCCCTCTGTACATCAGAAGTACAGGAGTTACAGGGCATCAAACAGCTCCCTGTTAGTGAGAGCTACAGGAAGTTACCAGGCCTAGCGCCTACCTCCAGTGCATGAGAGTCACGGGAAGTTAGAGGAGAGTATATAGCCCTCTGTACATCAGAAGTTACAGGAGTTACAGGGCATCAAACAGCTCCCTGTCAGTGAGAGTTACAGGAAGTTACCAGGCCAAGCGGCTCACCCCTGGTGCATGAGAGTCACAGGAAGTTACAGGGTACCAAACTGCCCTCTGTACATCAGAAGTTACAGGAGTTACAGGGCATCAAACAGCTCCCTGTCAGTGAGAGTAACAGGAAGTTACCAGGCCTAGCGCCTACCTCCAGTGCATGAGAGTCACAGGAAGGTACGAGAGACCATACAGCCCTCTGTACATTAGAAGTTCCAGGAGTTCCAGGGCATCAACTAGCTCCCTGTCAGTGAGAGTTACAGGAAGTTACCAGGCCTAGCGCCTACCTCCAGTGCATGAGAGTCACAGGAAGTTATGAGAGACCATACAGCCCTCTGTACATAGGAAGTTACAGGAGTTCCAGGGCATCAAACAGTTTCCTGTCAGTGAGAGTTACAGGAAGTTACCAGGCCTAGCGCCTACCTCCAGTGCATCAGAGTCACAGGAAGTTACCAGGCCTAGCACCTACCTCCAGTGCATGAGAGTCACAGGAAGTTACAGGAGACCATACAGCCCTCTGTACATCAGAAGTTACAGGAGTTACAGGGCATCAAACAGCTCCCTGTCAGTGAGAGTTACAGCAAGTTACCAGGCTTAGCGCCTACCTCCAGTGCAGGAGAGTCACAGGAATTTACAGGAGACCTTACAGCCCTCTGTACATCAGAAGTTACAGAAGTTACAGGGCATCAAACAGCTCCCTGTTGGTGAGAGCTACAGGAAGTTACCAGGCCTAGCGCCTACCTCCAGTGCATGAGAGTCACGGGAAGTTAGAGGAGAGTATATGGCCCTCTGTACATCAGAAGTTACAGGAGTTACAGGGCATTAAACAGCTGCCTGTCAGTGAGAGTTACAGGAAGTTACCAGGCCAAGCGGCTCATCCCTGGTGCATGAGAGTCACAGGAAGTAACAGGGGACCAAACTGCCCTCTGTACATCAGAAGTTACAGGAGTTACAGGGCATCAAACAGCTCCCTGTCAGTGAGAGTTACAGGAAGTTACCAGGCCTAGCGCCTACCTCCAGTGCATGAAGTCACAGGAATTACAGGAGACCATACAGCCCTCTGTACATTAGAAGTTACAGGGCATCAAACAGGTCCCTGTCAGTGAGAGTTACAGGAAGTTACCAGGCCTAGCACCAACCTACAGTGCATGAGAGTCAAAGTAATTTACAGGACACCATACAGCCCTCTGTAATAAGAAGTTACAGAAGTTACAGGGCATCAAACAGCTCCCTGTCAGTGAAAGTTACAGGAAGTTACCAGGCCTAGCGCCTACCTCCAGTGCATGAGAGTCACAGGAAGTTACAAGAGACTGTACAGCCCTCTGTACATTAGAAGTTACGGGAGTTACAGGGCATCAAACAGCTGCCTGTCAGTGAGAGTTACAGGAAGTTACCAGGCCTAGCGCCTACCTCCAGTGCATGAGAGTCACAGGAAGTTACAGGAGACCATACAGCCCTCTGTACATCAGAAGTTACAGGAGTTACAGGGCATCAAACAGCTCCCTGTTGGTGAGAGCTACAGGAAGTTACCAGGCCTAGCGCCTACCTCCAGTGCATGACAGTCACAGGAAGTTAAGAGGAGAGTATATGGCTCTCTGTACATCAGAAGTTACAGGAGTTACAGGGCATTAAACAGCTGCCTGTTAGTGAGAGTTACAGGAAGTTACCAGGCCAAGCGGCTCACCCCTGGTGCATGAGTCACAGGAAGTTACAGGGGACCAAACTGCCCTCTGTACATCAGAAGTTACAGGAGTTACAGGGCATCAAACAGCTCCCTGTCAGTGAGAGTGACAGGAAGTTACCAGGCCTTGCGCCTACCTCCAGTGGATGAGAGACACAGAAAGTTACAGGAGACCATACAGCCCTCTGTACATTAGAAGTTACAGGGCATCAAACAGCTCCCTGTCAGTGAGAGTTACAGGAAGTTACCAGGCCAAGCGGCTCACCCCTGGTGCATGAGAGTCACAGGAAGTTACAGGGTACCAAACTGCCCTCTGTACATCAGAAGTTACAGGAGTTACAGGGCATCAAACAGCTCCCTGTCAGTGAGAGTTACAGGAAGTTACCAGGCCTAGCGCCTACCTCCAGTGCATGAGAGTCACAGGAAGGTACGAGAGACCATACAGCCCTCTGTACATTAGAAGTTACAGGAATTCCAGGGC
Source organism: Harmothoe impar (assembly GCA_947462335.1). Taxonomy (NCBI): domain Eukaryota; kingdom Metazoa; phylum Annelida; class Polychaeta; order Phyllodocida; family Polynoidae; genus Harmothoe; species Harmothoe impar. The sequence continues at coordinate 2,667,022 of OX381706.1, forward strand.
ATCAACTAGCATCCTGTCAGTGAGAGTTACAGGAAGTTACCAGGCCTAGCGCCTACCTCCAGTGCATGAGAGTCACAGGAAGTTATGAGAGACCATACAGCCCTCTGTACATAGGAAGTTACAGGAGTTCCAGGGCATCAAACAGTTTCCTGTCAGTGAGAGTTACAGGAAGTTACCAGGCCTAGCGCCTACCTCCAGTGCATCAGATTTACAGGAAGTTACCAGGCCTAGCACCTACCTCCAGTGCATGAGAGTCACAGGAAGTTACAGGAGACCATACAGCCCTCTGTACATCAGAAGTTACAGGAGTTACAGGGCATCAAACAGCTCCCTGTCAGTGAGAGTTACAGCAAGTTACCAGGCTTAGCGCCTACCTCCAGTGCAGGAGAGTCACAGGAATTTACAGGAGACCATACAGCCCTCTGTACATCAGAAGTTACAGAAGTTACAGGGCATCAAACAGCTCCCTGTTGGTGAGAGCTACAGGAAGTTACCAGGCCTAGCGCCTACCTCCAGTGCATGAGAGTCACGGGAAGTTAGAGGAGAGTATATGGCCCTCTGTACATCAGAAGTTACAGGAGTTACAGGGCATTAAACAGCTGCCTGTCAGTGAGAGTTACAGGAAGTTACCAGGCCAAGCGGCTCATCCCTGGTGCATGAGAGTCACAGGAAGTAACAGGGGACCAAACTGCCCTCTGTACATCAGAAGTTACAGGAGTTACAGGGCATCAAACAGCTCCCTGTCAGTGAGAGTTACAGGAAGTTACCAGGCCTAGCGCCTACCTCCAGTGCATGAAGTCACAGGAATTACAGGAGACCATACAGCCCTCTGTACATTAGAAGTTACAGGGCATCAAACAGGTCCCTGTCAGTGAGAGTTACAGGAAGTTACCAGGCCTAGCACCAACCTACAGTGCATGAGAGTCAAAGGAATTTACAGGACACCATACAGCCCTCTGTAATAAGAAGTTACAGAAGTTACAGGGCATCAAACAGCTCCCTGTCAGTGAAGGTTACAGGAAGTTACCAGGCCTAGCGCCTACCTCCAGTGCATGAGAGTCACAGGAAGTTACAAGAGACTGTACAGCCCTCTGTACATTAGAAGTTACAGGAGTTACAGGGCATCAAACAGCTGCCTGTCAGTGAGAGTTACAGGAAGTTACCAGGCCTAGCGCCTACCTCCAGTGCATGAGAGTCACAGGAAGTTACAGGAGACCATACAGCCCTCTGTACATCAGAAGTTACAGGAGTTACAGGGCATCAAACAGCTCCCTGTTGGTGAGAGCTACAGGAAGTTACCAGGCCTAGCGCCTACCTCCAGTGCATGACAGTCACGGGAAGTTAAGAGGAGAGTATATGGCTCTCTGTACATCAGAAGTTACAGGAGTTACAGGGCATGAAACAGCTGCCTGTCAGTGAGAGTTACAGGAAGTTACCAGGCCAAGCGGCTCACCCCTGGTGCATGAGTCACAGGAAGTTACAGGGGACCAAACTGCCCTCTGTACATCAGAAGTTACAGGAGTTACAGGGCATCAAACAGCTCCCTGTCAGTGAGAGTTACAGGAAGTTACCAGGCCTTGCGCCTACCTCCAGTGCATGAGAGACACAGAAAGTTACAGGAGACCATACAGCCCTCTGTACATTAGAAGTTACAGGAGTTACAGGGCATCAAACAGCTCCCTGTCAGTGAGAGTTACAGGAAGTTACCAGGCCTTGCGCCTACCTCCAGTGCATGAGAGACACAGAAAGTTACAGGAGACCATACAGCCCTCTGTACATTAGAAGTTACAGGGCATCAAACAGCTCCCTGTCAGTGAGAGTTACAGGAAGTTACCAGGCCTAGCGCCTACCTCCAGTGCATGAGAGTCAAAGGAATTTACAGGACACCATACAGCCCTCTGTACATTAAAAGTTACAGAAGTTACAGGGCATCAAACAGCTCCCTGTCAGTGAGAGTTACAGGAATATACCAGGCCTAGCGCCTACCTCCAGTGCATGAGTCACAGGAAGTTACAGGAGACCATACAGCCCTTTGTACATCAGAAGTTACAGGAGTTACAAGGCATCAAACAGCTCCCTGTCAGTGAGAGTTACAGGAAGTTACCAGGCCTAGCACCTACCTCCAGTGCATGAGTCACAGGAAGTTACATGGGACCATACTGCCCTCTGTACATCAAAAGTTACAGGAGTTACAGGGCACCAAACAGCTCCCTGCCAGTTACCACACTGACCCAAAAAAAACAATTTAAAAAAAACTCTGAACCCTACAGCATAGGTGGTTGTTAGTTTTATTGGATTAATCCACACAACTTAAAGTTTGGGAGTTAGGACACCACACTGTCTTGGTACATGAAAATTACAGGACATTACACCGTCTCTGTACATAAGCGTTACAGGAGCTATAGGGCACCACACTGACCTAAAGCCATGAACCCTACGGCATAAGTAGTTGTTAGTTTTATTGGATTAATCCAAACAACTTAATTTTGGGAGGTGTTTGTAATTTTATGGGTTATTGTTAATCAGAAAGACAACATTTGACTGAAGCTCTACCATATGATGTTGAGAAGAGTCCAGCACCACAATGATGCAGACATATATGGAATAACTGGTGGTGCGGGAAGAAATTCAACATATGAATTAAAGTAGGTTATGATGGACCCTGTAGTCAGGAGAGACCCCAGGGAATCTATCACAAATCTCTGACTTTTTGCGAGCATCATGTGCGTCAGCCAGCTACATCGGCATTGTGATTGGTTCAATACTAGAGAAGTGAAAATGTTGCCTTGTACTTGGTTTTTAGTTTTATTGACAAATGATTTGTCAAACAACTTTGAATTGGAAGGTGTGTAATTCTGTGCCTAATTACGAATTAATTGGCCATCATAATTACGAATTGAGTTACATCACCAGCAGCAGATCTGGGGCTGAGGTGCTCACTGCAGATATGTATTGTGCAGGAATGATAGAAGCGCATGTCAAATAGTAACTAAGATGCTACAGTTAGATATATCTATGTGTGTTTTGCATGCAGAGAGTGTGTGAAAGAATAGAGATGAGCTGGGGAAATGGTTTGACATGGGAATCTGTCATAGAGGTTTAGGGAGCCGATGTATATATACATAGGATCCCCTGACCCCTGTGGGCCCTAGCAGTAGGCCTAACAGCTGGTGTTACATGAGGCAGGCTGGGGTCAACTAGGGATCAGCCAGGTAACCCTTGCTGACTCAACAACATAGTATAAACATTGATGGGGTTGGTGGGGTCATGACCTTGGGGTTAAGTATATGTGACCCAGTTGTTATGGGTTCATGGGGTCATGACCCTGACTATACACAGGATTGATGGAGTTGGTGGGGTCATGACCTTGGGGTTAAGTATACATGACTCAGTTGTTAAGGGTTCATGGGGTCATGACCCTGATGATACACAGGAGTACGCAGGGGTATATAAGCCAGGACCAGCTCAGAAATAAAGTAGATTTGTACTTGTAAGTTGTCTTGGAGTTCTTGGATCATGTCATACCTTCTGACACACGGTAGTATGCTGCTACTCTATAGGCTATGCTAATGCCTAAAGTCATGGAAGATATACAGATATAACAGTCTTCTACACTCAGGGAGCTTGCTCACATCCGGATTTACAATGTCTCCTGTGTTGTCTATGTCCATCCACGTCGATCTCTATCCATGCCGAGATCATGCCACTCTTCCCGGTGCACTTCCCTCAGGCCGCCTCCCGTGCAGGCTATCCGTCGTGCGTTCTTGCCAATGTTGGCACTTCCACGGCCCTGCGGAGCGTGTCTCCCATTCTGCAGTTACATGTCGACCTTCATGGCCACTCCTAATCACCAATATGGTCATCAGACACGTTTCTGGTCGAGCTCTCTCCATGCCGACCCGGGATGCCGACGCACCTTCCTGGGGGAATCCTGGCTATCCGGCCACCTGCTCGCTGAAGCCACTCTCCAGCGACGCTCAAACTCGCAGACTTGTGAACTTACTGTATGACACATAGGTCAGTAATGACCTCCCTTTTGTTGTCAATAAAAAGCTTATAAGGCTCTAAAAGTCGACTTCTAGCGATCATCCGACTTCCAAACTTCCTCAGCCTTTACTCTATACCTTTACAGTCCTCTCAGCGCAGTGGAAGCGTGCTGGGCCCATAACCTATTGGTTTTATCGAGGTTTCATGCAGATAAACACAAAGGACTGACTCCTGCTTCCATCGTGATGGCGCCAACTAGTGGCTTGTTTAATGCGCATGTGCGAACATACAGGATGTACATATTACCCAGTGGTCAGTTTGGCGCTCAGAATATAATCAATGGTTTGTCCATTCCCAACACAAAAGTCGTGAAATCCAAGTTATTTCTAGCTCACTGCAAATGCAATACAGATACTACCGGGTATAAGCTTTAATTTGATACAAAAAATGCACATATTTGTCCGTTTTTTAAATCATGTTTTATGAGTACCCGCGTATAACCCGCAAATCAAACCCTCAATGCGGGTTCTACAAACTTCTCAAAGTCTAGGTGCAGGTAAAGCAAGTCTTTTTGGCAGTGTAGTACAGCACTAAAATCACAATTTTCAGACCTCTGGTGCTGATTATAGGGTTCTCTCATGGTTCGGGTGCGGGTTAAAAGAGAGATGCAGGTTATACACGGGAATTTACGGTATTTCATAAATGACGACCAGTGAACAAAAAGCATTAAGGTTTAAAGCACGATGCTGTCTTAAAAGGGTTAATTCTACCATGGTCATTCTAGTATAACTACAGCTAGACCTAAGACTCATCTCCACCTTTCCTCCCACAGTGCCAAAGAAGAAGCAGCCTCCGCCGTCCGCCTCCGTACGTTATACACTTATTTATCTAAAGACGCAGACTTGTCACTTTGGGCCTATTCTTAATTTCTAACACATAAAAGTTTCTCTTATCTTTGTGTGACAATTAATGAGTGCGAGACTTTTGATAAAGAATTCTGCAAAAAGTCCATATATGTTTTTTTATTTAAACATAAATTATTCATTAAAGAAAAATTAAATATGTATTTTCTTTTCTTCTTCTTATTTTTTTTTTAATATTTGCTTGAGACATCATGAGCTTGAGATATCATGCAATAAATAACTAGTATGTAGATTGGCATAACTTGTGATATTTCTTTTCAAAACTCTATACTATTTATGGAAAATGTTACGTTGACTGATGGAATGAGTAATATTTGACTTGTATATCACCATGTGGATGTCAAATAAAGAAATTTAAAAAAAATAAAATAAAATAAAGATATATGTTACAAATCAGTTAAGTTAGTGTAAATAAAGCTGTACCCTGTACAGTACCAGTGTTATAACTGTGTTGTTTACAGCGAGCGCGGCGTGGGGGGAGGCCGGGGGGGAAGCAACCCACCGTGCACGATGACGACTTCTACAAGTCTCTGGCCGCCGACCTCGGGGACGACATATCGGACGTGTCAGACGCCGACCCCACCGCCATGTTAAAGGGAATGGACGTAAGTACTGTTAAACTGTTACAGGGAACGAATGATAGTCTAAATCAGTCTGTCCCACTGCCATGTTAAAGGCAAATATGGGATAGCTCTCCCACGGACAAATGTTAACAGTGCAATCGTAATCTTACATCTTAAAAGGTCTTAATCTAAGGCAGTCCTGTTTTGTATTGAGACTTGTTTCTGCCACCTAGTGTCACATACCCACACTATGCTAGCTGAGGTTTGCCTTTAAAGTATATACCCTACACCCAGATGAGACAACATAAACATCTAAAAAAAAACTTCTTTTTTTTCAAAAATTTTGTAAACCTAAAATTGACCCCAAAAAAGTGTAAAAAATATTAAAAAATCTTCAAATTGCATTAAAAAATAAGTAGTGTCGGCCCTACTTTGATAGGGTCGGTCGGGTGACCTGAAACTAACCTTCTGTTTTTTTGGGCCCTATATATAAGTATTAATGACCGTTACCTTGTCAGGATATGGATGACATGGACGCCGCTCTCTTTGGCCCCAAGAAAACGCCGCCCAAAACTCCGCCGTCCGCTGCGAAGCCGTCCGCCCCTCCGTCACCGAGCAAGGCGGCCGCCCCAGGTAAAGGACCCTGTAGCTGCTTCATGTAGTGTGGATATGAACAGTGAGGATTGTCCTGATATGTTAAACATAACTGTACTTTTTTTGATAATTTAAAAAAACCTCATGACATGTGCACAAATACCCCCGATGAAATATATTGTGACAACCTTGAGAACATTCGAACATCAAACCACGGAGACTGATATTTCAAACAATTTTGTTCAGGACCTCTCCCTAAGATACTCTGCATTGAAAGATGATTTTTATCAACAACATTTTTTTCCTTGCAGCCCCAAAGTCTTCCCCAGCTAAGAAGGCGGCTGTGGACTTTGACGACTATGACGACCCGTTGGCTGACCTCTTGTCTGACGACGACAAACCCAAACCCCGCCGGGCGGCTCAGACCAAGCCCAAGGAGGAACCGGTGGTCACCGCTCCTTACAGACCCACCGCTGCAGCCAGGGAGGCGGAGGACGAGAGCTCCTCAGAAAGTGAGATATAACCATCTACTGTAATGTATTGTAAACCCCTCCTATAGGACGAAGCCACTTATAAGCTGAATCCCCAACTAGAGAAAAGAGTTCGGCTTATGTCAAAAATAGGTTTAATGGTTGTTTTTTCTTTATTTTAATGTATCAAAACCCCACCGATAAGCTGAACCCCAACTTTGGGAGAAATATTTGGCTTATCTGAAAGGAAAAAAACAGCAAATAAAATTTGTCTGTAAAATACGCAGGAAGGAGCGGGGTGCATAGAGCATTTATTCTGACCCGCTGCTCACTTTTAATTATTGAAAAATCTGTCACTGAGAAATGCTGGACATTAAAAAAGAAAATTGGAAAAAAATTGATGAGCCAAGCTAAAAGGGTGATCCGTGAGTCCTTACATAGATCATCATTTCTGCGTGGCTGCTCAAATAGAACTGAGAATAACTTTGTAACATGTTATTATGATTAGAACATTGTGTGGTGTTACGGTTATGAGATACGCCTCGAGGGTGATATGTGTGTGTGTTGACTATAGACCCTTCATGTTAACAGGTAGACGGCTGGAGATTAACCGACCCCCGACACGTAGCGGTAACAACACAAAGGCACCCGGTAAGGCTCACTGTGTCATTTAAAACTAGATTTAAAAAAAATTCTAGTCTAAAATTCGGCCACAAAACAGGGGCACATATTTGATATATATTTTTCCTTTACCAGTGTTATACACACGGGAATATTATTCAGGACAGTAACAACAATTTCAAAGATATTTGTTATTTTTTCCTTTTTATTATCGAGTTGCGTGTTTCAGCGTCGGTGAAAAAAAGGGGCACACATTTAAGTATGTTTCTATTTCTATTTTAGAGCCAATAACCCTTTATGGGCTGCATACTGTTTTAATACAGTGTACCCTTTATCGTTATGCTGAATGAAGGCACTGTAAGCCTCTCTGATAAGTCCACCTCCCTTTTAAACCGACCACAACTTCAAGAGAATTTTAGAGGCTGAATTCTTGTAAACATTTAAACAGCTTTAAACTGGAATAACTGAGCACCCTCTCCTACTGTAAGTCAGATATGGTATGCGTGACTTACTGCATAAGTGTTATAAGCCTTTGACAATGGTAATTATCCTCGGCTGAAGCCTTGGACAATTACCCTGTCCTTGGCTTATATCACCCATACAGCAAGTCACTTGTATCATATCTACCATATTAAGGCCACTCAAAAAAAAAGAAAGTTTCTCATCACCAAGCAATGAAAAATATGACGAGGGCGTTTTTTATTTTATTTTTTTAAATTTTTTTACTCGGGGCAATTTATATAGGGAAATTTGGACATTTCGCGATCAATTTTCACATTAAAGTAATTTGGAGTTTATTGATCAGCAAAAGTTGTAACAATGCAAGTTACACCTAGCTGATTGCATTGCTGACAGCATTAGCTTTAATTTGATACAAAATTTGCCGATATTTGGCAATTTTAGCATATTTTTCATCAAAAATGAAAAAAAAAAAAAAAAGTTTTCCCCAAATCATGATTTTTATGATGCGCGCGGTGATGAGAAACAACTTTTTTTTTTTGAGTGGCCTAAGTATAATGCCGACCTTTAAAGCGTTCAAGACCTGCACCTTGGTAACCATTGTGTGTGTTCTATCACGCAGCCCGTAAAGAGGAGAAGAGCATGTTTGACGACGATGATGACGTCTTGGGGATGTTTGACGACAGTCCTCGCGGTAAGCCGGCCTCGCGAGCTGCTCGCCCCCTGGAGGAGGACGACGACGCCCCTCGGGGACGCTCCATCATGGACGATCTGCTGGGTACTGGAGGAACCAGCAAGCACCTGGAGAAACCCGGCAGCAGCGGGTCACAGGGCGGCCGGAGGGAGTTTGTACTGGACAAACGCTACACCAAGCCTGAAGGTAGGTAGGGGGAGTTTGTACTGGACAAACGCTACACCAAGCCTGAAGGTAGGTAGGGGGGAGTTTGTACTGGACAAACGCTACACCAAGCCTGAAGGTAGGTAGGGGGGAGTTTGTACTGGACAAACGCTACACCAGCCTGAAGGTAGGTAGGGGGGAGTTTGTACTGGACAAACGCTACACCAAGCCTGAAGGTAGGTAGGGGGGTTTGTACTGGACAAACGCTACACCAAGCCTGAAGGTAGGTAGGGGGGAGTTTGTACTGGACAAACGCTACACCAAGCCTGAAGGTAGGTAGGGGGGTTTGTACTGGACAAACGCTACACCAGCCTGAAGGTAGGTAGGGGGGAGTTTGTACTGGACAAACGCTACACCAAGCCTGAAGGTAGGTAGGGGGGAGTTTGTACTGGACAAACGCTACACCAAGCCTGAAGGTAGGTAGGGGGGAGTTTGTACTGGACAAACGCTACACCAAGCCTGAAGGTAGGTAGGGGGGGAGTTTGTACTGGACAAACGCTTCACCAAGCCTGAAGGTAGGTAGGGGGGAGTTTGTACTGGACAAACGCTACACCAAGCCTGAAGGTAGGGGGAGTTTGTACTGGAAAAACGCTACACCAAGCCTGAAGGTAGGTAGGGGGGGAGTTTGTACTGGACAAACGCTACACCAAGCCTGAAGGTAGGTAGGGAGGAGTTTGTACTGGACAAACGCTACACCAAGCCTGAAGGTAGGTAGGTAGGGGGGGGTTTGTACTGGACAAACGCTACACCAAGCCTGAAGGTAGGGGGGGAGTTTGTACTGGACAAACGCTTCACCAAGCCTGAAGGTAGGGGGGAGTTTGTACTGGACAAACGCTACACTAAGCCTGAAGGTAGGGGGGGAGTTTGTACTGGACAAACGCTTCACCAAGCCTGAAGGTAGGGGAGTTTGTACTGGACAAACGCTTCACCAAGCCTGAAGGTAGGGGGGAGTTTGTACTGGACAAACGCTTCACCAAGCCTGAAGGTAGGGGGGAGTTTGTACTGGACAAACGCTTCACCAAGCCTGAAGGTAGGTAGGTAGGGGGGAGTTTGTACTGGACAAACGCTACACCAAGCCTGAAGGTAGGTAGATAGGGGGGAGTTTGTACTGGACAAACGCTACACCAAGCCTGAAGGTAGGTAGGGGGGGAGTTTGTACTGGACAAACGCTACACTAAGCCTGAAGGTAGGTAGGGGGGAGTTTGTACCGGACAAACGCTACACCAAGCCTGAAGGTAGGTAGGGGGGAGTTTGTACTGGACAAACGCTACACCAAGCCTGAAGGTAGGTAGGGGGGAGTTTGTACTGGACAAACGCTACACCAAGCCTGAAGGTACCTGACCACTAGTATCTATCTACCGTAAAACCTTCATTACAAGCCTACCTTTGTTATATAAGCCGAATGTGAGTTAGAGAGAGGAAAAAATTGGTTTATAAGCCAGACCAAAAAATTGTCAGTGGATTTCGCTCGCCTCACTTTTTTGGAAAATTGCTTCTTTTTTTTAAATTTAAAACTTTTTTCTTCTATTGATTCTCCCAGATCAAACAATTAATTTTGTCATTATGGGTTCTCTGCAAACTTTGAAAAATTGTCACTCGTTCCACTGTTACATTCACAAAGAAAAATATGTAGAGTTCGTCTGTTTTAGTAATTAGGATTCGAAATAAAAGACACGAACAGCTGACTTCTTGGTGAGATGCGAAGAATAGGATATGTTTTATTAATGCTTCAACCTGTACAAAAAGGCTAAACGTTTGGGTCTAGCATTCGCTAGTATAGTCTTTCAATATAATTTGGTATCGTTCAATGAGTAATCTTTCGGGGCATGAGACCTGAAGAGGTCTGCCTGAACTGGGGGAAGGGGAGCAGCTTTTATACTAACTGTTGACGCTCGTAGCGACCCCTGGATCAGGCTAGCCATACTACTGAGTAGGCGTTCGATTCATAACATAAGTATTCATGCCCCTACAAATACATTAATTTTTTTTTTTTGCTCACTCCAGTCTCGCAGAGTGACTGGTCTCGCTGAGTGACTGGTGTTGCAGAACCTGATCTCCTTCATATTCTTGGCTTTCCCCAAACTGAAAGAATTTTTCAAATATTCCAACTAGAACTGAAGTTACAAGTTCTAGAGTGCACTCTAATATTCTAGGCAAATTAGAACATGTTTTTGTTATTATTTTCTTTAATAAATGCTATTCTATTCTAAATATTATGCAAAACTTAGATTTTCATATCTGGTCCTGCAGAAATCATTGTATCCGGTGCTGCAAAATTGGCTAGCTGCAGGACCTACTGTCTTGTGTGCCGAAAAAGTTTTCGCAAAGACTTCACTCACACCATTATATCAAAAGTGAAATCCATTGACCAATTTTTTTTTTGGTGTGGCCGTAGTAAAAAGTCCCAGCTTATTACGTCGAATACGGTATAGCCATTATGAACAAAAATAATGATTTCCTCTTTTTCTTCCTCAGCCAAGTCCAAGGAGTTGAACGAGGATGACTTTAACTTTGGAGGCTACATGCCGTCAGCGGTCACCACCCCCGGGTCCCGGCCCTCCTCCAAACGCTCCGTCAGGTAAGTAACTGTTTTAATCTTTAAGGACGCCATGTCCCTTAAAGATGACATTTGTTGTTATGATGTACCAATGACGCTAAAAGATGACATTTTGTATGTAGCCCCAGGGAGCTCCTTCCGAGGCTGCATTGTTGCATCATGACGACCAAGGGCACCATGCATTAAGGCATCATGCCATCCTTAAAGGGTTAACGGCTGCATAATGCTTTAATGCACCCTATGACTACGGTATGTCCAATAACACAACCCTGGCAAGTCTACTGGCATCATGCCGACCCCGCGGGGTGGCTACTCTCCCTATGGGACGGGGCATGATGCACCAATGTAGTGCTGGCGTTCAACTTGCCGGTGCTGCATTGGTCACTGTTGGTGTATCATGACGCCAAATGATGATGGAGCCTTGAGGTAAAACCAAGACGATAATCTACGACTTTCCATACTCTAGGATCACATTTTTGTTTGTTCAATCATAGATATAAATCAGTAAACACCTATGTGACCTTGCAGATTTGCGCGCCGGACCCTTAAGTATGTGCATAACATTAGGACAAAGATACAGTGAACGGTTTGTTTGAGTCGTTGATGGTTCAGTTCTGTTCATCAGTTTGCTATATACAAACTCAAAGCCTGGACGATTCTTCAGGATGTGATTCTATGTGAGATTGATTTGAGCAGGACTGCAGAGTGGAACTAGAATATGATTCTACAAGAATTTTAAATTGAGATATAAGATCTAAGATGGCTCGTGCCCTTAATAAGTATATGACATTAAAAAGACTAGAATCGGTTTTAAAAAAACAGTACCGGGAAAATATCAAATTAACGTGTCTAACTGTACTTTCCCCTTCCCCCAGGTTTGAGGGAGATGAGGACGAGGGGCCCCCGTCGCGGGGTGCGAGTGCGTCCAGGCGGCGGGGCGGGGGGGCGGCCGGCGTCTTAGAGGACATGATTACTAAGGACAGCCGGGACTGGCTGGACATCGCGTCTAACGAGGCCCCGAGTGGACGGGACCGGCCGCGCTCTGAGGGAAGTAACCGCAGCAAGGAGCACGAGAAACCAGGCACCGCCCAGTCGGCTGCATCAGGTACACTGTGAGGGGGTCGTGGCTTTTTTTCTTCTTTTTTGGCCGGAGGTGGGGGGGGGGGGGGGGAGGTACCTTGGGTTTTGCTGCCCAAAAAAATTGCTCTTGACTGAAAACTTTTCTACCCTGAAATTATGAGAAAATAAAAGAATTTCCTGTCATAATCTTGAAAAAAAATATTGGTCAGAAAAAAAAATCAAACCTGCCGACCCTATATTTTGGCTATGTTACTTGTAGACAACTGTTTTTTTAATCATGTTTGTTGCAAATTATACCAGAATCTTCATAGGCTTTAAGGATATGGAAGTCTTGATTGAATTACCCGGTAGTCATGAAGGTTTGAAATACACCATACCCGTAAGACCCCTCCTATAGGACGGCCACACTTATAAGCTGGACCCCCAACTTGAGAAAAAAAAATTTCCTACACAAAATAGGTTTTAAAATCGTTTTGTCTTTACTCTAATTTATTGAGAACCCCACCTATGAGCAAACAGTTTGGCTTATAGAAAATGAAAACGTCAAATAAAATTCGTCTTTTGGCGGGGTTTTACGGTAAGTCTCCGAAACCATTCACACCCTTGGAGACTGCTAATACTCTACTTGAATACTTGAAGCTATCCTATTAGAGGCCACCTCATTTTGATAACCTGGATTAAATTTACGGGTTTTAAAAGCTATTCTTCTAAGGGGCGGCGTTCAAAAAAAAGAAAAGCATGGAAAATCCCTCTTTTGGGCTACTAAATAAAGATATATTGAGAAATATCCCCTGATTCTTTTGGTCAAATTCACTAATAAATCTCGGGAGGCAGGGATAAAAAATGTTTCCCATTAGCGGATCCGTAATCCAAGTTATCAGAAAAAAACGGCTTAACTTGCAGTCTTTTCATGTCTCATTTTGTGTTACAGAGCCGGTGGACTGGCTGGGCCTGTCGCGGCTGGGGTCACCCAAGGTCACGAGTCGTGACGAGGCAGAGGAGGAGGAGCCCGTGATCCCGGAGCCATCCCGGCCCCGGTCAGGGGGCCGGGGGGGCATCCCCCGCGAGCTGCCGGACCAACCCGACGACTGGCTCGGCACCAGCTCCACCTCCGCCAAACTGAAACCCGACAAGAAAACACCAACAAAGGACAAGGACTCTGATTGGTTGGGGACCTCCGCAGCCTCCAATGCTGATTGGCTGGGAGCGTCATCAGCGTCGGGGAAGGGCACGGATTGGTTGGGTATGAAGGACAGTTCTAAGGACTCGTCTAACCCGGACGACTGGCTCGGCTTCTCTAAGGGGCAGGACACGGGCGGCAAGAGCGACGACTGGCTCGGGGTCTCCGACAAAAATAAGACACCAGCGAAGGACTCGTCAGCATCTGGCGACTACCTGGGTCTCAGCGCCGGGATTGACGACCCCTTCAAGTGAGACGCTACGCTGTTTGTTGTCAAGTTAATGCCAAGTTCTCAAGTTCAACTTTGATAAATTCCCACCTCCTTTTGTCCCCTACATGTTTTTTCCGGAGATGTTGATACATTTTAAAACCCAACTAAGAGATAGGCAGGTCGTTCAGAAATGTCACTTGCCTACCTTTGCAGGAATTCTCTTTTTGCTGGAATTTTTGTATTAAATTATGCTAATTCCCTACAGAAATTGCCCAAAGTTACAATAAGATTCCCTACTTTTGTTGACCACTGAGTGGCATCTCTGATTTCTGGTCTTAATAAATAAAATCCCCTATAAACATTTGTAAGTCGTTTGAAAAAAAAAATCGTTTTATGTAAGTTATTTGAGTTACCGTAAAACCCCACCTATAGGACGACCCCACTTATAAGCCGGACCCCCAACTTGAGAAAAAAATTCGTCCTATACAAAATAGGTTTAAAAATCGTTTTCTCTTTATTCTAATGTATTAAAACCCCACCTATAAGCCGAACCCCCAATTACAGAAAAAAGATTCGGCTTATAGAAAACAAAAACAGCAAATAAAATTCATCTTATAGGCGGGGTTGGTAGTTGTCGTTGCCTGTTGCTGTTGCTGTTGTCACGTTGCGTTGTTGGTTTGGTTGACAGAAGCTCGTCCAAGGCGCGTGCAGACGAGCGGGGCCTCGACCTCTTCTCTCCTCCTAAGGACAACAAGTAAACACACAGTTTCACTTTCACTTTCAGTTTCACTTTCAGTTTCATAACGACAGCATAGAGCTGTAATGTGTCATGGCCTTTGTCGTCATGATGCATTCATGCAGCTCACCAGCGCTGCATTCATGCATCATGTTGACTCAGGGGTGTATCAACCCTGTAGGGTCGGCATGATGCTTGAATGTAGCACTGGGCTGCATTCATGTCAAATAATGTAAAATGAGGATAATGCATTAAAGCACTAAGCGGCCCTTAAAGGATTATAGCGTTGTGCCCCTTTGTCACGCATCATGTCCCCTAATGTAGGGTCGCAATGCTGGCGGTGTTGCCTGCAAGTGCTGCGTTGGTGCATCATGACGATTGAATACGAAGCCTTGAGGCATCATGCCATCCTTGACAATTTAAGGAGATCAAGTCGTGCTATATTAGACACCATAGTTTTTACCATAATGCTGACATTTCTAAAATATGATAGCTGAAAAAAGTAAACTACATATATAACAGGAAATTAGTACTATTGTTGGAAAAACTATGCATCGTTTTATTTCCCATGTGCATGCTCTAAGTTGTAGCTTCCATGTTTCAGCGCGGCGTTCCCCTGGGAGTCAGAGGGCGCTGGTTCCCGGCGTCGGGGCAGGGCGAGGACCCCACAGAAAGGTACGCGACTCATGTAGTAATGTGTACATTCTCCAAGGGGAAGGAATAAGACAGAATAGTGCTTCAATGCAGTACCGTATTCGACGTAATAAGCGCACAGTGCGCTTAAAAAAATATTATTGACACCTTTTAGTAGTTAAGAGTTTAAATAGAGTCAAAAATTGAGATATTTTTAGTTATTTGTAGTATGAATGAAAATCGAGGGGTGTGCGCTTATTACGTTGAATACGGTAGGTCCGTTTATAGGTATGGAGTGCTATGGCAGCACTCCATGGCATGACATGTTGACGACAAATGAACATAGGGAGTGATCATTTTTTAACAACGGGGGTGGGGGGAGAGGCAAAAAATTTCGACCCCTCTTGGGCCGACCTGTTTTAAGCGAAAAAAAACAACACACGTTAATATGTGACTATACATGGGTAGCCAGAATTATGGCCGTGTCGTTTTTTAGCTAAGGTGCCGTGTCAATTTTTATTCTTTACATTCTAGTCCTTAATTTCCTGTCCGTCGATTTTTAAACCCCCCGTGTCGCACGTGTCGATTTTTACCCATAGATAGTCACTAATATGCTTCAAAGGGTTCACACGTGTGCCAGTTTTTTAAGAATTTCAACCCCATGACTGCTGTTAACAGTTAGTTGCTGTAGGTGGGGGCCCAGTCTCAGACTGTTCTCTGTTGTTATTGTAGGTGGCAGGTCGCAGAGTCCTGGGGCCGGGTCCCCTAAGCGGCCTGCCTCCCCTCGCGGCCCATCCCCGGCCGACAGTCCCCGCGACCTGCTCGCCACCCTCGACGCTCTCAAGAAGATGGACCAGCCCAAGAAACCCGGCCCTGTGAAGGCCACGCCCCTCTCCACGGCTGCCCCCACCGCCCCCGCGCCTACCGCCCCTGCCCAGGCCCCCCCGTCTACAGGGGCCCCCCCGGGGGGGAGTCACGGACTGTCCGACCCCTTTGCTCTGAGTACTCCCACTGCCTCCACAGGAATGGTCACCGGCGGTATCAGTGGTATGGGCGCACAAGGTGAGCGCGTTTTGTTCTCAACCCCTAATGTTAGAAACAAATTTGACTTACAGAAGAAATATTAATGATAAGTTTTTGCCATATTCTTATACATACATGTATTAAAACCTCGCCTATAAGTCAACCCCCTATATCTGAGGAAAATTATATAAAAAGAAATTAAATTGACTTATAATCGACAAAAAATACTGATTTTTTTTCCCCGCTAGAAAAATGAAGTTCTTATTGCTGAATCAACATTGTAGCAAAAGTCAATATTTAATGTAACAAATAGAAGTCATAATATGCTAACTCAGTACCTGTTCTCCATATACAGGTAGCTATGGGGGGTTAGCGGGGGCTAACACTAACAGACTATACTCTATATACAGGTAGCTATGGGGGGTTAGCGGGGGCTAACACTAACAGACTATACTCTATGTGCAGGTAGCGTGTCCAGTTACGGGGGGTTAGCGGGGGCTAACACTAACAGCGCCCAGGTGGAGGAGTTCAGACGGCAGGAGGACATGTTCCGCAAACAGCAGCAACAGCTCATGGAGCAACAACAGAAACAACAGGTCAGACATCAGACAATACCTTAACATTATACATTGAAATGTTTGAGAATAGAATTTTAAATAGAGCGATAGTGCCGCGGGTTCGCTCAGACACTGAATAAGAGAAATAACCTTCAATTTCTTACTGTAAAACCTCACGTACAAGCCTACCGTAAAACCCCGCCTTTAAGACGGCCTTGTTTTGGGATTTATTTTTACCAACTAGGGGGTCGTCTTAAAGGCGGGGTTTTCTTATGTAGGATTAAAGAGGAAACCATTGTAAATTTTTTTCACATACAGGGGGGTCGTCTTAAAGGCGAGGTCGTCTTAAAGGAGGGGTTTTACGGTAACTCGCAAATAAGCCGCACCCCTGACTTTGACAAATTCTATAAGCCACACAGGGGATTTGATATTAAGGCAACTTTAGTACAACACTGTAGTATGCATCTAAAAACTTGCGTATAAGCCACACCTTGACTTTGTAATAATCATATAAGCTGCACTGGCGATCTGACTTGTGTACTAGCTAGCCATGGCCGATACGCAAAGTTTTACAGTAAAAAAAAACATTTGTATCGCTCCCTCGCACCTTTTTTGTCCTGAAAATCAAATCAATTGATGACCTTTTTCTCGGTGGTTCAGATGGAGCAGCAGAGAGTGATGGCGGAGCAGCAGGAGCGGCGCCGACAGCAGATGCAGCAAATGCAGCAAGCACAGCAGCAGATGCAGCAGCAGATGTTGGAGCAGCAGATGCAGCAGCCCTCCATGATGTCTGGCAGCATGATGTCTGGGGGCATGATGCCCGGGATGGGCTTCGGTTCCTCCATGCTCGGGGACGAGCTGCTCGGGCAGGTCAGTTACCTACTCAGATATACAGGATGTGTTATTTGGGTGTGTCCATGGGCTACTGTCCTTGAACCTTGTATCCATGTCCTTGTATTGTCCTGACCTTGGGGTCTCCTTACCTCAGTCTGGAATGCAAAATGCAATGTGTCCTCAGGACGTTAAACTTCCAAACAATCAATCAGTCTCCTGACCTTGGGGCCTCCTGTCCTTGTACTGTCCTGACCTTGGGGCCTCCTGTCCTTGGGTCTCCTGACCTTGGGGCCTCCTGACCTTGGGGCCTCCTGTCCTTGGGTCTCCTGACCTTGGGGCCTCCTGTCAGGGGTATTGTTGTTGTTACTAGCGGCTGCTTTGTTGTTGATGTTGTTGACGGCTGTATTGTTGTTGTTGTTACCAACGGTTGCGTTGTTGATGTTGTTGACGGCTTTATTGTTGTTACTAACAGCTGTATTGTTCTTGTTACTAATGGCTGTTGTTGTTGTTGCAGGTGAAGCGTCTGGAGATGGAGAAGATGCACCTGATGACTCTGCTGGACACCACCAGGGTGCAGCACGGGGAGGAGATGAAGCTGCTCGACGACTCACACAAGTAGGTCACGTTATATAACCCCGCAAGTAGGTCATGTTATATAACCCGCAAGTAGGTCATGTTATATAACTCCACAAGTAGGTCATGTTATATAACCCCACAAGTAGGTCATGTTATATAAGCCCACAAGTAGGTCATGTTATATAACCCCACAAGTAGGTCATGTTATATAAGCCCACAAGTAGGTCATGTTATATAACCCCACAAGTAGGTCATGTTATATAACCCCACAAGTAGGTCATGTTATATAACCCCACAAGTAGGTCATGTTATATAACCCTACAAGTAGGTCATGTTATAATATAACCCCGCAAGTAGGTCATGTTATATAACCCCGCAAGTAGGTCATGTTATATAAGCCCACAAGTAGGTCACGTTGCATAAGCCCATGAGAAGGTCACGTTATATAAGCCCACAAGTAGGTCAAATTATATAAGCCCACAAGTAGTTCATGCTATATAAGCCCACAAGTAGGTCATGTTATATAACCCCACAAGTAGGTCATGTTATATAACCCCGCAAGTAGGTCATGTTATATAACCCCACAAGTAGGTCATGTTATATAACCCCACAAGTAAGTCATGTTATATAACCCCACAAGAAGGTCATGTTATATAACCCCGCAAGTAGGTCATGTTATATAACCCCACAAGTAGGTCATGTTATATAACCCTGCAAGTAGGTCATGTTATATAACCCCACAAGTAGGTCATGTTATATAACCCCACAAGTAGGTCATGTTATATAACCCCACAAGTAGGTCATGTTATATAACCCCACAAGTAGGTCATGTTATATAACCCCACAAGTAGGTCATGTTATATAACCCCACAAGTAGGTCATGTTATATAACCCCACAAGTAGGTCATGTTATATAACCCCACAAGTAGGTCATGTTATATAACCCCACAAGTAGGTCATGTTATATAAGCCCACAAGTGGGTCATGTTATATAACCCCACAAGTAGGTCATGTTATATAACCCTGCAAGTAGGTCATGTTATATAACCCTGCAAGTAGGTCATGTTATATAACCCCACAAGTAGGTCATGTTATATAACCCCACAAGTAGGTCATGTTATATAAGGCCAAAAGTAGGCCTAGTTATATAACATGTAGGTCAAGTGGGAGAGAATGGATTTTGGCTGGGGTGGGCCAAAGTAATGTCATTCCTTTGCAAAAAATACCATTGTCTTTTATGTAAACCTGATCTGAAAATGTATAAATCTTGATTTTATTTCAGAAAGCGTGTTGAGATGATGGAAGAATCTTGGAACAGAAGGGAACAGCGGTAGGCTCCCATTCTGTTCTCACATTTATTAACTCTTGATAAAAGCTGTTTTACAAACTCAGCTGAAGATGTACCTGTAGCACCATGAATGGAAAACTAAATATACAACATAATAATGGAAATTCAGTGTTTAAAAAAATTACTAACAGAATACATAAGTAAATACTTATTTGTACCTAATATCAGTAGAATTTAGTATTTATTTTTTTGAAATACAAGATACCCTATGCTTTAGCACTGAAGGGCCGTATTCAATGCCCCCATTGAATACAATGTGGCCGTATTCAATGGGCTGGGAAAAGTGTTTTAAAAAAAATTAATTGGCTTCAAATAAAAAATAAACACAAATGCCAACTACATTGATACTGTCTCTGATGTATTTCACTCGTGGGGGCTGGGGCCATATCCCACTCAGCCTGCGGCTTCGTGGGATATGGCCCCAGCCCCCACTCATGAAATACAACAGAGACAGTATCAATGGGCGTTGGCATTTGCCTATGTATTAAAAGTTAACAAATAATATGAGGTTAAAGTCTGACTGCCTGCAGGCTCCGTGAGGAGAGTGAGTTCCTGATGACTCAGGGGCAGAAGAAGGCGGAGCTGGTGGAGCAGGACAAGTCAGACCTGGTGGAGGCGCACCTCAGGAAGCAGGACATATGGGACCGGGAACACCGCGCTGAGGTGGAGCGCATACGGGAACAGCACAGGTAGTTCTAACTCCAGGTTGTGTGTCATGGCGGTGACCTTGTGTGTCATGGCGATGACTGGTGTGTCATGGAGGTGACCTTGTGTGTCACCAAGGTCAGCTTGTGTGTCATGGAGGTGACCTTGTGTGTCACCAAGGTCAGCTTGTGTGTCATGGAGGTCACCTTGTGTGTCATGGCCATGACCTTGTGTGTCATGGAGGTGACCTTGTGTGTCATGGCCATGACCTTGTGTGTCATGGAGGTGACCTTGTGTGTCATGGTGATGACCTTGTGTGTCATGGAGGTGACCTTGTGTGTCACCAAGGTCAGCTTGTGTGTCATGGAGGTGACCTTGTGTGTCACCAAGGTTAGCTTGTGTGTCATGGAGGTGACCTTGTGTGTCATGGCGATGACCTTGTGTGTCATAGAGGTGACCTTGTGTGTCATGGCCATGACCTCGTGTGTCATGGAGGTGACCTTGCGTGTCATGGAGGTGACCTTGTGTGTCATGGCGATGACCTTGTGTGTCATGGAGGTGACCTTGCGTGTCATGGCGATTGGGATGTCATTGACATATGCATCCAATTTATGTCGATGACAATTATTGACATATAGTTATCAATATATCAATGTATTGCAATATAATAGGTGAACTATTAAGTACCTCTGGAACACTGTTTATTGCCCTTATAAGCTGAGAAAAGAACAAAACAAAGGTCAATGCTAGCATGAACACCATTCCCATTGTCTTCACTGAAAATATTCACAAAATAATCATCAATACGAAAAACAAAACTCCCAGCCTTAAATACTGTGGGATAGGAATCTGACCTAAGGCCGGTTGAAAGGATAAGTACCCCAAACTGTAAGCTCAATGTTCAGACTTAGGACACTATGTATATTATCCCCCCCCCCATCCCTTAGTAAACATGAAGGAAAACAACCTTTCCAAGGGTGCACTGGATGCTAGGACATTCAGGTACCATGATACAAGTGCATACTTTGTTTTCTGCACTGCCAGAGAACAATTTCTCATGAAAAAAATATTGACATAATTGTATTGACATATCAAAATTGTCAATATAATATATTGACATATTGACATAATAGCGATATGTCAATAAAGCGAATGTCAATGACATCCCTACATGGCGATGACCTTGCATGTCATGTAGGTGACCTTATGTGTCATGGTGATGACCTTGTGTGTCATGGCAATGACCTTATGTGTCATGGTGACGACCTTGTGTGTCATGGCAATGACCTTGTGTCACAAAGGTGACCTTGCGTGTCATGGCAGTGACCTTGCATAGTCATCTTGTGTGTCGCTACGGTCACTGTGTGTCACCAAGGTCACCTTGTATATCTAGCTAGGTGTCACTTTTTGTTGTTTTTTCTTGACTATTATGGTGAACTAATCATCGAGGGAGTCATGCATTGAGCCCATAGCGGGAGGGGAGTGGCTTACTACTAGAACATTTTTCGTATATCTAAAACTCAGGTCAGGGTGTGTGTTTGTGTTACAGGTTGGACATGGAGGGGGTGCGGAGGGAGCACGAGGCGTCCTTGGACCGGGTGAGGCGTGCTAAGGAGCAGGAGATCGAGGCGGTGGCCAACCAGCACTCGACCACCGAGAACCTGCGCGGGGTGCTGGACCAGATCTCTGTCAACACCCGCGGCCTCAACGACCTCCAGTCACAGGTGCAGCTCAAACACAACCTGTCTCTGGACGAACGGGAGCTGTCGGCCCGCAGCCGGGACGAGCAACTCAAAGGTACGTGTAGTAACGGGGGGTGTCGGGACGAGCAACTCAAAGGTACGTGTAGTAACGGGGGGTGTCGGCCCACAGCCGGGACGAGCAACTCAAAGGTACGTGTAGTAACGGGGGGTGTCGGCCTGTAGCCGGGACGAGCAGCTCAAAGGTACGTGTAGTAACGGGGGGTGTCGGGACGAGCAACTCAAAGGTACGTGTGGTAACGGGGGGTGTCGGGACGAGCAACTCAAAGGTACGTGTAGTAACGGGGGGTGTCGGGACGAGCAACTCAAAGGTACGTGTAGTAATGGGGGGTGTCGGGACGAGCAACTCAAAGGTACGTGTAGTAACGGGGGGTGTCGGGACGAGCAACTCAAAGGTACGTGTAGTAACGGGGGGTGTCGGGACGAGCAACTCAAAGGTACGTGTAGTAACGGGGGGTGTCGGGACGAGCAACTCAAAGGTACGTGTAGTAATGGGGGGTGTCGGGACGAGCAACTCAAAGGTACGTGTAGTAACGGGGGGTGTCGGGACGAGCAACTCAAAGGTACGTGTAGTAACGGGGGGTGTCGGGACGAGCAACTCAAAGGTACGTGTAGTAACGGGGGGTGTCGGGACGAGCAACTCAAAGGTACGTGTAGTAACGGGGGGTGTCGGGACGAGCAACTCAAAGGTACGTGTAGTAACGGGGGGTGCCGGGACGAGCAACTCAAAGGTACGTGTAGTAACGGGGAGGTGTTGGGGCGAGCAACTCAAAGGTACGTGTAGTAACGGTGGGTGTCGGGACGAGCAACTCAAAGGTACGTGTAGTAACGGGAGGTGTCGGCTCGCAGCCGGGACGAGCAACTCAAAGGTACGTGTAGTAAAGGGGGGTGTCGGCCCCAGCCGGGACGAGCAACTCAAAGGTACGTGTAGTAACGGGGGGTGTCGGGACGAGCAACTCACAGGTACGTGTAGTAACGGGGAGGTGTCGGGACGAGCAACTCACAGGTACGTGTAGTAACGGGGGGTGTCGGGACGAGCAACTCAAAGGTACGTGTAGTAACGGGGAGGTGTCAGGACGAGCAACTCACAGGTACGTGTAGTAACGGGGGGTGTCGGGACGAGCAACTCAAAGGTACGTGTAGTAACTGGGGGTGTCGGGACGAGCAGCTCAAAGGTACGTGTAGTAACGGGGGGTGTCGTGACGAGCAACTCAAAGGTAGATGAAGACCTAGAGTACCCTGAAACCTATCTGAAAAGCCTATCTCCATTATAAGCTGACCGCCTACTTTGAAAGAATATTATAAGCCGAATCAGGGCCCAATCAAACACGGTTTAATTGTAATTTATTTGATAAAAAACCTCCCTTATAAGTCTACTTACCTTTTTATCGAGATAATGTTATACGCCTATCAATCTAAAAAGAAACCAAATGGTCTGCTTCTTTTATCAGAAGTTTCATGCTAGAATAATTTTTGTTTCTTTCTGTTTCTGGGCCTGCATAACAAATTAAAAACTGAATACCACTCAGTGAAGTTACAATATTTACTTGAATGTGTGGTTACAACCTCTACTTTATTCCGTCGCCCCACCAGCTCTCCATGACCGGCTGGCCCGGCAGCACCAGGACAATGAGCAGGAGCGGGCGCGCCTACAGGGTCTGCTGTCCAAGCTGGAGGCTCAGCTCACCGAGCAGGTCCGCAGCAACGAGGAGGTGAGGCCCTCCTTTAGTAGCCGACATTGTTATGTTTTCCACCTCTCCACTTAGGCCAAATAAAAAAAAAATTTGTTTCAGCTAACATGGGAAGAAACTCTAGGGTCGGTAGGTCGGATTTTTTTTTTTTTTACTTTCCCTCTAAAATTGATTCAAAAAAGTGTAAAGATGGGGAAAAATTTTTCCTAAATTTTGTAAACCTAAAATTGACCCCAAAAAAGTATAAAAATATAAAAATGTCTTCAAAATTGCATAAAAAAACGTAGGGTCGGCCCTGTTTAGATAGGGTCGGTCGGGTGACCTGAAACAAACCTTCTTTTTTTTTTTGGCCTTATGTGGGAATTCTTACATTTCCCCTAGGTTTTGTGATAAAATTATGTTCAATTCTCATAGAAGGGTCTGAAAATCTAAAAAATAATTAATTTGTTACTGTAGTGTACTTATAAAAACTCTTCTATAAGGCCACTTAAAATTGATTGTCAGCTTTGCGGACAGCGCCCGCATCCTCTCAAAAGGGCCGCATGGGTGCTTTTTTTCACCTTTTGAGATAGAAAAAGCCTAAAATGGCTGCATCTAAAAAAATTCCCAAGACAAGTTGTAGAATGAGCAATTTTTCAGTTGATAATAAGGGTAGAAACCTAATTTAAAAGGGGTTTTAGATATAATTTTCAATGGCAAACCATCAATTTTACTACATAAATGTATTAGTATTATATCCCCGTATACAGGAGAAGTGGCGGGTGCTCATACACCCTATATACATGTACCATGTACCACACAGTACCATACAGTACCACATAGTACCATACCTCTACTATACCTAGTGTTATAACCCCGTATACAGGAGAAGTGGCGGGTGCGGCAGGAGGAGGGTCGCCTGCAGGCTCATACACCCTATATACATGTACCACATAGTACCACACAGTACCACACAGTACCATACATATACTCTACCATACCTCTACTATACCTAGTGTTATAACCTTGTATGTACAGGAGAAGTGGCGGGTGCGGCAGGAGGAGGGTCGCCTGCAGGCTCATACACCCTATATACATGTACCATGTACCACACAGTACCATACATATACTCTACCATACCTCTACTATACCTAGTGTTATAACCTTGTATGTACAGGAGAAGTGGCGGGTGCGGCAGGAGGAGGGTCGCCTGCAGGCCGCTCAGGACGCCCTGGAGAAGGAGAAGTCGGTCGTCATGCAGCAACTTAAACGGGACCGGGAGAACATACAGAAGTCAAAGGTGACTAGCTACTGCAGGGCCACCGCCCCCGGGACTAGCCCCATATTCTGTAGGCCCTTATTTTTTGGAAATACAAGATGTCCTATGCTTTAGCACTGAAGGGCTGTATTCAATGGCACCATTAAATATAATGTGGCCGTATTCAATGGGCTAAGAAAAAGTAGTTTTCCCTTAATAAAATGGCTTCAAATAAGAAAATAAACACAAATGCCAACTACATTGATACCGCTCTGATGTATTTCACTCATGGTGGCTGGGGCGCATCCCACTCAGCCTGTGGCTTCGTGGGATACTGCCCCAGCCCCCACTCGTGAAATACAACAGAGACGGTATCAATGGGCGTTGACATTTGTCTATATATATATATTCTTTGAGACTGTTGGCCAACATTCCCTGGGACTGTAGGCCGATATTGCTGGGAACTGAGGCCTTAATTCCCTGGGGCTTAAGATGAACTTAATAGTCTAAATATCATATTGCAATACATTGATATATTGACAACTATATGTCAATGATCGTCATCGACATAATTTGGATGTCAATGACATCCCTATATTTCATACCAAAATTACATTATATGTCATTTTGATAAAAAGCACCCCTGGAGTAGCCTAGGCCCCCCTCCCCCCTCCGCCACATTCATAAATAGTACAGGGTAACAATTTCCTTCAGCATTAAAGATTAATAAAATTACTATAATAGAAAGCACTTTTCCTCTGAGCATACTTTGTCTGTTATGGCAAACTTTTCGGCTCTATTTTACCTAACTCTATGATTACTAGTTTATGTCAGAGTCAACCAATTGTGGACTATATATATGCCTTCCTCCATCTCGCCTGAGGGTACCAGTGATAACTGCATTCATTCGCATATCCACTATTCAGTAGAATAACCCGATAAATTGAAAAAATGGAATTGTCCCCCAGGACCAGTTGCTGGAGGAGCAGAAGACAGTGTTGGCCCAGCTGTACGAGGAGCGGAGACAGCTGGCCCAGGAGCGGGCCGCCTTCGACATGGACTTCAAACTCAACAACGAGAAGGCACAGCGGGAGAACATCAAGAACGTCAAGGTACGCACCGCTCAGTTAGTACTCAATATGACTTGTGTATGTGTATGTAACTCCAGAAACCGATAATAGACCTGGATGTATTCATCTCTTATACCCTTGTGAAGTGCATTTTGTCACTCTATAGCTATATCTGTGTACAGCGGCCACTGCAGTGTCCAAAGAACAAATTCAGACAGCATTTCAGAAAATGGGAAATCTGAAGTCTAAATCTATGATTGGCTCATATTCAGGCACTGCTGGTGCTGCTAACTGGTGGGGAATGAAGGAACTAGATTGATTTGATGCCAGCATGAGAGGTATCCTATCCATTTGGATTCAGAGCAAGGACCAGAACAGGCTCTATAAGCGTGACATCCACTTTGTTGACATTGTCGCAGCAAGATTCTAGTTTTCAGAATTTTCTCTCTAGCCTGACTTACATCCCTGTACAACTAGGCCCACTTTACGTCTACATTTAGTAAAGCCAGAAATCCAGTAGACATACAACTCAGAGCCTAATGTAACTAATTGAAGAATGGAGCAGCGATATACTTAGCTGGGTTCCCAATGGTTTGATGTTTGAATTTACTTGTCGAGAGGGAATAGAGGTGTTGCAATAAGTTGTCGATAGCCACACGGTCAGGAGGCTGATGCAAATATGATCCTCAGGGACCTTTCTTCTATCACCTAAATAAAAGAACATATTAAAATAAATCTCTGTACGTCTGCAGACGGGGGCAGAGCTGGAGGGCTCTGTGCGCATCATTAACGATGAGAAGGGCCGGTTAGCCCAGCAGCTGGACGACCTGCGGGCAGAGCGGGAGACGCTCGGGAAGGAACGGGCCGAGATAGAGCAGCAACAACACGACCTTAACGTGGAGAAGGAGAAACTAGAGACCATCGCCCTGCAGGTCAGGCAGAGGTCAAAGGACATAGAGGACATGTGTCTGGTAAGTAGCAGGTCAGGCAGAGGTCACATAGAGGACATGTGTCTGGTAAGTAGCAGGTCAGGCAGAGGTCACATAGAGGTCATGTGTCTGGTAAGTAGCAGGTCAGGCAGAGGTCGAAGGACATGGAGGTCATGTGTCTGGTAAGTAGCAGGTCAGGCAGAGGTCAAAGGACATAGAGGACATGTGTCTGGTAAGTAGCAGGTCAGGCAGAGGTCACATAGAGGTCATGTGTCTGGTAAGTAGCAGGTCAGGCAGAGGTCGAAGGACATAGAGGTCATGTGTCTGGTAAGTAGCAGGTCAGGCAGAGGTCAAAGGACATAGAGGACATGTGTCTGGTAAGTAGCAGGTTAGGCAGAGGTCACATAGAGGTCATGTGTCTGGTAAGTAGCAGGTCAGGCAGAGGTCACATAGAGGTCATGTGTCTGGTAAGTAGCAGGTCAGGCAGAGGTCACATAGAGGTCATGTGTCTGGTAAGTAGCAGGTCAGGCAGAGGTCACACAGAGGTCATGTGTCTGGTAAGTAGCAGGTCAGGCAAAGGTCACACAGAGGTCATGTGTCTGGTAAGTAGCAGGTCAGACAGAGGTCACATAGGGGTCATGTGTCTGGTAAGTAGCAGGTCAGGCAGAGGTCACATAGGGGTCATGTGTCTGGTAAGTAGCAGGTCAGGCAGAGGTCACATAGGGGTCATGTGTCTGGTAAGTAGCAGGTCAGGCAGAGGTCGAAGGACATAGAGGTCATGTGTCTGGTAAGTAGCAGGTCAGGCAGAGGTCAAAGGACATAGAGGACATGTGTCTGGTAAGTAGCAGGTTAGGCAGAGGTCACATATAGGTCATGTGTCTGGTAAGTAGCAGGTCAGGCAGAGGTCACATAGAGGACATGTGTCTGGTAAGTAGCAGGTCAGGCAGAGGTCACATAGAGGTCATGTGTCTGGTAAGTAGCAGGTCAGGCAGAGGTCGAAGGACATGGAGGTCATGTGTCTGGTAAGTAGCAGGTCAGGCAGAGGTCAAAGGACATAGAGGACATGTGTCTGGTAAGTAGCAGGTCAGGCAGAGGTCACATAGAGGTCATGTGTCTGGTAAGTAGCAGGTCAGGCAGAGGTCGAAGGACATAGAGGTCATGTGTCTGGTAAGTAGCAGGTCAGGCAGAGGTCAAAGGACATAGAGGACATGTGTCTGGTAAGTAGCAGGTTAGGCAGAGGTCACATAGAGGTCATGTGTCTGGTAAGTAGCAGGTCAGGCAGAGGTCACATAGAGGTCATGTGTCTGGTAAGTAGCAGGTCAGGCAGAGGTCACATAGAGGTCATGTGTCTGGTAAGTAGCAGGTCAGGCAGAGGTCACACAGAGGTCATGTGTCTGGTAAGTAGCAGGTCAGGCAAAGGTCACACAGAGGTCATGTGTCTGGTAAGTAGCAGGTCAGACAGAGGTCACATAGGGGTCATGTGTCTGGTAAGTAGCAGGTCAGGCAGAGGTCACATAGGGGTCATGTGTCTGGTAAGTAGCAGGTCAGGCAGAGGTCACATAGGGGTCATGTGTCTGGTAAGTAGCAGGTCAGGCAGAGGTCGAAGGACATAGAGGTCATGTGTCTGGTAAGTAGCAGGTCAGGCAGAGGTCAAAGGACATAGAGGACATGTGTCTGGTAAGTAGCAGGTTAGGCAGAGGTCACATATAGGTCATGTGTCTGGTAAGTAGCAGGTCAGGCAGAGGTCACAAAGAGGTCATGTGTCTGGTAAGTAGCAGGTCAGACAGAGGTCACATAGAGATCATGTGTCTGGTAAGTAGCAGGTCAGGCAGAGGTCACACAGAGGTCATGTGTCTGGTAAGTAGCAGGTCAGGCAGAGGTCACACAGAGGTCATGTGTCTGGTAAGTAGCAGGTCAGGCAGAGGTCACATAGGGGTCATGTGTCTGGTAAGTAGCAGGTCAGGCAGAGGTCACATAGGGGTCATGTGTCTGGTAAGTAGCAGGTCAGACAGAGGTCACATAGAGGTCATGTGTCTGGTGAGTAGCAGGTCAGACAGAGGTCACATAGAGGTCATGTGTCTGGTAAGTAGCAGGTCAGACAGAGGTCACATAGAGGTCATGTGTCTGGTAAGTAGCAGGTCAGGCAGAGGTCACATAGAGGTCATGTGTCTGGTAAGTAGCAGGTCAGGCAGAGGTCACATAGAGGTCATGTGTCTGGTAAGTAGCAGGTCAGGCAGAGGTCACATAGAGGTCATGTGTCTGGTGAGTAGCAGGTCAGACAGAGGTCACATAGAGGTCATGTGTCTGGTGAGTAGCAGGTCAGACAGAGGTCACATAGAGGTCATGTGTCTGGTGAGTAGCAGGTCAGACAGAGGTCACATAGAGGTCATGTGTCTGGTAAGTAGCAGGTCAGGCAGAGGTCACACAGAGGTCATGTGTCTGGTAAGTAGCAGGTCAGACAGAGGTCACATAGAGATTATGTGTATGGTGAGTAATATATATATGAATGTAGCACTAGCAGGTCAGGAGAGTGGCACCCTAAATATATATCTAATTCTAAAATAAATCATATATATAAAGTTTAAAATACTTAATACTTCCTGCGAAT
The DNA here is from genome assembly GCA_947462335.1 of Harmothoe impar. Taxonomy (NCBI): domain Eukaryota; kingdom Metazoa; phylum Annelida; class Polychaeta; order Phyllodocida; family Polynoidae; genus Harmothoe; species Harmothoe impar. The sequence continues at coordinate 2,696,212 of OX381706.1, forward strand.
CCAAAAAGAATGAACCATTTCATTAAAAATGTACAAAAAATTATCAAAAAGGCTCAAAATTGAAATAAAAATGTGTACATTTTTTGTGGATATACCTGTTACTTTATTATCTGTAATTGATGTTGTGGTCCAGATGGCGGCCCAGGCGCGGGAGGCAGGGGAGGCGGCGCTGGGGGAGGCGAGACGTCTGGAGGGTGACCAGGTACAGCGTCTGTCTGCCATCCAGGCACAGCTACAGACCCTGCACACCAAGGAGCGCCAGATAGCTCAGGTAGGACTCTATACGGGGGAGAGCCTATGCTGGTTCCAGAGGCAGGTACCAGGAGGCTCAGGTAGTCGTGTGTCAAGCCTCCATTTTCCCCCTTTGTGCAGTTTACTTTTGAGGGTTCTCTCCCATTTACTATTTGTTTATATTCTGTATAAACTAGATCAATGTTTTCCCCATGACATTGTCTTTAATTAGATAGCTTACAGCAATGTGAATTGTTTCAAATCTCAGAGAAATAGAGCATTAACACCTCTATGGGTGACCACATGTCAGTCAGTCAGAGTGTAATTAATGCATTGTCTGCCAATCAGGCTAAGTCCCTCACTTCAGACCTGAGACAATGGGGAGGTGATTAAGATAACGGTGGGATGTCACCCATTAGTCTTATCAGTCTTATCTGTGGCCATTGTTCCTAGGTGTGAACAGTGGCTGATAACAGATTTACCCACAATGCACTGCTCTGAGTCAATTCAATTCAATTCAATTCAATTCAATTCAATTCAATTTTATTCACACACAACCCCTTTCGGGGCAAAGGAGAAAGGATAAGATAATACATGCCGGGTGTAGCCGAAAGTTACATTGGCATCACCGGATACATATATGCCATGAACATGTGTTTACAGGTGTAGCATATAAAATAAGTTAAATACATAAATGGACTAGATACATAGAGTAGCACCATTCCTAGTCAGATCTATGATAATGAGGTTGAACATAAATGTGTTCAGTGTACAAACTTAGCTGTCATGCGTAGTTTCAATGGACGACTAACCTGAATACACAGGTGACTAATCTATATGTACATATATTACAAGTCAAGCTATTGTTGTGTTAGACAGCAAGATATAAATAAAGCTGACATGGTCTCGCAAGATAAGGATGGGACAGAGCATGCAGTCACCTGAATGAGTGAAGAGGACGTAGCACCATGCCACCCATATTAGCACCTCAGTTCAGATTTGAACTGTTGTTTATTTTGTAGGTTTCTGTTGTCTCTTTTCCATCCTTTTCTTCACGTCAGGGGACAGTTAGAAAATGGCGGCTCCCATGCCATGTAGGCTATCCTCCCTATAGCACAGAGGGGGCCTGCGAACAAGATCTCAAGCAGAACTCGTGTCGTTCTTGTGCACGCCTGGGATAGCTCTCCTAGGTGCGCGGACAAACGTTAGCAGCGCAACCTTAATACAGAATTAAGATTGTCTTAATTATCTTAAAATGTGTCTTAATCTTAAAATTAGACTTAATCCTGACTAGTATGTAATGGGGGGCCATGCCCCCAACCCCTGTTTTTTCTCTTCTTTTTCTTTTCTTTTCGATGTTATTGTTGTCTCATCTGGGATATTAATTTTTCACTATACAAAACAGAGCTGCCTTAGATTAAGACATTTTAAGATGTTCTTGTGTCATGACTCATGATCTCTACACGAGAAAATATGAATAATTTTTCCCAAGAAGTACACAAGATATCTTGCATCATACTCCCGGGAATTTCTCGTTATTCTATGTGTGGACAAATTTTGTTAAGAGCTAAATGAGAAATTTTCTGGTGTCATATACTTGGGAAGTAAAGCTGGGGAAACACACATCACAATTGAACATGAAGATTGTTCACTATTCTTTAATATGCCAAGTCCTTAATACCAGCATTAATTATGCCTTAATGCACCGTGGCCTTTGTCGGCATGATGCATGAATGCAGCCCTGGCGTGTAACTCTCCATGGCTGCATTCGTGCATCATGCTGAACGGAAACAGATCACTGCTGGGCTGCTGAACAGTTTCATAATATATATATATATATATATATGTATTTACAAAGTACTATTCTAAATTATGTACTTACAAACATTGTATTAAAAGCTAATTTAGAGGTAGTATGAATGACCATGTTACATGATCATTCCTACATCCTATAATGGCGGCTACAAACGCCGCATAATATGACGCTTAACGTTCATATAGTACTCGGAACATCGGAGAAATACTGTGGAGTGCAGAAAATGATCTATAAGGTCTTATATCTACCTCAGGATAAAATAAAATGAATAATCAATCAATCAATTAAATTGCCATGTTGTATTGTCTAGGAGCGGCTGAGTCTAGCTAAGGAGCGGCAGAGTATTGAGAGTAACGCCAAGTCGTTGATGTGTGTGTCGTGTCGTACCCCGGTCAGGGACACCCCCGGCCCCGGCATGACCCTGGTTACTGCTGGCCTGCAGTCCACTCAAGGTGAGCCCCAATCTATCGCAAGATATTGACGCTAGACGTCTCCACCCGTGGGACTGAATTATATCTCTGTAAGGCTCAGCTCTCCATCACTCTCCAATATCCACCGCTGGATAATGGCCGCCACCCATAGTTAGTCAGTACCAAACCTCTGCTGGAGAGTGAAGGCTACGTTGGAGACTTGAGGCGCGCAGAGACTACTCTGCCGCAGACTGGGTGAGCCCACGCCTCCCACGTCTTATTCACATGCCACCAGGGGGCTTAAAGTTATGTCTGTGCCGTCCAGGGGGAGCGGCGGATGAGGACAGGTGTGGTCGACCCTGTTGCTAGACCGAAAATGTGACACAGACCAAAAAAATCTTTTGCGGAAAGCCTTCCAGGGTGCTTAAAGTTACCGTAAAACCTCGGCTATAAGCAGAATTTTATTTGGCGTTTTTATTTGTTATAAGCCGAATTTTAAGCCCAAAACTCTCATTCGGCTTATAGGTGAGGTTTTAATAATGTAGAAACATGGTGAAAACAAATTTCAAGCACTTTTGTTATAAGCCAAATCTTTACTCCCAAACTCACATTCGGCTTATAGCCAAGGTCGGCTTATAGCCAAGGTTTTACGGTAATCTCAATTTTGTAGTAAAAATTTAATTGACCCTGAAAAAAATAAATCCTTACCATTTTGCTATTTACTAGTCTAAAGCTGAGAGAAGGAGCACTTATTTTTAAAAAGCCAACATGTCACTATGGCTATTAAGGGCCAGGCCCAATCAAAAATCTAAAGCCCTCTCAAGGAGAAATGTCAATATTTTGGCACCCTCAGGCCAAAATTCGCAGACCAATTCCCCTGTAGATAAAAGGTTACCGCTCGCCAAGTTGAATGCACCTTCACTCCCGTAACTTTAAATCCTTCACTTGGGACATCAGAATGGTTGGTTATGCACCAAAGTACACACATGTGCCTCTTTCTCTTACAGAGAGCCTGTTAGGACGTAAGATGACACCCGCCGCCTCCAACCTCCTGTCTGCCCTCGACCCTGACCTCCGTGCCAAGGTCACGGCGCTCGACTCTGTGTCAGCAGAGATAGAGATGGACCGGTCCATCCGCATGTGGAGGATCGCCGCCAAAAAGGTTTCTCACAATTCTACATTTGCTGTTCATGGTATTTGTTTACTAATCAGGACATACGGTATATACCGTAAAACCCCGCCTTTTAGACGGATTTTATTTGGGATAATTTTTTTGCACAAGACGAATTTTATCCCAAAGTTAGGGGGTCGTCTTAAAGGCGGGGTTTTCTAAAATTTGATTTGGAAAATGTTGGGGAAAATAATCCAGAATAAAGGGTTGCAAACACAGTATTTTTTCAGTTTTAAAGTGTCTTTCGGAATAGATAATACAATAACAAAGTGAGGGGGAAGTATCTACTGCCACCATTGCTGTTTTTAATCTGGAAAAGTTTGCTTGGAGGGGGTTTTGGAGGGGATCTTGAGCCCCAAAAAAACTCAAAATCGGGGGTCGTCTTAAAGGTGGGGTTTTCCAAAATGTCATAATTATTTTGCACAAGACAGATTTTTTTCTGAAGTTAGGGGGTCGTCTTAAAGGCGGGGTCGTCTTAAAGGCGGGGTTTTACGGTAGTCTGCAGGGATGTAAGTCTTCCTGGAATTCCAGGAATTCTTGGAATCTCACTTTCATAAAAATTATCTAAAATTCTGGACTTTTTTATTCTAAGTTCCGTTTCCACCCTCCCCGCCTTCCCTGCACAGTGTTCCCGGCCAGCAGAATGCCCCCAGGGAGGTCTCCTGTCCCCTCTGAGGCCCTCCCCGCCGCCCCTGCAGTCCCTCCTGGCCAGCAGAGCGCCCCTGGGCGGCCTCTTTGACCCTCCTGGAATCCTCCCAGTGACTCACTGGGAGGATTCCAGGAGGGTCAAAGAGACCGTCCAGGGCCTGGTCCGACTTCCTGTTTTTCCACCTGTCCTGACTTACATCCCTGTATAGAACATATATTATGACAGTTGCTTATCAGGCACCACTTTGTGTGCATCGAATTAAGAAAGGCTGTCCTTCTGGGACATGTTATTCACTCATATATGTATGTATCTTACCTTCACTTACATATCTGTGGTTTACACAGTTATCTGACCGCCATTTACATATCTGGCCTTAATGTACATTTAACCTTATATATCTGATGTCTACTGACATATCTGACCTTCACTTACATTATATATGACCTTCACTTACATTATATCTGACCTTCACTTACGTTATATCTGACCTTCACTTACGTTATATCTGACCTTCACTTATGTTATATCTGACCTTCACTTACATTATGTCTGACCTTGACCTTGCAGGATGAGGAGTTTCTGACAGAGGAGTCGATGTTTCTACAAGCAATACGCCACTCGCCGTACAGCGACGGTGCATCATAACTTGTACAAGTAGTGTCAGGTTACCATGGTGACACCAACACGGGGAGTGCGTCGCCATGGACACCTCCAGAACCACAACATGGCAGCATTCTGTGACCTTGACGTCCGGCCCTGGCTGCCAACTGTCCGTCCAACGTGTTGTAACTTTAGCCACAAGGCAGGATAAGGTGCCAAATACATGTGCCTCTGTCGTAATGAGGTAGACTGAGTGAAGCTAACGGTAGTGCCTTCAAGGTTACAGCAGAATCCCTCATCCGCTGTTGTCAAGATGCCGTGGTCTATAATCATGAACTTTTACAAATACCAGATACTTAGATATTTTCGCTGGTATAAATTTTCGCAGATTTCCTATAAAGTACAATTTCGTGCGAATTTAAATTCGCAGATTTTGAAACATGGTAATCGTATTACTACATCAGAAAATACTACACATGACTGACCATGCACAGTGAAGTCAGCGTAGACTCTCAGTGCCTCCCCCAGTGCCAAGGTTGTGTCGCAGAGGCACTTCTTAACTCGCGACTCACGTTCAGGACCCTCATGTTCAATGTACACCATATTACATGGGATCACTGTTTTACTCAAAATAACAGTCATGTTTTTACAACTTTTACAGTTTTTATAATGGCCCCTCTTATAGGAAGGAAGTAGATATTGATTATAATTTGCTATTAAAGTGATTATATTTAGGATTCTAACTTGATAAGTATGCATGTCTATGCTGTCCATATGAAAATGGGTAGAACAAAAGTGAACCCTTTAAGTACACCATTCTGCCTCAAGACTTGATGTTCATTTGTTTTGGTACATCTTGGGAGTATCAACCCTGTAGGGTCGCATGATGCATGAATGAAGCACCGGCCGGTTACTGCCGGTGCTGTATTCATGCATCACAACACAAGGGAGTATAGTGCTGCAGCATTTAAAGCTGATTAGCTGAACACCCATCACCAAAAAAGACTAAAGGTCACTATATATCACTGGAAAGCTCTGATCATGGGCTTTTCAGATATGGTGATTGTAAAAGAAAAAGTTGCGAGGAATCCAAGATGGCTGCCAAAATCCAAGATGGCCGCCAAAATACCAGAATTCCATCTCGCATGACCTAAATATGGCTTAGAATACCTTTAAAACACTGCCTACCCCCCCTAATTTGGACCCAAGGAATTCAATGAGTCTATTGGTTTGTTGCTAATATAGCTGGTTGCTTAGCAACAACTGTTCTAATTGTTTATCTGCCTAGCAACACAGTTTTCCATGGTCCTGAGGTTGATTATAACCACGCCTACCCCCCCTAAATTGGACCCAAGGAATTCAATGGTTCTATTGGTTTGTTTCTAAGACAGCTGGTTGCTTAGCAACAGCTATTCTAACTGTTTATCTGCCTAGCAACACATATTTCTATGGTCCTAAGGTTGTTTATTATTATACCTACCCCTTTAAACTGGACCCAAGGAATTCAATGGTTCAATTGGTTTGTTGCTAACACAGCTGGTTGCCTAGCAATGACTGTTATCATTGTTTTCCCTCCATATTTCTATGGTCCTGAGGTTCATTATCAACAAGCATAGCAACAGCTAAACAGTCTTGGATCCAGGTTATTCTGTTGTGTGAGATGGATAAAGACACAAGCTCTGTGGACCATTCAAGTAGCTCTTGGGACCCATTCAGCAGCTCTTGGGACCCTGCAAGCAGTTCTGGGTCTGTGGACCATTCAAGTAGCTCTTGGGACCCATTCAGCAGCTCTTGGGACCCTGCAAGCAGTTCTGGGGACTCTCCCAGAGGCTATATGGGACCTTTCAGTTGCTCTGGGACCCCTATAGTGACTCTGCTGACCCCTTCAGCGGCTCTGGAGACCCTACAAACAGCTCTGTGGACCATTCCAGCTGTTCTATGGACCCCTTCAGTAACACTCCAGACCCCCTCAGTGACTCTGTGGACCCTCCAAGCAGCTCTTGGGACTTTCCCAGAGGCTTTGGAGGCCCATCCAGTTGCTTTGACCCTGTAGACCTTCCAAGAAGCTCTGGGGACCCTTCCAGTGGACACCCCTGCAGTGCCTCTGTAGACCCTCCAAGCAGCTCTGGGGACCCTCAGAGGCTTTTGAGGCCCTTCCAGTAGATCTAGGTACCTCTTCAGTGACTCTGTGGACCCCTTCAGTAGCTCTGGGGACCCTTCCAGCTGCTCTGTGGACCCCTCCAGTTGCTCAGGGGACCCCTTTAGTGACTCTATTGACCCTTTCAGTGACTCTCTTGACCCTTTCAGTGACTATGGGCACCCCTTCGGTGCCTCTGTAGACCCTTTCAGTGACTATGGGCACCCCTTCAGTGCCTCTGTGGACCCTTTCAGTGACTATGGGCACCCCTTCAGTGCCTCTGTGGACCCTTTCAGTGACTATGGGCACCCCTTCAGTGCCTCTGTAGACCCTCCAAGCAGCTGTGGGGACCCAAGAAATTCAATGGAATTCAATGGTTCAATTGGTTTGTTGCAAACACAGCTGGTTGCCTAGTTATTTTTGTTTATATCCCTAACAACACATATTTCCATGGTCCTGAGGTTTATTATCAACAAGCATGGCAACTACTAAACAGCCTTGATCCTGATTCTATTGTTGGGGTTGATGAAGAAACAAGCTCTGTGGACCCTTCAAGTAGCTCTTGGGACCCCTTCAGCGGCTGTGGGAACCTGCAAGCAGTTCTGGGCACCCTCTCAGAGGCTTTGTGGGACCTCCCAGTTGCTCTGGGACCCCTTTAGTGACTCTGAGGACCCCTTCAGCTGCTCTGTGGACCTGTTTATAAGCTAGGAGGTATACATAGCATCTAGCTACATGGGCATGACCCCTAATAGCCCTTGAGCTTCTTTTGGTTTTGGGGTAGGTATTGTAATAAAACTTGGTTGATTAGAGACCTAGGGACCATCCCAGCAGCTCTGTGGACCCCTTCAGCGGCACTGTAAACCCTTCCAGCAGCTCTGGGGACCCCTTCAGTAACTCTGAGGACCCTTCAGCTACAACCCAGGTACTGCGGGACGTGGTACAGTTATCCTAGGTACTGGCAAAGATGATCTAGTCATCCCTGATATAGGGGAAGATGATCTATTCATCCCTGGTATAGGGGAAGATGATAGTGTCATCCTTGGTATAGGGGAAGATGATCCAGTCGTCTCTGTTATAGGGGGCGGAGTCTTCCTTGGTACCAGCAAAGATATTTTCTGAGCTAGTGGACATTCACTAATGCCAGGGTATGCATACCCAGAGCCCGCCTGGGTGTTTCCAGGGCTAGAGGTGGTCATAGAGTCAGCAGAGGTGTTCACAGAATCAGCAAAGATGCACCAACAGCCACCTGTGGTGCCACCATAGTCTGCAGAGGTCCTCCTGGAGCCACCGGGAGGGTCCCTAGAGCCACTGAAAGGGTCCCTAGACCCACTGGAACGGTCCACAGAGTCACTGAAGGGGTCCCAAGATCCACTGAAGGGGTCCACAGACCCTCTGCAATGGTCCAAAGAGTCAAGGAAGTGGTCCCAAGATCCATTGAATGGGTCTCCACAGCAGCTGAAAGAGTCCGCAGTCACTAAAGGGGTCCTAGAGCAACTGAAAGGTCCCATAAAGCCTCTGGGAGGCTCCCCAGAACTGCTTGCAGGGTCCCAAGACCCAGAGCCACTGAAGGGGTCCCCAGACCCACTGGAACGGTCCACAGAGTCACTGAAGGGGTCCAAAGATCCACTGAAGGGGTCCCTAGAGCAACTGGAAGGATCCCCAGAGCTGTTTGGAGGGAGTCACTAAAGGGGTCCCCTGAACAATTAAAGGGGTCCACAGAGCAGCTGGAAGGGTTCCCAGAGCTACTGAAGGGGTCCACAGAGTCACTGTGGGGGTACCTAGAGCTACTGGAAGGGCCTTTTAAGCCTCTGTGATGGTCCCCAGAGCTGCGTGTAGGGTCTACAGAGGCACTGAAGGGGGCCCATAGTCACTGAAAGGGTCAAGAGAGTCACTAAAGGGGTCCCCTGAGTAACTGAAGGGGTCCACAGAGCAGCTGGAAGGGTCCCCAGAGCTACTGAAGGGGTCCACAGAGTCACTGAAGGGGTCCCTAGAGCTACTGGAAGGGCCTCAAAAGCCTCTGGAAGTGTCCCCAGAGCTGATTGGAGGGTCTACAGAGGCACTGAAGGGGTGCCCATAGTCACTGAAAGGGTCCACAGAGTCACTGAAGGGATGCCCAGAGTCACTGAAGGAGTCTACAGAGCAGCTGGAAGGGTCCCCAGAGCTACTGAAGGGGTCCACAGAGTCACTGAAGGGGTTCCTAGAGGCTACTGACAGGGCCTCTTAAGCCTCTGTGAGCTCTCAGAGCTGCTTGGAGGTTCTACAGAGGCACTGAAGGGGTGTCCATAGTCACTGAAAGGGTCCACAGAGTCACTGAAATGGTCTCAAGAGCTGCTGAAGGGGTCCACAGAGTCACTGAAGGGGTCTCTAGAGCTACTGGAAGGGCCTCCAAAGCCTCTGGGAAGTGCTGATAAGTCCCAAGAGCTGCTTGGAGGGTCCACAGAGTCACTGAGGGGGTCCCAAGTGTTACTGAAGGGGTCCACAGATCAGCTGGAAGGATCCACAGAGCTGCTGAAAGGGTCCACAGAGCTGCTTGTAGGGTCTCCAGAGCTGCTGAAGGGGTCAGCAGAGTCACTAAAGGGGTCCCAGAGCAACTGAAAGGTCCCATGTAGCCTCTGGGAGAGTCCCCAGAACTGCTTGCAGGGTCCCAAGAGCAGCTGAATAGGTCCAAAGAGATACTTAAATGGTCCACAGAGCTTGTGTCTTTATCCATCTCACACCACAAAATAACCTGGATCCAAGGCTGTTTAGCTGTTGCTATGCTTGTTGATAATGAACCTCAGGACGATGGAAATATGGGGGGAAAACAATGATAACAGTCATTGTTGACAACCAGCTGTGTTAGCAACAAACCAATTGAACCATTGAATTCCTTAGGTCCAGTTTAAAGGGGTAGGTATAATAATAAACAACCTTAGGACCATAGAAATATGTGTTGCTAGGCAGATAAACAGTTAGAATAGCTGTTGCTAAGCAACCAGCTGTCCTAGAAACAAACTAATAGAACCATTGAATTCCTTGGGTCCAATTTAGGGGGGTAGGCATGGTTATAATCAACCTCAGGACCATGGAAAACTGTGTTGCTAGGCAGATAAACAATTAGAACAGTTGTTGCTAAGCAACCAGCTATATTAGCAACAAACCAATAGACTCATTGAATTCCTTGGGTCCAAATTAGGGGGGGTAGGCAGTGTTTTAAAAGTATTCTAAGCCATATTTAGGTCATGCGAGATGGAATTCTGATATTTTGGCGGCCATCTTGGATTTTGGCGGCCATCTTGGATTCCTCGCAACTTTTTCTGTTACAGTCACCATATCTGAAAAGCCCATGATCAGAGCTTTCCAGTGATATATAGTGACCTTTAGTCTTTTTTGGTGATGGGTGTTGTCAGAAATAATGCTCCTAGCTCTCCAATGCTGCAGCACTAGTAAGGCATTAAAGTGCTATGCTGCCATTAAAGGGTCAAACTGCCTACGACTGGTAGTGTTAATCTGTGATAGAAGCTGAATGTGTTTGTGTATATATGTACATGTGCTGCAGCGAATGTAGGAGAAAATCTGAATAAATTATTTAAAAAAAAATTAAATCTTGTTCGTAGTCTAATTTATTTAGGGTTTTCTTTTTTCAAACTAAAAATGTTTTTACTTTCCTATGCCAATATTCTGCTTAATGCTACTACCGTAAGTTCCCGCACATAACCCGCAGCTGGTTTGCCAACCAAACCCCAGATGCAGATTATGACATTTGGGGGAGTTATAAGGTTAAGGAAGTAATTCAGTAGTAAAAAATATTGAGAATCCAAGAGTCAAACACCTCTTTGGGGGACATTTTAGAGCATTTGCATGACAATAAGAGCACCCCTCACCATGAGGTGGTAATTTTTAGATAATTGGATTTCATCCCTAAAATTGGTCCAAAATTTGCTTATTCCTCAGCAAGGTTTACGTTATGCAGATGGCCTTTACTATCTTTTGTAACGTTAGGGCTTTTTCACTTAAAGTGTGACATTATTTTGCTCTGCTCCTAAAGAGGGATTAATTTTTTGGGTCTTTCCCCGCCCCCTTCCTGTTAATGAATTATCACTCCTTTACACTATTTCAGGGATTGGCATTACTATAGGCAGTATTTAGGGAAGGCATGACAGTAGGGATATTCAGACTTAGATTGACAAGATGACACAGGGCTGCATTTATATTCAATGTTTAATGGTCTAGTTGAGTTGCCACCAGGTGCCACCTGCTGCAGCTCTGTCAAAGTCGGCCCGTCAGCCGCGGGGCCCGTCAGCCGCGGGCAGACCGTGTCGTCCCCACAGGCTGCCTACAAGAGGCTGTACAGACAAACACAGTCCGCTTTCTGTTGTAAAATGTACAAACCAGCGACAAGTTGTGAATGTTTCAAACTGTATAAGAGATATATAGTAATAATCACCCTTTACCCCACCTCTATGATATCAGGGTGTTGTGACACTGTACAGTCCCCCCCGGAGTCCACTACTTGTTTTATGTGTAAAACCCAAAAGTGGTTTCCTGTTGACATCTGCATTTATTGCTACTCTACTAAGCTTCCTTGTGTTGGGACTAGTGACAGGAGTCCTTGTGACAACCTCCCAAACAAAATAACATCAAATGCAGCAATCGGGATCTACCCATGGCACACCAAGACGAATGTTCTGACGCGATAAGATATGAAATTTACCTTTTCACCTTTTATAAAATTTGTGTTTTATCTTTTATTGTTTTGAATATATTCGGTGTTCATCTGTCGCTTCACACCATGTTATAAAATGAGAATGAGATTCAATGTCAAAGTATGATCAGTGATTGTCACAATGTTCAGTATACAGTTAACAAAACGCAAAACTGACCCATGTTGATTAGCTTATCAGTCCGCTTTCCGTTCAATCCTCGTAGAAGGAGGTTTGTAGGATTTAAGCAATTTCCAGAATGAAATTTCAACCATAGCATATTGTGCAATCAACAGTTAACATGTGTATATCAAGTAAAGTAAAAGTACCTTATACTGCTCGTTTAGCTACAACTATATCACAGATAGAAAGAGCATTACTGACATCAGACGACAAAAATAAAGACAAGGGTGTACAAAGAAACCAGCTTTCTGACTAGAATATTTCTAGTATCGGATATTATTCTTCACAATGTGTCTATTGATCATCTACTTTTGATTATTATCCGCATTTTGTAAATATTGTAAAAAACAACTTATCACATGTTTGACTTACAGAAGTGCTCCCCCTTTGTACGCGTCAACTGACGCACAGCTCAGGAACAAAAAGTAGTTGATGTATATATCACAATGATGTACAGGAAACGTTGACATACATGTGGTGTGCGCGCACACAAAACTGTGCCCATTAGAGATGCTGATAGAGAGTTCAGATGCAGCCAATTTGGAAACATTGCCTTGATTCTGATCCATCCCAATTTGAAGATGAATTGCATGAAAACAACCTTTTATACCCACTATTTCTTGTACCATGTTTGCAGCAACCTGATACTTAAAAAGAATCTCAACATTCTAGGGATAGCATACGAAAAACCTATGATGAGTATGAAATTCAGATTTATTGAGACCTTTTTTTTTGATAGGTTAAGGTAACTTCTGGATAATTCATATGGCACTTACAGATGCTTTAGATGGCTACAGAGCAGGTGTAGACAAGCTGGGGAGGTTTGGTTTATCACACAATGCCTCACACTTAAAATGTTTGACCATTTTTTCTCAATTTTGACTGCCGTAAATTCTAGCGTATGAGCCTAATTCGCGTATAAGCCGCACCCCTAACTTTGACAAATTACATAAGCCGCAGAGGGGGTCTGAATATTGCGATTTTGGTACTGTAGTATACTAATAAAAACTCTCGTATAAGCCGCACCCTATATAGGCATGTTTGGTATCAAAAGAATTTACGGTGATACAAAAAGAATCACTTCCATTCCCTCGAAATATCTAGCTGAGCAATGTAAGGAAATTCTGAGGTCGCTGCAAACATGGTACAGAAGTATCAGGTTGCAGCAAACATGGTACAGAAGTATCAGGTTGCTCCAAACATGGTACAGAAGTATCAGGTTGCTGCAAACATGGTACAGAAGTATCAGGTTGCAGCAAACATGGTACAGAAGTATCAGGTTGCAGCAAACATGGTACAGAAGTATCAGGTTGTGGAACAGAAGTATCAGGTTGCAGCAAACATGGTACAGAAGTATCAGGTTGCAGCAAACATGGTACAGAAGTATCAGGTTGCAGCAAACATGGTACAGAAGTATCAGGTTGCAGCAAACATGGTACAGAAGTATCAGGTTGCTGCAAACATGGTACAGAAGTATCAGGTTGCAGCAAACATGGTACAGAGGTATCAGATTGCAGCAAACATGGTACAGAAGTATCAGGTTGCAGCAAACATGGTACAGAAGTATCAGGTTGCAGCAAACATGCTACAGAAGTATCAGGTTGCAGCAAACATGGTGCAGAAGTATCAGGTTGCAGCAAACATGGTACAGTAGTATCAGGTTGCTGCAAACATGGTACAGAAGTATCAGGTTGCAGCAAACATGGTACAGAAGTATCAGGTTGCAGCAAACATGGTACAGAAGTATCAGGTTGCTGCAAACACGTTACAGAAGTATCAGCTTTCCTCATCGGAGATGCCATCATACCCTATCAACAAAAATGTAGGAAATCTTTGATGCTCTGGGATATGTAAATGTCCAGGGTTTGCTTATAATAGGCTTGTGAAAAATGGTACAGAAGTATCTGTTTGGCTATACAATATAAAACAGAAGTATGAGATTTACTATAAAACATGGTACAGAAGTATCAGGGTTGCTGATTGTCATCAATTTACAGTCATTTTTCTCTCAACATGAGTGAATGCATACAATATGAATGGTTGTAGTTGGTGTGAAGTGGCAATATGGTTTTTGTACAATACTTCAAACAGACTCTGTGTATTTACAATTTGATACTTCACACCAAGAGAATAAATAATTGGTACCTTATTTCAGGTCAATCACAAGTGTCCATACATCCCCGCCCCACTACATGGCCCCCCCAAGTGAGTTTGACTTTGGCTTGGAGAATCCAGTTCTATGGTTGCACATCTTTCGACCAAGCAGTTGATTTCTGTAGCTCGGTCAATGACAAGTAAAATGAGAAGGCTGTTTCTGCACACTGAATCTCACCGCAAGCACTAAGATACTACTACCAGAGGATATCGTCTCTGTGTTTGACACATACTGTGATACAATATCCATTGAGCATTCCCTACAGAGCCTTAAAGTCCTAATAACCCCCCTCCCCTACTCTCTGCAGCAATCCACCCATACCTGTACAAACTTTGCATCACAAAGAAAATGGTAATAATAATAATATCAACAATAATACTGTATATGACAGAACAGTATCCGTGTCAAGACTTCGCCTTACGTGAGAATAGCGATGGGTTTGTACAAACTCGCCCTTGTAGATCTTGCGTGATTGCCGTCCGTTTACTGTTGCATATGTTAATACTCCTTTCAGGAATACTTGCTGTAGGTACAATGCACAGTTGCTAGGGATAACAATGTCAGAGTCTGTCAGATTCCTTGTCCACTTAATAGTTAGCATGCACACTTTGAACAATGATTCAGAAGTCTGGTTAACAAGAGCAGCTCCTGAGATTGTCTGTTCATGGCATCTGTTCTGGTTACCCCTATGTCCATGTGTAGTACTGTGATATCCCCCTGTGGCCAACTGAACCAAACCAAACACAAACTAGTGTACTCAAGCACCACCGTAACCGTGTTTGTATTAGACGTGGGGGAACAAGCTCTAGTGACCGCCACCTTGCCTCGGAAGGGTTGGGTTTTTTGTCTGACTGTGGCCAGTTGAGAACTTGGTCTTTGAACTTAGTTCCCAAGATGCGAGTTTACGTGTTGGGAATATGTTGACGTTGGTTCGGTTGGTGGGGCCTTGGCTGGGTCATACCATTGGCAGGTTGGAGTCTTTCTCAGGCGAGGGTGAGGCGTCGTTAGTGGCATGACCTTCAGCGAAGGGGTCAATGTTAGCGATATGTGGAATGGTGGCAACGTAGCTCTTCTTGGAGTTTTTGGATTTATTTGGATTCGCTGAAAAGTTCAAAGGAGATCATTTAAAGTTTGAAAAGAAAATATTCAATAGACATAGACGAAATGAAGAAATATTGACACATATTGATAATGGGGCACTTCTCAACGACAAAAATCAAACACAATCTCTCCTGATTATGTGATCTTCTGATCCCATTTAGTGAAGTTATTTTGATGACCTAATTTGTTATTTTAAAGATGTACATCACTACATACTATGGCAAAATGACTTGACTTGATATTCACAATTCCCCATGGAGGGCATTCGAATATAACGTAACACACAATCGGGAAAAGGAGATTCAGGTTTTTGTTACAGTTTCGCAATTCCATTAAAGGCTGAAATAGAGTTATTATGAGGCATGAGGGGTGGTGGAACCGTATAAGGTGGTGGAGCGTAATATTTGAGTGACCCCAAGCTGCCAGTTTTTTTACTCACCTTCAGCGCCGCGTACTTCGGGCAGACTAAGACCAGCCCGACCGTCGTCTTTACTCTTGCGTTTCTGCTTGTCGTAGTTGTGTGGCTTGTCGTGAAGCGAGGTCTTCTCTGTCTGCAGAATGGGCTGTGGGGAGATGGTTGAACTGTGGTGGTTCGGCGGTGTCACCTTCTTGTAGTAATTTGTAGTGGGACCTTTCTTCACTTTGTCGTTAGCCCTGAAAGATAAGAAAAACATGCCACGGTCAAGACCACAATAGTACTTCCAAAAGATTATTGCAGTACTGCATTGATTTTTATCATTTTATCTCTGCTGCTACTTCAAAAACTGCCATGCATGCTACAACTTAAACATCTAAACTGATGCTGGAAAGCATTGCAGGCACTTTTACCATGTCAAATTGTACAAATGTCCACAAATTTTACAAATAAGGATGTGATTTATGATTTAATTGGTACTTCTAGACACTCTAACCATCACCGTAAATGAATGTGAGAAAATTCATTCAGAATATGTGTCTGTCAACATGCTGCACATTCCCACACCTCTTCCCGAACCATATGAAATAAATCGGCTTTAGTTGGAATGTGTTGGTACACTCAGTAAAATAATCAAAGAATCATGCAAGGGTTTATCTTTTGCTATTTTCCTTTATAAAGGAAACTGCAAAAATCCACCAAAGTGAGGTATATTGTTTCTGTGTGTTTGAGTATTTGCTTGTTATTTGTGGTTATCTTTTAGTGTCTACTGGGTCTAGTTTGTCATAGTTAGAGCTAGCTACATGTCTTACTGCAGTGTGTACATGTTAGCTCTACCCTAACATGAACTAACAACATCTACCGTCAACTAGGTGTTAATTCTACTGACTTAAGGCCAAGCTGGTGTCTGAATTGCCTCCAAATCTCATGTATATGAAGGCACTTTCATTGAAGTATTTGACATGATACGATAACCATTTTTCTATAGCATGATTTTCCCTGCAGCGTATGGATTGCGGAGGTGATGGGAGGGCCTGTGGGTGGGGGGCAGTACATAATGGGTGCCAGGGTACAGCTGAGACAGGTCTGTGTCTGACCAGGAGAGCGGCCCTCTGTTGGGCTTCGTGAGTACCGCCCTGTTTAACCATGCCCCTTACACGCATGCTTAACA
The DNA here is from genome assembly GCA_947462335.1 of Harmothoe impar. Lineage (NCBI taxonomy): Eukaryota > Metazoa > Annelida > Polychaeta > Phyllodocida > Polynoidae > Harmothoe > Harmothoe impar. Next base: position 2,712,933 of record OX381706.1, read on the forward strand.
AGGACAGTATCCGTGACACCAAGCCACCACTCGGCATGGCTGTGGTCATAGCAGGAGAGTGAGAGGTGACATCAAGATTGTGCAAAGTAATCTGCCAAGATCTGCACTCGCCCGCTGCCTGCCGCTGCCAGGGCTGCAGGGGAGGCCTGTCTCTGCGGCTGCGGCTGCTGCTGCTGCTGCTGCTGTTGTTGTGGCGGCTGCTGCCCGGCGCTCTGTTGTGGGTTGGTGGACATGAATATAACGTGTGGCGTCGGCACCAGCTGCTGCCTCAGGGTGATCTGCTCCCGGGACGACTTGCGCAGCACCATAGGGGAGCCCAGCATGGCCTTGGGGGAGGCGCGGTTAGCCGGGGTGGAGCTGCCCTGTCCCCGACCGGTGCCTGGGAGCACCGAGGAGGTCCTAGAGGCGGCCGAAGAAACGGTGAGAGGGGACGGAGTGGTGCCACGTAACGGCGACCCGTGCGGGGTGGTCGCCAGACTCTTCTGGGTGCTATCACACAGCAAAGCATCGAGCGGAGGGGGAGGGGGGAAGACAGACAAACACAAAAATAAAAGCAGAAAGCCACACTCATTACTGCTATGATGATGTTCATTATTAGTCTTTTTAATAAGGATTAATTGTGGTTAGGCCAAATTAAAAAGCAAAGTGTTCAACAGGTAACACTCATCTCTGGTGAAGGGCAATCGGTTTGTTTAGGAGGTGCCGCGTGTGGCTGTAAAGGGGCACAGTCGGAGTGCTCGCCCCCGGAGACTTTTGGCCGGGTGTCTCTCTCTGAGAGGCCGCCGGCGTCACGCCCCCGACGTTGGCAGGTCTGAAAAATCTAATGCACATCCAGAAGGAACAAAATTATGAGTGCCAAACAAGGGGGATAAGCTGGTGTCTTGTAGGGGGTTGGTGCGGAGACATCACAGCTGTACTGCAGCGGTAGGAGGTCAGGGGGCGAGGTAAAGCGCAGACGCCACAAACCACACAGCATCATAAATACCAACACATAGTTCTACTTTTTGTACATGAGATACTCAGTCAAATATATTTGGAAATTATAATTAGCTAGATTTTTATATCTTTTATGACTTCATATGTATCTAGTTTATCATATATTAACCTCAGAAGCATGAATTGCCTCTGACTACATTTAACAAGTGCACATGTTTATTTGTGTTTATTTTACATGTTATTTACACCTGTGACCTACATTATGACTAATCCTACCTACACACCAGATAGAAATGTACACATACAATGTACAAGCCCCTCATACTGAGAAGTAGAAGGCAATGAGGGTGGACTGACTGTACTGTAGTAGGTTGTTATATTATGTAGTAGTGTCTAGTTTTATTTAGTTTCACTGTCTACAGGATTAAGCATATGCGTGTGTTTTTCCTTAGGTGTGCATTTATGATGTCCCATACACACACATTCAACCATTACACCAGATGGCACAAGGGACGTGAGAATAAATTGACGACTAATTCAATTCTACAGAAATCGACATGTATGCCTGCTGCAGGCAAAGAATAATTACTTTACTTTTCCTAACGAGAGAATTATGGGTATGCCTAGTTAAGTTATATCAAAGTTGACCTTATGATTTTGTTGGGTGAAGATGGCTGAACCTGGCTGCCGCACCACTCACACCATCCGGTGTAAATGGCTACTGTAATGTGTATACATATCAGTGGCGTAGGAAAAGGGGGGGGCCAGGGGGGCCCAGGCCCCCCCAATTACTGAGGAGGGGGGGCCTGAATATGTTTGGGCCCCTCCAAAATTTTCTCAAGACCTGTAATACAATACCCCAATTTTCCATCCTTACCTCTCCCGCATAGGGAAAAGTTCGGGTAAAGGGGTCTGGGCCCCCAAATCAGAACTAAGGGGGTCTCAAAAATTATTTTCCATACACTCTAGTATAAGCGTATGTATGATACATCATGCATAAAAACCTATACTCAAAGTTGGTCAGAGTGGGCCCCCCCAATTAAGATTTGCTTCCTACGCCTCTGCATATTCTAAAGTGGGATCTGTGGGAGTGAGGTTTATACAGCGGGCTATGTTTGTATGTAGGTCAGCACGCTTGTACTTAGATCTAGTTACAGACAGGGACGCAATGTTAGCAGGGACTCGAGATCTAACAACAACCAGTGGCGCCACCTACCTTAGCGCCTGGGAACTACTTTGGCCCCCGAAGGAGGTCACAGACAGCGACAACTGACTGACAGATGGACCGTGAGCAGCGGGGACCGCGCCATGTAGGGCTACCCCGCTACTCATTGAGCCACTCACTGAGCCAATCACTGAGCCAATCACTGAGCCAATCACTGAGCTGTCAACGAGAGAAACAGACCCACATTGTAACTCACCAACAAACCATAAAGCAACACTTTCAATTACTACCCTTAATATTCAAATAGTTTCCCAAATCCACAATATTATATAATAAATTAATCAGGTTTGGTGAGGGTTACTGAAGGACTTTTTTTGTGAAATAAACTAGAGCCTTTTCTTACAGAAGTATTAAAATCTAAATGGGCATATACTTTCTACAGCAAAACATTTTAATATTGAATATATAAGATATTACTTCAAAATAGAGAATTAAGTTTTCAATAAGACGAGAGTAGTATAGTATGTATCGGAACGGGACTATAGTTAAGTACTGTTTATTACTCAATCGACATGCAGCCAATCAGAGGCCTCCATTTGGTCACGTGACCGGAAGTGACCTACTTAGGGGATTAGTGGTGACGTCACGTGACCTAGTTAGCCAATCAGAGGCCTCCATTTGGTCACGTGACCGGAAGTGACCTACTTAGGGGATTAGCGGTGCATTCTGGGTAACCCTGAAGCCAATCAGAGGCCTCCATTGGGTGACCGGAAGTGACCTACTTAGGGGATGGTGCATTCTGGGTAACCTACTGACCTACTTAGGGGACCGGAAGTGACGTCACATGACCTAATGGCCAACCGGAAGTGACCTCATTGAGGATCACGTGACCGGAAGTGACCTGATTGATCACGTGACCGGAAGAAGAAGAAGAAGAAGAAGAAGAAGAAGAAGAAGAAGAAGAAGAAGAAGAAGTGACGTCACGCGACTTAATGAAGAGATGAGCGTCTTTAAGGGGTCACGGGCTTTAAAATGTGATATCTTTTTTTTTGGAGGAGGAGGCGAGTCTCTTATTTTTTTTCGGTAAACTAATAAAAAACACTACGATATAAGTTTTTTTTTTCATTTTTTTTCATTTTTTATTGTTTTACGAGCGACTGGAAGTGACTTATTGAACTAGGTAGAAGCGTTCTTTAGAGTGTATAAGGGGGGGAGGGGAGGGGAGGGGGGGAGGGGGGCCCCTTTAAGATGCATGGGGAGGGGGGCGCTTTTAGGATGCATGGGGCGGGTGGTGGGGGGGAGGGGGGGGAGGGGGGAGGGGGGCACTCTAGGGGGGTGGGGGAGCACTCTAAGGGGCGTTTGTCTCTTTTAAGAAAAAAAGAAAAGAAAAAGATTTCAATCGAGAGACACGCTTCTTCCTCTCGAGAGGAAGAAGCGTGTCTCTTCGTTTTTTTTTGTTTATCACGTGCTGCGATGAGGCGATCAGCTGCGACTGGAGGAAGTGACACTTTAAGAGATCGCGCGTCTTAATTGTTATGATATTTTTTTTTTTTACTTACTAATAAAGAAGACGTATGAAAATAAAACACAACAATTCACATGTCCGTCGTTCTCGTTGTTTCTTGCTTGATAAAGTCAAGTAATATCGCGATGCCGAGGCCAAACTTTCCCATGTCCTCAGTCAACACTCGAAGGAGTTCAAAAGGCGTACCGCCGGCGCCGTCAGCTTCATCTTGCCACATTTTCAACACTCGGAAGGCCCACTCAGCGGGACTTCCTCCGTATTCGCATTCTTCAGCGATCTTATCTAACCTCTCAGGCGACAATTTTAAATGGTCCCCCACCTCTTTCCACCTGCTACCCAGACGTCTGCCGAGGGTGCCCAAGTGCTTGTGCATCGCGCGCGAGTCGGGGTTTTCGAAATCCAACCCCTGTCTGTGGAGAAGGGCCATCCACTGAGCCAACAGTTCCATGCGTCTTATGCGGGTGAAGACGCGACCGAGCTCGCCCCATCTATGACGATGCGGGGTTTCACCCCACCACACTCGGAACATCGCCGTACACAGCTCCTCCGGTGTCTTGACACTGCGCTCTACTAGAGCATCCATACGGGCGGCGCTGACTTTTAAGCTACTGCCCAACTCTCTCCAACAGCCGCTCAACTCTTTACCTAGTTGACGAAGCAAGGCGTCGCTATAGGCTAACCGCCGCTGTCCTACCTGTCGGGTCTCCCCATCATCGGTCTGCTGCCTCGCGCCGCGTCTCACGTCGTCAAGCCGCATTAACTTTTTTTCAGGCGCACCGGGCGGTGAAGGCGAGCTTGAAAGTGGAATAGCTTGAGCCATCTCGTCTCGTCTTGGCGGCGGCGGCAGCGGCGGCGGCGGCGGCGGCGGCGGTGGCGGCGGTGGTGGTGGTGGCGGTGGTGGTGGTAGTAGCCGTTACTGGGGTCAGAGGTGATATGTTTTTTTTCCAACAGAAATGAGAGCTTTTTATACAGAGGGAGTTTAATCCCATTTCCAACAGCGCTCCAGCTGTCTAGCACCCTGTCCGCATGACGCTTTTTCAGCCGCTCCGCTCCTTAAGAGCTTAGATGACGAGGGGGTGTGGCATCGCTATCCGTGGAGACCAGCTGAAAACGGTGTTTTTTCCTCACTCATAGCCTTAATACCTCCTACCCCCTACCCGAGGACGTCTCCCTCCCTCTGACATTCATTGTAACAAACGTCAGAGGTCAGGTGAAAATCGGATTTTTTTTCATGCACAGCCTTAGGCAGCTGTCACCCCTCCCTATTGAACTAGCCGGCCGCCCGCCCGCCTGGCCGGCCCGGTCTACTCACCACGGCAGGAGGTGGCGATTTTTGTCTTACACTTAAGTCGCTCACCACATGCACACGTCTCTACTCACAGACAGGCACGTTCGTCTTAGGGGGGTCCTGCTTCACGCCACACGCCTCCTGTAGTTTTTTTTTGTATACACACTGTAAGCTCATCACCGTTACCGTTAATCCTTTATACAGCTAACGCGCGCTGAATGGCTGAACAGGGTGGTAAGCGGCTTAGCTCACCACAGTGGATCCCTCAAAAAGGGATCCAGCTGAAAACGTCATACCTTATGTCTTTGTGAATGGCCGCCGCCGGTCAGTCGACGGCAGGCAGCAACCGCTTAACCCTTTATACAGCTAATGCGCGTTGAATTGCTGAACAGGGTGGTAAGCGGCTTAGCTCATCATCACAGTCGATCTCTCAAAAGAGGGGGGGGGGAAAGGGATCCAGCTGAAAACGTCATGCCTTATGTCTTTTTGTTTCTCTTTGTGAATGGCCGCCGGCCAGCCGGCGGCAGCTGAACAGGGTCGGTAAGTAGCTTAGCTCTAGAAGCGAGAAGGCGTATATAAGGGGCTTGGAAACCTCCATTCACTCACTCATTCTTTTTTGCTGCTCTCTACAGTCACCACCATGAGCAAAAGACAACAGCTAGCGGCGTTCAAGAACAAGAAGACTACGCGGAACAGCGTTCGTTTAGCGTCAGTGCCTGCTCTTGCTACTGAACATGAGACTACCGCCGCAGCCGGTTGGTCTTATCACCCTCCTGCTGTAGCGAGCGCTCGCGGCAGTAGTAGTAGTAGTAGTAGTAGTAGCAGTAGCACTAGTAGTAGCAGTAGTAGTAGTAGTGGTAGTAGTACTAGTAGTACTACTGGTAGCAGTCGTCGTGCTAGCGACGTTGTTACACTCGCGACGGTACACGTTGCTGCTAAGCGCGCTGCCGCTGCTACCGCCGTCCCGCCTGCCGCTGCTGCTGCTGCTGCTGCTGCTGCTGCGCCTGCTACTGCTGCGCTTGCTACGGCTGCGCCTGCTGAGGCTGCTGCTGCGCCTGCTACTGTTGCGTCTGCTGCGGCTGCGCCTGCTGCGGCTGCTTCTGCTGCACTTGCTGCTACTGCTACTACTACTGACGACAACGCTCCTGGCACAGCGCAGTACTGGCAACCGGGTTTTTACCTCCCCACTACTGTTGATGACTTTGATGACCTGCCGCACGTTGCACAGCCCCTCTCCTCCACCACTACATCGACGGACGCCCTCGACGCCGCTCGCGCTGAGAGTTACAGCTATTCGGACACTCAGCCCCTGAACCGAGAAGAAGAGGAGGAGGAGGAGCAGCAACAGGGTGAGACAGAGAACGACGCTGACGACGAGGCGTACGAAGAACCCGAAGGGCAAGGGGTGAGCGGTACGTTTTTCGGCTTCCCTCTTCGACCTTTCGACCTCACTTCCTCCACTGCTAGCGCCCCCCCGTCCGGTCCGTGGCGACTGCCCTCACCGCCACCTTACGAGGGCGGCGGCGGCGCTTCATCTTCTACCGCTACACACAGCACGGACGGCGTGTGGCTGCGCTGTTCCAACAACGAGACCTCCGATACCACCAGCGCTGACGCTGCTCCTGCTATCGGTTCTGCTGCTGATTCAGCTCACGCTGATGGTGTTACTCATCCTGCGGGTGTGAAACATTCTAAGGTGAGTTCCAGAACAACAAGGCCCACTAAGAAGAGAAAAATACAAGAAAAAGAAGGAGATGGACGAGAAGAAGCAGAGAAAACACTCGGGTTAGAGTTCTGCTTAGACGGAGCTTTGACGCTGGAGATCTGGGAGGACGTGGCTAGACTGTCTAGGAGGCCGCGCTACACAAAAGACGGCCAGGTGAAAGAGGCGTCTCTGACCAGAAGCAAGCGAGTGCACTTCACGGCCGACGCGCTGCGCGAGCTCATAGCACGCATCGCCGATATCCGCGCAGTGGTGCGCATACGCGACACAGCGGCCGCGCAAGGAAAACCTAATCACACCCCCTGGTTCGCAGTGCTGGATGAGGCGGGCGAAGTGTACGCAGCTGTGAGCTACTACAGCGGTAAGAACCTCGTCCACGTGCGCAAGTACGAAGGTCCTGACAAAAAACCCACACAGCAGGGGGTGACGCTGTCCGCCAGAGCGCTCAAAGAGTTGGATGACAAAACAGAGATCATTCTGAAATATCTCGGCATAGATTCGGAATGAGAGACGCTCAACGCTCACGCGCGCACACACACACACACACACACACAGCGTTTGACGTACGCTGTATGAGACAGACAGACAGACAGACAGACAGACAGACGGATACACAGACAGCAGACAGAAAGATAGTTACATAGACGACAGATTGATAGATGGCTAGATAGATAGATAGATAGTTAGACGGCTAAGTAGTTGGTAACCGAGTGAAAAAAAAAAAACATGACACAGTACGTATGCGAAAAGTGTTTCAAAATGTTTAAAAGAGCGTACAACCACGAGAGACACGTAGAAAATTGTAGAGTAGTAGCTAAGTTTTGCCCTCTATGCGGCGAAGGGGATTGCCGAAAGAGCGCTTGTCGACGCGAATCTCTGGACGGGGTGACCGTCCCTCCGCGCATATGTGCTGTACCGAACGGGGAGGAAACGTTCACGGCGAATTGGCCTGCGATACAAACGGGCGTCAGGATGCACGGGACTCGCGTGAGTGTAACAAACTTCAGGCTACCAACCGGCGAGTTGAGTGACGCTGTAGATACTATGCGTCGCATTCACTTGACACAAAGATTCAGATACAAAGTGGGTTTCTCGGTAGGCTTACTGTTACAACACAGAGAAGACAAGAGCAAACTGCGCTACTTCCACGCCTCCCAGAACAACGCAACTCTCATACAACCGCTCCCTACTGTAACTAATTCAGAAACTTTGGAAGAGCTCCTCTCAAAGATGCAAAACACCGTCGCTTGCGAGGAGGTACGGAAACTTTGCGACGCTGACACCAAGTGGCACGTTCTTTTTCCTACCAATTTGAACATCTGCGTTTACATGGGACCGGGGGAATTCCCCATAGGCGGTAGGATCACTCAGGCCGGTCGAGTTGGAAAGAGAAGCGGCGTGTTAGATTTTCCCAACAAGGACAACCTCTGCATCTTCCGCTGCATTTCCTTTCACTTATACAACACCAGCAAGCGCGCTTCAGATTTGTTACGTCAGTTCTGTCCCGCTGCCACACCTGAATCCTTTCCGGGTCTGAACATCCGCGACTTACCCGCGTTAGAGAACTTGTTTGACGTACAAATAGCGGTTTACACCGCGTCGCGTCAAGTGCCGGGGCGGAAGTTGAGAAGACGCGTTACTCTGATCAGACCGCCTTCCAGAACTGTGGCCGCCCGAGGTAAAGTCAACCTACACCTGACGGCGAAAGGCGGTTTGCACGTCTCTCTCGTCACGGACTTCAACGCGTACGCGGGCATATACGAATGTTGCAAGTGTAAGGCGGCGTTCACCACCGAGTTCTTGCTGAAGAGACACAGGAACCAGCTTTCCTCTTGCCGACAAGTCAAGTTGCGCTACGTAGGTGGCATCTACCAAAATTCGAGAACGATTTTCGAAGCGCTAGCAGACTTCTCCATTTTTCCCCCCGACGGACATTCCGGAATCTACCCTTACAAGATCGCCTTCGATTTCGAGGCTTTCTTCAGACCGTGCAAAGAACCGTCGACGGAGCACGTGTCCCTGCTGTGGGATCACGTCCCTTTGTCGGCTAGCGTCGCATCCGACTTTCCGGGGTGGGAGGGGCCCGTCTGCTTCGTCAGAGCGTCCGACGCAGATTCCGACCCCTTGTTGGACCGAGTTTTAAATCACATAAACGAGAACGCCAAAGCGATCGGGGAAGCTGTGCTAGAACTTTACCGACCGACGTTAGCGAAGTTAGATGCGGCGATAGGTGAAGCTCTCCTGCTGGAGGAGGCGACGTTCACCACCCCTTCTCCAGGCGGCTTCGCTGCGGCTCAGACCAGACACCCGTTAGTTCAACTGAAGAAGCGTCTTCTGAGATACATCCGTCAAGCTCCAGTGGTGGGCTTCAACTCGGGGCGTTACGACTTGAACCTGATCAAAATACGCCTTCACTCGTTCTTCGCCTCCGGAGACCGAAGAAACCAAGAATTCAGCGTCATAAAGAGAAGCAATCAATACTTGGCGGTTTACACACAGCACACGGTTTTCTTGGACGTAGTCAACTATTTGGCACCCGGTTACAACTACGCGACCTATTTGCGAGCTTTCACCAGGAACGAAGAGAAAGGTCACTTTCCTTACGAATGGATGACGTCTACCAGGAAACTGGCAAACAGAACGCTGCCGCCGAGATCGGCTTTCGACAGCGAGCTGACGGGCGTCAAAATGTCCGAATCCGACTACGCCGCATGTCAGAAAGTTTGGTCCGACGAGAAGATGCAAACTATGGAAGACTACTTGATCCACTACAACAACAAAGACGTGAAACCTTTCATAGAAGCTCTGAAAAATCACGCTAAATTTTTCCAAGATCGCGGCATCGACATGTTGAAAGACGGAGTTTCTCTCGCCGGTTTGACTTTACGCTTCCTCTTCCAAAACCTAGAAGACGCGTTCACAACGTTTCCCCAGTTCGACGCCGTCCTCCACGCTCTGATCAAAGAGAATCTAGTCGGCGGTCCTTCCATCATCTTCCATAGATTTCACGAGAAGGGCACCACGCGGATAAGGGAGCACAAGTACGGCGAAGAAGCGAGACCGTGCCAACACATCCTAGGACTAGACGCTAACTCTCTGTACTTGCGCTGCATGAGCGAAGCGCACTGCACGGGCTATTACGCGGTGAGACGGCCCGAGACCGAGTTCAAGCCCGAAATCAGGCAAAGAAACTCTCACAGCGCTTTGGAGTGGTTACGCTTCGTAGAGCACGACCGCGACGTGAAACTGCGCCACGCTCTGAACGGCGGCGAGATGGCGGTAGGCTGTCGGAGAATTCGCGTGGACGGATTTCACGCGGCCTCTAATACGGTTTTCCAGTTTCACGGGTGTTGGTTCCACGCTCACGAGTGCATACCGTCGCACCGATATCAGTGCGCTTCACTGAGAGAGGAGAGACGCGACAGAACGACCAGAGTAAGCGCTTACTTGAAAGCGTTAGGTTACAAGCTGGTCGTCGTGTGGGAGTGCGAATGGCGAGAGATGAAGCGTCGAGATGAGCGGGTCAAGGCCTCCCAACAACGCTGGAAGGTTGACGCTTTGAAAGTGTCTCGAAACGCGATGAGCGAGAGCGACATCCTTTCCGCTGTGAAAGAGGAGAAAATGTTCGGTTTAGTTCAAGTGGACATCACTACGCCGCCTCACCTACGAGAGTACTTCGAAGAAATGACCCCCGTTTTCAAGAACGCGACCGTTTCAAAATCGGACATAGGCCCTCACATGTCAGACTTTGCGCAGGAAGAAAAGCTGTTGAGCACGCCTCAGAGATGTCTGATAGGGAGTTACCACGGAAAAAATATTCTCTTGGGAACGCCGCTTCTCAAGTGGTATTTAGAGCACGGTTTGATAGTCACCAAAGTGCAGCTGGTGGTAGAATACCTACCTAAACGCTCCTTTGCCGGTTTCGCGGACGAAGTGACGGCGGCGCGAAGACGTGGCGACGTGAACGAGAACGAGAAAATTCTGTCAGACTGTTACAAGTTAATGGGAAACGCTACGTACGGTAAAACAATCTGCAACAAAGAAAAACACACGGCGGTGAGATACACTGACAGTCGGAAGTTCGAACTATTGGCCAATTCGTGGCGCTTCAAAAAGGCGTCCGAGTTGACTTCCGATCTGTTTGAAGTCGAACTACAACCGAAAACGGTCAAGAACAACCTCCCTATTCAGATAGGGTTCATGGTATACCAGTACGCGAAGTTGAAAATGTTAGAGTTCACATACGACTTCTTGGATAGATTCGTCGATCGGCGCGATTATGCCCTTTGTCAAATGGACACCGACAGTCTTTACATGGCTCTCAGCGGTGCCACGTTGGATGACCTAGTGAAACCTCGCCTGAGAGAGACGTACTTCAGAGAGAAACGAAAGTGGCTTCCGACAGCGGTGTGCGACGAGCACTTAGAGCTTTTCGTGAAGACAAAAACGGAAAGAGTGCGAGAATGGTGTGCGCCGCCCGGCGGATGTTGTGAGAGACGGTACCTTCACGATCTGAGAACTTCGGGGCTCATGAAAGCGGAGTGGGAAGGTGACGGGATCCTAAGTCTCAACCCTAAGACTTACATTTGCTACGATCGAGTCAGCGACACCGGTGAAAGAAAATCCAAAAAATGGAGTGCAAAAGGCGTACAGAAGAAACAAAACCCCCAGGAACCAGACGCCTTCTTGGATGTTCTTCGCCAACGAAAAACTCTCATTGCTGTAAATAGAAATTTCAAAGTGGTGCGAAACAAAATGGTCACCTACACCATAGAGAAAGACGGCGTGCGCTACTTGTATTATAAGCGTCGCGTGCATTCTGACGGTGTGACAACGAGTCCTTTAGAGATATGAAAAAAAAAAAAAAAAAAAAAATAAGCGTGTGCATCTTTTCAAAAATAGAGTGTTTATCAAGATTGAAAAAAAAATAAATAAAAAAAAATTAAAAGAAAATATTGTTGTGTTTTTATTATCATACGGCTTCTTTTACTAGTAAGTCGCGCAGTCTCTTAAAGCGTCACTCATGTGACGACGTCGCTTCCAGTCACGGGATCCTAAACAAAAAAAAAACTTCTTCTTCTTCCGGTCACGTGATCAATCAGGTCGCTTCCGGTTGGCCATTAAGTCGTGTGACGTCACTTCCGGTCACGTGACTCATCAGGTCACTTCCGATCACGTGATCCTAAATTAGGTCATATGACGTCACTTCCGGTCCCCTAAGTAGGTCAGTAGGTTACCCAGAATGCACCATCCCCTAAGTAGGTCACTTCCGGTCACCCAATGGAGGCCTCTGATTGGCTGCAGGGTTACCCAGAATGCACCGCTAATCCCCTAAGTAGGTCACTTCCGGTCACGTGACCAAATGGAGGCCTCTGATTGGCTAACTAGGTCACGTGACGTCACCACTAATCCCCTAAGTAGGTCACTTCCGGTCACGTGACCAAATGGAGGCCTCTGATTGGCTGCATGTCGATTGAGTAATAAACAGTACTTAACTATAGTCCCGTTCCGATACATACTATACTACTGACGAGGCTTTGGAGCTTTTTAGAAGAGGAATGAATGTTCCCAAAGAAGACCGGCAGTTCACGAGGCAACAATTTTTTAACAACAACGATAATCAATGCAACGTCTGTCAAACCACAAGAGTGGACCTATAGAACCTCACACTAAATAGAACCTCACCGAGAGAAGAACACCAAATCATTCCGAGTTAACGACACTTGTTATACTTGAATATGACCAACAAAACTCAACTCAAGTTTTAGATTTAGCTTCTTTAGCTGGTTCAAAGGATCAGTTCCAGATAAAACAAACATTTCCTCTTCATGCTACATCAGGCAGAGGAAAGAAATCCTGATGAAAGAAGAAATATGCCCTGAGCTGCATTTAGTGCTCCAAACCTGAAGGACTGCATTTGTATCTTAAATGTGAAAATGCAAGATGAAAATCATTCATATCGAAATGTTTGATGTCCAAGAAGGCAATTTGGTGTGATGGATTTTGGAAAATATTGAGTCCTTTCCCTTTTATAAAATAGCACATGTCTGATATTGTAAACAGCTGAACAGGGGCCAGCAGAGAAGACCATCAATGTGTCAGACCTGACACCAACAAATATTGACAACCAAAACCACAAACTTCCCATCTCAAACAGTTCCTGACATACAAAAACCAAAGGGGCGATATTTCAAATGAACTTGTGTTAATCCTAGCATTCTTTTAAATATCTTTGTTACATTTTGATTAGCTCAGCTGTTAGATAATAAATATCATTTGAATTTGTGCCTTAATTATGTAGTTAACTTCAACAATCTCTACCTTTAAGGGATTATAATAGTGACAATGCTGTGGGTCCAAAAAACTGATTGATAGTTTCATATTCCTATTCATCATTTAGAATTTAGTGTCTAATTTTTCTTTTAAACTGCTAACCCTGTGTATTACCTCTGTGTTTATAGTTTCCTGGTAGTGGGTCAGTGTGTGCTAGTGTGCTACCCCCATGCTGTCCGGCTACACCTAGCGGTATGCGTCAATGTGACACCTAATGTTAGGCTGCATCTACGACATGACGACATCGAGTTATCACTTGCAGGTATTATAACAACAGTAACACTTCCTTCACAAACCTGATTGCCGTCCAGGTAACCATGGTGACCATGGTAACCGGGTGTCACCAAGGTAATGCAGGTAACCATGGCAACCAATGTAATGTAGGTAACCGTGGTAGTATGGGGAACCGTGCACAATGGAACCATGGCAACCGTGGCAGCATGGGTCGCTGTGGCAACAAGTGTAACTATGGTAACACGGGTAACTATGATAGCATGGGTAACCATGGTAACATATGTAACCAGGGAAAATGTAACCATGGTAACAAACATAACCATGACAACACATGTAACCATGTTAATGTACGTTACTATAGTACAACATGTAACCATGTTACCACACGTTACCATGATAACAGAGCCCACGGTGTCAACGAAACCACTCTGTTAAAGTAAAACACGTATTTAGCTGGTCACCAGGACAGGCAGCATACACAACATATCACAGACATGCCACCAATATACAGGGATTATTAACCAAACATTAACAACAACTCCAGTTTGTGCGACCTAATGCTTAGTCCCACATGGCAGTGGGGCACCCTTTACATTACACTAGGAGCCCCCTGCTACATGAGGCTCTACACACTGTATGTGTCTGAGGGGTATACCACTAATCACCTACTGTATGTGGTGTTACACCAGATGGGGCTCTACAGACCTGACAGGTATAAACCACCTACTGTGGCTTTACACTAGAGGGGGCTGTGGAAGCGTTGGGTCGCACAGGGCGTGTTACTCAAACACCCACACAGGCTGTCACCCATACAACACTCACTTGTTGACGGCGGGGGGCCCGGAGGAGTTCTGTATGGGCGGCATGGAGGAGCCCCCGGAGGGCGTGACGGAGGCGGTGGTGTCCTCCGCCGTCAGGTGGGGGGAGTGGTTCTTGTGGGGGGCTGCCCCGGTGGTGGTGCTGGTGGTGGTGGTGGTGGCAGCCCCAGCGCCGCCCCCTGCGGCACCCCCGCCGGCCCCCGTGTGGGTGGAGGTGGTGTGGTTACTGTAGCTGTGGCTCGTGGAGGCCGGCGGCGTCGTCTTCTTGGTCAGCTTGTCTGAGTCGGCCACTTTACGTTTAGGTTTGTCCTCCGCTGCCTCTTTGGCATCCTGATAATCACAACAAGCATTCATTGTATTAGTAATAAATAAAAATCAACAATTTTCAGACCCCCCTGTCATGCTCATCGTATTCATCCAAGTTGTGGGTGCGACTGATATGCGAGTTAGGCTTATACACAAGAATTTCCGGTACTTTCGGCTGTTTATACAGAATACTTATTAGGTGATGTGCGCTGCTATGTACATTGAATACGGTACCTTAACTTTCCATCATATTCCCAGATAAACAGCCCCAGATGACCACAATTTAGTTGGTTGTGTTTACTGTAAACACTGATATTTTCATGTGTATACATTTCGCGAATTTGCTAAAAAGTAAAATTTCACATGTATTTAAATTCACAAATTTTTGAATATTGTAGTTGTACAACTATACTGGTAAATATTCACACTATACATATTTTAGCGGAATTTGCAAATATCACCATTTACAGTACCTTTTTCTCCTTTTCCTTGTCCTTCTTCTTCTTTGCCTTAGCGGCTTCCTTCTCCTTGTTGTCGTCCTCCTTCCCCGGTAGCTCCGACCGCCGGGCGTTCTTCATCAGCGGGTTGTCATGGGACTCCTTCAGGATACGTTGCTATAGCAACACATAGAAGATAACATTGTCAGTGTACTACCGTAAAACCTCTCTGATAAGCCGACCTCCGTAATAAGCCAACCCCCCAGTTTGAGAGAAATCTATAAGACAAATTCTGGGTCATGTAGAGACCTTTAAACTACAAACTGGATAAATGCCTCCCTTATAAGCCGACCCCCACTTTGAGGAGATTTTTTTTTTTTTTTTTTTGAACGGTTTTTATTTTATCCTGGTTTATACAGTTCAGCTTAGCTGCTCTACCACAGTACAACCAGTTGGTACAGGAGCTGGTACCCTGATATTTGCAATTTACCAACATGCTACTTTCAAAAAGTTACATTTATGCTCCTTAAAATGATTTTAACAGTGAACATGAATAAATGAGTATATAATAAACATGGAACCGATACAGTACAAGACAATACAGTGACAGGTGACAAGTGAGACAGGGACAATGTAATGTCCTACCCGGGTCCCAGTAGAGAATTGTACCTGCTGTCGAGTAGAAGAATGGGCTTTGTCCATTCTTATATGTTATTATTAGTTATCCTGTCATCCTCCCTGTGCCCGAGAGCAACAATTCATAGCTAATACATGACAAATTACAAATTACACATTGTCTTTACACTCTATGGTACGCCTCATGTAAATTTTTGGCTTGGGTGTATGGTTCAGTTAAATTCATTAAGTATTCCGGTTCCATCGAACAGCAAAAAAGGGCGTTCGTGGTTCCAGTCTCTAATGAAGAGCCTACCGAGCCTCCTTTTTACTGCTATCCTAAACTCTTTCTTATTAACCAACCATCTAACATGCGGAGCTAAAGAGTTCCAGTGGGAGGCGGCCTGATAAGTAGGGCCTTTAATGTAACATGTCAACTTATGTCTAGGGAGCATTATTGTAGGGGCAAGTGTTGCTCGTGTACCTGTGGTCGGCAGTATCTTAGCTTTTCCGCTGTACACCAGCCTATGGCAGGTGGAGAGCTGAAAGTACAGTCTTCTCAAGTCTAATGGCAAGATGCGTGCCTCCTTGTACAGCCACTTAACAGGTTTATCTCTAGCATCACCTATTTTAAAGCAGACTCTTAGTGCAATATTGCAGTACACTTGTAACTTATGAAAGCACCTTGCCGGCAAGGCAGTCAGAAAAATACAACCATAGTCGAAAAGGGGTAAAAGCATTGTTTTAAATATTATCAATGCTTCTTTTTGTTCCACATTTTTCCTTATATATTTATACAGCCATATCTTGTGACCAATGTTTAATAGCATAGCCTCGTGCTGATTCATAAAGGTGAGGTCTCTATCCATCAGTATTCCGAGGTACTTGTACTCTAGTGTGGGTTGGAGGGCTATATCTCCTATCTTAAGGTCTAACAAGAATGGGTTTTCCTCCTTCGTGATTAACATGTGCTGAGATTTTTCATGATAAATGGTGAGCGCGTTTCTTTTACACCAGGAGGAAATAATATTCAAATCATCCTGAAGGATTAGATTTAGGACCTCCGTGTCATTGTGTTGGTACAGGATAAGCGTGTCATCAGCATACATTTTAATATCAGATTCGGTATTCAGGTTAGGGAGCGCATCAACATACATGATAAAGAGTAAAGGGCCGAGGATTGAACCCTGCGGAACACTGTATGAGAGCTCTCTCCATCCAGATAACACGTTATTACACATGGTACGCTGTTCCCTGCCTTCCAGGTAGCTGGTAAACCACTTTAACATTTCTTGGGATATATTGAATTTTGATAATTTCTGAATTAGGATAGAATGGTCTAAAGAATCAAAAGCTTTGGAAAAATCGAGATAAATAACTCCTGCACTAAGTCCCAAGGAGAGTGATTCATGTATGGATTCTACTGCTATAAGCCGAATCAGGCCAACTATTCCAAAAAAAAGGTTGGCTTATAATCAGAGAGGTTTTACAGTATAGCTTGTTGGTATGCACTCCGTATTACAACCAGATATGCCACTCGCTGGTAGACAAAAAGTAGGAAAACTATAGATTTTGTCCAATGTTATGTAGGAATTTAACGTAATATATGATAGAAATTCCAGTCAAAATGTAGGAATATCTGTAAAGTAGCAAAAGTGGCCACTCACAAATCTCTCATACAACCCATGGTTTGTAGGAGCAAAAACCCTCGGGTTAATAACCCTCAGTGCGGGCTATAGGACAGTGTCAGGTTTGGGTTGCGGGTTATACAAGGGTTTTAGAAGTATAACAGTGCTAAAGTACCCATAATAGGACACCAGGTGAGGGTTATACCATTTTCTCAAAGTTTATTTACGGGACATACCAGCAGTACGGGTAGAATGCGAGATTCATGGATTTACATTTCAGATACATGAATTGATGATGTCTTGTGGTCACCAAAAGCTATGCTGATAACTAGTTTATCAGAACCACACCGTCTGCATATCCGGGACGATCTGATTCAGTTTTCCAGTTTAAAAAAAAGAACTACCTCTCGGATGAGTCAACCAAATATTGCAATTTGAGGCCTAATTTGCATCCTCGCAAAGTGGGGGGGCGCGTATTTAAGGGAGATTTTTTACCAAGTAAATTAGTTTAATCATGTTTATAGGGGTCGGCCTATGAGAGAGGTTTTACAGTATGGTTCACAATAAATCCGGTTTAATTCAGTTTGTGCTCTCTAGGAAGTCTATAGGAAGTCTCAGTCTAGAATGCAAAATGCAACTCCGGACGTTACACTAACTAACAATCAATCAATCCTAGGTCTACTTACAACAATCAATAGTAATAATTTACAACCCGTGGCTGATATCTGATGTCAGTGACTCATCCATGGCGTGTTACACCGGCTCAGTCTACCCAGGGTTAACCCTTTAAGGACGGTTAACGCTTTAAGGACGGTTAACCCTTTAAGGACGGTTTACCTTTTAAGGACGGTTAACCCTTTAAGGCCAGTTTACCCTTTAAGGACGGTTAACCTTTAAGGACGGTTTACCCTTTAAGGACGGTTAACCCTTTAAGGATGGTTAACGCTTTAAGGACAGTTTACCCTTTAAGGACAGTTTACCCTTTAAGGACGGTTAACCTTTAAGGACGGATAACCCTTTAAGGACAGTTTACCCTTTAAGGACAGTTTACCCTTTAAGGACAGTTTACCCTTTAAGGATGGTCAACTCTTCAGGACGGTAAACCCTCTAGGGACAGTTAACCCTTTAAGGACGGTTTACCCTTTAAGGACGGTGGTTTACCCTTTAAGGACGGTTAACACTTAAAGACGGTTTACCCTTTAAGGACAGTTTACCCTTTAAGGACGGTTAACCCTTTAAGGATGGCTTAGTCTATGCAGGGTTAACCCTTTAAGGACAGCATGATACCTTAAGGCTTCATGTTTACTTATCAGCATAATGCACCAACTAATAGCGACAACGCTTAACTCGCCAACACTGCATTGGTGCATCAGGCTGACTCCTCAAGAGTGTATCAACGCTGTATAAAAGCACATCATATAACCATCGTAAATCAAGAGAGCTGTCTCATAAATGCTCTAACAATCTAACCTTTATTTACTGATCCTCATAAAAAATTCACCTTCATGATCTGCAGGATCAATGTTCTTCTAGACCGCTGCACTCAGAGGGGTTTCCTTCACTTAGTCAGCTACTATGAAGCCGTACTGGTATCAGGATCTATGGATTACCTATTCCTGTCTATAACAATGGACTCCCCTCGATAACCCCGCACCCACAGGGCCGGTACCCGGTTGTGGTTTGAGACTAATCGTGGTGTGCACGGGCGTCTTTTAACATGTCTAATGAGGCGGGTTACCGAGGCTGCCGGCTGGATCAATCACATCCATAATGAATGTACCGTAAAACCTTGGCTATACGCCGACCTTCGCTATAAGCCGAATGTGAGTTTGAGAGGAAAAATTCGGCTTATAATTTAAGGGATTGAAATTTGTTTTCACTATATTCCTATGTATCAAAACCTCGCCTATAAGCCGACTGGGACTGCGAAAATTCGGCTTATAGTAAATAAAAACGCCAAATAAAATTTGGCTTTTAACCAAGGTTTTACGGTAGGCGGCGGGGTGAGAGCCGCCGACCGGGCCAGGTTCACTGCGTCTGCCGTCCAACATGGCCGCCTGGAGACTTCCGCCTCACACAGGAAGTCACTCCATGCATGGTATTGTGGGTAAACCCCAAGGCCATCCACGTGTACGGTTGTAGCTGTAGGTGTACTGTCTACTGTTAGTACTGTCTACTCTATACTGCCTGTAGAAAGCACTAGAATGGGGGCTGTGGTTGGGGGTTTAGACTAGTGCCTTCTCTCATAGAAAGCACTAGTAAGGTTCCCACTATTTCTCGGTCACAGTTCAAACTGACATTTTATCATATCTGACTTCTAACTGACGAAAGATTCTTTTAACTGACACGTTCAGTATCAAACATAAATTCAGCAGATAACCCGCATTTTGCATATAACATTGGCCGGATTTGTTTGATTTGTTTGTTTCTATTAAATCTAAAAGTCAAATGGTCACAAAATATCACAATTCTTTTCTTTAACTGACGTTTAATTGACTTTTAAAGCAGATCAAAATCAATTGACTTTTAACTGACGGATGGGAACCCTGACTAGAATGTAGACTATGGTTGGGGGTGTAGACTACTGCCTTCTAACAATTAAACATAGGAAGCACTACGGTAGGCTGTGGTTGGCAGGTCTACACTACTGCCTTCCTACATCATGACGCTAAATGACACAATGCATTAAAACACTATGTGGTCTATGAAGGTCAGAACAAGTTCAGCAACCAGAGTCCGCTCACCTTGAGTTCCTGATTAAACCGTTGTGTAAATCCTCCTTTTTGGAAGAACTCGCCGCTTAATAATTGTGAGCATGTCGGCCTGTCGTCAGCGTCAAGCCGCAAACATTGCTGCAAAACAAAAACAGGTATATTTTGATTAACACTGTGAATATTACTTGTTAGAGCAAGGTATATAATCTATGGAATAAAAGTGTTTAAACAAAATGGAGATGAATGGTTTTTGAATAGGATTACTTCCGGTGATGTGAGAAGAGATTTAATTTCTGTGTTTGCCACCCACAAAGATTAACAAAGATTAACTGGTAATTCTTCTCTAAGGTTAGTTTTGTCATTCTGTAGACTGTTTTGTAAAACAACTACATATTAATCAATATTACAGCGGTTCTGCAGGCTATATTGGCAGACTGTAGTTTCCCTCAGTTAATTAACTATGAGTTGGGCCTTAATCTTTAAGCTAGGTGAGTTTTAGGTATGCATGGTGTGGCAGGTTGTGTATCATTATTGACTTCCTCAGTGTCAATAATAGATCCCTCACTCCTCCACTCCTCCAGCTACAGTTCAGGTACCAGTAAGTTCACGAGGCACCTTAACCCTGCAACAACCATACACCCTATTCGACCTACCGTAAAATAAGCCTAACTCGCGTATAAGCGCACCCTGACTTTGGGCCGAACCTATAAGCCGCACCAGGGGTCTGTTTATGGTGACTTTTAGTGCTGTACCATAGTAGCAAAAACCCGCGTATAAGCCGCACCTTGACCCTGGGTCGATGCTATAAGCCGCACCGCCGATCTGACTCACGTACTAGTCGCGGCTTATACGCGAAGTTTTACGGTAATAACCTTTTAGACTAATTTTAAACTATAAAAACCCAAGAATTCCAAATTTTTGTTATGCTTTAATGTGCTATATCCGTAGCTTAGTCGGCGTGATGCATGCATGTAATAATCGCAGTCCTGGCGAGTAACTCGCCAGACCTACATTTATACACGAACTCTTTGAGAGTGTATAAACCCTGCAGAATCAGTATGATGCATGCATGCAGCCCCGGCAAGTAAAGCACCAGGGCTGTATCTTTGTATCACAAAATAAAAAGGCATAATACATGATGTATTGATGTAACATCAAAGCACTTTGCGGTCCTTAAAGACTTAGTGGCTCAATAAGTCAAGTTCCCCAGCTAATTTTAGCCGTGTGTCGTGTCAGGTGGTCGCGGTGTATGGAGGCTTGATGTATGTCAGACCTGACCGGACACGACCGGCCGCCCGGGCCGTACTCCCGCTATGTGTACCGTAAAACCTCCCGTACAAGCCGCGGCTAGTACGAGAGTCAGATTGGCGGTGCAGCTTACAGCATCGACCCCAGGTCAGGGTGCGGCTTATAAGCGAGTTTTAGCTGCTATAGAACAGTACTAAAGTTACTATAATCAGATCACCAGTGCGGCTTATAGTTATACGATCGGCCTAAAGTCTAGGTCCGGCTAATATGCGAGTTAGACTTCTACGCAAGGTTTTACGGTACATGTCTAACTACACACCCCACTCACTCACCACTCACCAAGGGGTATAAGGTAAACATTCATATTTTCGCGGATTTTGCTGATTTAAAAATATGTACAGCGTGAATAATTATCCTGAATAATCACTACCATATGGAAAAAGTAACAAATTCAAATACACGCAAAATTGTACTTTTTAGCGAGTTTGCAAATATTTATACACCTAAAAATATATCAGTTTACAGTGCTTTAAGCTGGTGGGCAGAGATGGAAACAATGATCCCTGATACTGGGTGACTTTGTGCGGCCCATACCGCTAACTGGTATTTCCGGAAGCAAGGACAGATGGGAGCCTCTGCTACCGGTAGGAGAGCGGTGCGTGAGTGGTAAAGGTCTGACATCCATTTTACATGACTGTTGGTGTAGCCGTCATGGGTACATTGATTACTCTACTGGGGCCGCATTAGCACCCACAACCTCTAGTAGCACCCGGCTGTGTTACCTTCATTAGGTTTAGTGCTAGGGGGGAGAGGCGTGGGAATTTGTTCACACCGCTTTATTAGGTCTAGTGCTAGAGGGAAGAGGTGTGGGAATTTGTTCAGTTACCTTCATTAGGTTTAGTGCTAGAGGGGAGAGGCGTGGGAATTTGTTCACTCGGCTTTATTAGGTCTAGTGCTAGAGGGGAGAGGCGTGGGGATTTGTTCACTTCCGCTTTATTAGGTCTAGTGCTAGAGGGGAGAGGCGTGGGAATTTGTTCAGTTACCTTCATTAGGTTTAGTGCTAGAGGGGAGAGGCGTGGGAATTCCTTTTCTCACTTTCATTAGGTCTAGTGCTAGAGGGGAGAGTCGTGGGAATTTCCTCAGTTACTTTCATTAGGTCTAGTGCTAGAGGGGAAAGGCGTGGGAATATTCAGTAACCTTCATTAGGTTTAGTGCTAGAGGGGAGAGGCGTGGGAATTTCCTCAGTTACCTTCATTAGGTTTAGTGCTAGAGGGGAGAGGCGTGGGAATTTCCTCAGTTACCTTCATTAGGTCTAGTGCTAGAGGGGAGAGGCGTGGGGATTTGTTCACTCGGCTTTATTAGGTCTAGTGCTAGAGGGGAGAGGCGTGGGGATTTGTTCACTCCGCTTTATTAGGTCTAGTGCTAGAGGGGAGAGGCGTGGGAATTTGTTCACTCCGCTTTATTAGGTCTAGTGCTAGAGGCGTGGGAGTTACCTTCATTAGGTCTAGTGCTAGGGGGGAGAGGCGTGGGGATTTGTTCACTCCGCTTTATTAGGTCTAGTGCTAGAGGCGTGGGAGTTACCTTCATTAGGTCTAGTGCTAGAGGGGAGAGGCGTGGGGATTTGTTCACTCCCCTTTATTACCGTAAAACCCCGCCTATAAGACAAATTTTATTTGGCATTTTTATTTTCTATAAGCCGATTGTTTTCCTATAGTTGGGGGTTCGGCTTATAGGTGGGGTTTTAATACAATAGAATAAAGAGAAAACTATTTATAAAGCTATTTTGTATAGGACTAATTTTTTTCTCAAGTTGAGGGTTCCGCTTATAGGTGGGGTCGTCCTATAGGTGGGGTTTTACGGTAGGTCTAGTGCTAGCAGGGTGAGGCGTGGGAATTTCTTCACTTACCTTCATTAGGTCTAGTGCTAGAGGGGAGAGGCGTGGGAATTTCTTTTCCAGTGGTTCCGTCTCCCGGACCTCTGGTAACCGCATGCCCACAAACAACGGGTTTTTGTAGAAAATGTCTCGATGCCGTTGCGTTAGGTTTCCTGTAAAAGTTAGAATATTTCATCAGTTTCATCCTGATTATCTCAATTTGTTAGAAGTTTCTCAACACTTCTACTCTGCAGTCTATACATAAAATGAAGGGGAACATTGCCTGCGGCTAGGTCACGTGGTTTGGTTTTAGATGAAGGTCATTAGACTTTACCGAAACACAGGCTTTTTCAAGCTACATACATTGACACTTTAACCATAGCTGGTCATCGCAAACACAAGTTGATTTAAAACCTGACAAAACTCACCAAAACATTTGACTATGTGATAAAGCTGGTCGATGTCTGAGTCGCCTGGAAACAGCGGCTCACCGGTTAGCATCTCAGCCACTAAGCATCCAACCGCCCAGATATCAACCGCCCTGCCAACACCAAACAAAGCGGTTATTAATATTATGTTAAGCACTGCTTCAGTCTGCATGATTTGTTTCAGAAGTTACAAATTATTCATCAATTAATCTATTAATAGAATAACACTGTAAACATACTTTATTTCGCACTGTACATATTTTTGAGGATTTTGCAGAATTAAAAATCCAATGTACATGAGTACCATATTTCAAAATCCGTGAATTTAAATTACGAGAAATTGTACTTCATAGCAAATCCATGAAAATTTATACCTGCAAAATATCTACGTTTACAGTAATGATTTTGAATAACCACATTTTGAGATTTTGCTGACAAAGGACTCATACTGTATGAAGTTTACACTGTAGATATTTATGAAGGCATGATTTACAGACACATATATCAGTGATCTTTGCATGATTTATGCTGTAGCGACAGACCGAATCGCGTCAATCTTTAAGGCTAACAGATTCTCAACGCCAAAAGACTGAAACGTATAATAAAGTCAACTGAATGATAAGTTAAACTGTGAGCTGTGAATTGTTATATTTACAGGTCAATGCTACTGTGTACCAGGAAGGAGATATGGGGATACATTTATTGGTAGGAGAGAGAATACATGATATAAACGTACATTCTGCAGCGTACTGAGAACAGACACCGCTAATTTTTCCAGTTGAAAAGTGATTGATTTTTACCCAATATGTATAGCTAAATTCAATTGAAACGCAATAAGTTTTAACAGCAATTCTTCATGATCTGATCTTCATGATCTAAGTCTGCTTGTTCAGTCAGATGACCCAAGATGTGGCAGTGGTTGACTTGATCAAGGATCCCCAAACGTCTCTGTTATTGTTATGAGGATGAGATGAGCGCATATCAAACTCCCCATAGACAAAAAGCTAATTTCCAACCATGTTTAGGCTGAGGCAGAATCACCCAAACTCTCTATGATGACGTCTCAGCCCTTAAACCCTGTAAGGACGGATGTCGACTCACCTGCCGTATTTGGTGTCGCCCACCAGTAGCTCGGGGGCGCGGTACCACCGTGTGGCTACGTAGTCTGTGTAGGCCTCGCCCGGCTGAGCCAGCGTCCGTGCGAACCCAAAGTCACACAACTTCACCACCTGAGCCTTGCTCACCAGGATGTTCTCCGGCTTGATGTCTCGGTGAATGATCTACGGGGAGAGGAAGCGGCATGTGTCATAAGATTGAACGTGTGATTAACATCACAGATGACTCAGGGTCAGGGTGATAAAGTGATTGAAATGATGGACTAAACAACTGAATCTGTAAATATTATTTCAGGAACAATGAATTATTTGTCAATTCTGAGAGCAGGAATGTATTCCTGGGTCAAAACTACCCTCAAATCATGTGTCACACTAGTATGTGATCATATTTCAGCTGAGCAGGTGTGTGTGGGCGAGCTGGTGGGTGTGGGTGAGACGGTGGGTGTGGGTGAGCCGGTGTGTGTGGGCGAGCAAGTGCGTCTGGGCAAGCAGGTGGCTGTCGGTATCAGCGCCTGGTGGCGTGTAACCGCCGTTTTACGTCTCGGCCGAAAAGCGAGTCGATCGGAGCGTCAGCAGCGACACCATCTTCGGCCCTGTTTCGCCGTGTCGGCCGGCCGCAGGGCGGCGTGTGTAACAGATGATTAACTCCCCCCAGTCAATTACCACTGCCGACATATCTAGCAGAGGGGGGGGGGGGGGTACTCACATTTCCATATAGTCTTTGTAACGATACGTGCATTGTCAGTGCAAAGTGAATCAGGGTTATCACAACACTGATCTGTTACACAAATAATATCAAGTAACCTCCCCTGTAAATTACCTCTAGTAATTAAGTGTTTGATAGATGTCTGAAAAAAAGCGTCTCACCTACCCCTCCCATAGAGATAGCATTGGTTGTCACGAACTATCCAAATTTGGGGTTATCGGTTATCTACACGCTCCCATAGAGCTCTATGCTGAAGCAAATTACCAGCAATTACTGCCTAATATTATTTTTCGTTTTTTAGGGGGTTACAGTTGGAATTTGTAAAAAACAAATACACCATTAGATAGATATTGTGGAAAGTGATCTAATGACACCATGCAAGATGCAAAGAGTGAAATATTGACCAAATGGGAGCAATTTCATTTTTTCAAGGAAAAGAGGTGTCCAGAATCGTCTCACTAGACTCAGGGCAGACCCTGAGTCAATTAGTTAGCCATTGAGGTCTTCAGTAAACAAGCATAGACATTAAAACACTTATATATTGTATGTCTATGATACAAGGTTGTAGCCCGCACTCTTAACACCTATAGTTTTTTGCACTGGGAATGAGTCGTAGAAAGTTATCATGAGCATATTTGGTTTCATGATTGTCATATCTTAATAAATTTATTGGAAAAGCGATGGAGAGCATGGAATCAGCCTACTACTGAACTTACAGACGGATGTCGCTAAACGATGACATTTGTCGTCATGACGCACCAATGCAGCCCTAGCAAGTAACTCACCAGTGCTGCATTGGTGGATCATGCCAACCCTACGGTAGTATCTCAACCCCATAGGGTCAGCATGATGCTTTAATACAGCACTGGCGAGTTACTCGTCAGGGCTGCATTCATGCATCAAGACTACCAAGGGCATAATGCATTAAGGTATCATGCCATCCTTAAAGGGTTTACTTATGGGTTTAAAGGTCAGGTAGTACTTACATTATGGAGGTGGCAGAACTCGACGCCCTTCAGCACCTGGTAGAGCACCTTGCGGACGGTCTCCTCGTCCAGTCCGTTAGGACAGCGCTCCAGGTCGTCCAGCACCGTGTGGTCCACAAACTCAAACACCAGGTACAGACGCTTCTTACGCCGGAACACCTCGATCAGGTTCACAAGGTTCTCATGTCGAAGTTGCTGCAAGACAAAACAAGACAATCAGATACACTATAAACCACCTCTATCAGGTTCACAAGGTTCTCATGTCGAAGTTGCTGCAAGACAAAACAAGACAATCAGATACACTATAAACCACCTCTATCAGGTTCACAAGGTTCTCATGTCGAAGTTGCTGCAAGACGAACACGGTACATTAGATACGCTATAAACCACTTCAGTGAGGTTCACATGGTTCTCATGTCAAAACAAGACAAAACAAGACAATCAGATACGCTATAAAACACCTCTATCAGGTTCACAAGGTTCTCATGTCGAAGGTGCTGCAAGACAAAACAAGACAATCAGATACACTATAAACCACCTCTATCAGGTTCACAAGGTTCTCATGTCGAAGTTGCTGCAAGACGAAAACGGTACATTAGATACGCTATAAACCACTTCAGTGAGGTTCACATGGTTCTCATGTCAAAACAAGACAAAACAAGACAATCAGATACGCTATAAAACACCTCGATCAGGTTCACAAGGTTCTCATGTCGAAGTTACTGCAAGACGAAACGGCACAATCAGATATATCAAGATTCAAGTTCAATTTGCTGAAACATTCTGATGGCCAAGTTGATGCAACATCACAACCAGAGAAGGCTTCTCATGTCCAAGTTGCTGCTCCTTTGACCATGCACCTTTTGCTTGTTTAGGGGTGTTTAGTTGGTCACATTTAGGGGTATCTTTCTACATGTATAAGATCCTCATAATCCGTCTAAACTGGTGAAGAGAGATTTGCGGTGAAATCCAGAAGAGCTATTTTGGATTCAGTTGGATTATGGTCGATGTATTGGGTGATTTGACTTTAGTTTTGATGAAAATATTCAGGCCAGGCTGTTAGCTTCTTTTTTTTTGCTTTTTTTTTGCTTTGCTTTTTTAAAAAATCTAAAGCTTTGTTGACCGATGGCCATCGCTTGCAAAAGGTCTCTGCTCAGATGTAGCCTTTAGAGAATCAGACTGTATGAGTTCACTTAGCGGGTGTCGTATGTCAGCTGACATGGTACCCTGTTGTGCCGCGTTTTGACCGCACCGCTTTTTTTATACCCCCCTATGTATATACACATACACATACAGTCTACCCTGGTGGGGAGTTTCACGTAGCGGCAGTGGACACGGGCAGAGTTGGTGCTTGTGTCAGAAGTCATGTTCAAACAGTGTGTGGGTGCCGGTCTGTAGCCATCACACAGCTGGTACACACTGACCGGTGCTCGGCCGGGTAAATAACGGTCAGTGTACTCAGACTCCATGACCCAGGCTCAGCAGACACGGACTAGTGTTAATGAACCCTGAAAAGGCAGCATACTTTTTCCCTTTAACCCTTTAAAGTTTAAAGGCAGTATATATGCTTTGCAAAAATATGCAGGACAGTGGCTATGTCCGCCTAAAATGCCACCGTTCCAGCAGATTCACAAGTGTAGCAGGACCGAATATCAAGTCACATATTGGGCTCTTCTGAATTGTTTTGTTTCTAAACGTGAAATGTGATTGTCAATGTATTGTATAAAACTATGTATTTGTCCTGATTTGGCCAGATAAGATTACAAGTATAATGTCCCTTTAATGGACAATACTATTTTATACATTAACTGAATACATTGGGGGTTTGCATGGGGGGTCCCAATTTTCCCTGTCGATTTTAAGAAATGGCCATGTCGCCCTGTCGATTTTAAGAAACGACCATGTCACCATGTCGATTTTAAGAAAAAGCTATGTCCCATGTCACTATCTCTTATATTCTTTATGTCGCATGTCACTAAGCCAAAAAAGGTCGCTGTGTCGAATTTAGTGGTCCACACCCATTAGGCCACACCAAATTGAAAAGTTGGTCTATGGATTTTGTTTTCCAAAAATAGGTGCGGGAGGGCGAATTTTTTTTTTTTTTTTTTCCAAAATTTTTTTTTGTCTATGGATTTCAACCTTAAATTAGGGGGGCGGACGAATTTTTTTTTTCCTGAGGGAAAATCTTTATTTTTTAATATTTACAAACTGATATTTTCAGGCTAACGATGCCAGAAAAGACCACAAAATAAAAAAAAAAAAAAAAAAATCCAATTTCTCAGAAAATGATGCGGGCGCAGTCCATAGACACAATTTTTTTCAAAAAAAAAAAAAATTTCCATTTTCGAAAATATGGTGCGGGAAATCCATAGACCAACTTTTTAATTTGGTGTGGCCTTACATCATCAGATATGTGGGTGTCCTGTCCTTCAAAAATGTAGCCGGTCCTGCAGCATTGAAAATCTGCAGGACCAAATGTCCCACAGGATGAAAAGGTTTTCCCAAATACTGAGCATACTATTTTCATGCACTTTGCCTTTTGCTGTGTTGATGTAAGAAGGGAAAAACTTCGCAACAAACTATCACTGTCACATGGCTATGTGAATGACTACCGGTACTTGTTTACAGGCCGCCCTTTTACTCTACTCAGCTCATTGTGCTGTGCACCTTCATACACTCAGCACTTAGGTCTCACCTCACTAAAAGGCTGCTAAATAGCACCCAGCGCCATTCACACACCCATACCCACACCCACACACGGGGTGTTACAACTACCACAGGGCCTGCTGGATGCTGTTAAGGGTTAACGCAGCCTTGTGCCTCTACATGGGTAAAAATCGACACGGGCGACACAGCGACTTTAAAAATAGACAAGGGTGACACGGCCCCTTTAAAAATTGACGGACACAGACAGATCTTTATAATGCCCAAGTATATTCTATATACATAAAATTCGACACAGGGAAATGGCTCTTTTGCTAAAGTTCGACACGGCGACACGGTCAAAACTGTGGGGACCCATGTAGAGGCACAGCGTTTTAATGTGCTATGTTTTTTGTCGGTATGACGCATGAATGCAGCCATAGCAAGTCGACTCACCAGGCCTGCAAGCATGCTCACCATTCAGGAGTGTCTCCACTCTGTAGGGTATGCATGATGCTTGAATGTAGCCCTGGCAATTTACTCGCCAAGGCTCTATTCATGCGTCATGACAATAAATGCTATAATCTCCTATCATTAATGTACTTTGCAGCCCTTAAAGGGTTAAGTGCTTGAATAATATTCTACTGAAAACAAATTACAACTTGTCGCTCTGGGCGCTGTGGTGGACGGCCGAGCAGCCAGAAACAGCGTCAACATTATCACGGGCTGCAGGCATTCCCGTGCCTCTACATGGGTCCCCAGAATTTTGACCGTGTCGCCATGTCGATTTTAAGCAAAAGGGCCGTGTCACTGTGTCGATTTCTAGGTATATAAGAACTCATAGAAAAAATCATGTGTGTCGGATTTTAGCCTCAATTTAGCCGTGTCCGTCGGATTTTAAAAGGGCCGTGTCGCCCATGTCGTTTTTTAAAAGGGCCGTGTCGCCGTGTCACCCGTGTCGAATTTTACCCATGTAGAGGCACATTCCCTCTGTACCCCCCGTTATTGTATCCTGTGCCACATTACCCATGTGGTAAACCACACACCTCAAACTGCAGCAGGCTCATTCACACCAACAGGTGCAAGGCAACACCCACAGGACACATGCCCAGAGGCTTTCCTTACTATATGTACAGGGCTATTTAACCTATTTCATAGTCGTGGGAAAGCGGACTCAATGAACTGGAATTTACGCGAGCAACATCATATGAAGAGAAAGAATTGAATTTGGACATATAAAATGTCTGTTGCATTTTCCATTTTTTTATGAAGACGCCCAAGCATATGGGAAATAGGGATGGCTGATGTAGATTGTCATCATGTTAGATATACTAGGCCTTCTCTGTTGATTGATTGATTTGTTTAACGTCCAGACGTACATCAAGTACCTCACGGGACATCTCAAGTTGGCAAGGAGTCATCCACAAATAGTGGTAGTCTGCCTTGCAGTTATGGACGGGTATTTATATGCTGCTTGCCCAATACAGCAGTGACCGCATCTATGGATGATCGAATCTATGAAATGAATGACCGCATCTATGAGGTGAGGGAGAAAACCGCTACCGGGGCACGTCCCCTACTCTTTTTGAAGGATAGCAAGTGTTCTTTTATTTGCCTGGTCCTAGCTACCTGGGCTAGTACCATAGTAGGCAGGGCCAGACAAACCACGGCCTTTGATATCTCAGACGTGGTTCACTGAGGAGGAATCCCATGCCAGACCACCAGCAAGAAGGCCCGGGCCCACGCATATGGGCAGCGGTTGCCAAACAACTTACGTGACTGATCACAGCAGTAAGGCACGAGACCCCTCAAGTTTTGTCGCCTTTTACGTATGCCCATTGGTATTATGGAAGGCTCCCGATTAAGTTATTCTACTCCTTCATGCCCCCATCATGAAGGTGGCCTTCTCTGTGAATTAAGACACCAAGGCGGGGGGGGGGGGGGGGAGTAGCTCAGGCTGTAGCTATACAAGATGGTGTGATTGAGGCTCAGTAGCACCCTGATGTTAGATGCTGCAACCTCCCCCTGCTGTGGTAGACATACAGCACATCAAAGGCCTGTCCATCTCACACACTCATACTAGTGACCGTACTCCCCACTTTATCTGCCCATCTGTAGTCACTCGCGGACAGAGGACATCTTGTGGTGGAACTCTCTGCCAAAGGAGGGAGTCATGTGCTACAGTCTCTGCTAAAGGAGGAGCAGATGCGCTACTTAACCATGGTAACGTCTGTGACATCACAAAGTGAAAATCCGCTGCCGGCTAAAGATGTCCTCTGCACGCAGAGACTACTGCAGGCGGGCAGCGGGGAGTAGCGGGCTCTTCAGCAGAGTGGTCCATCTCACAGGTTGACTCTGTAGACCTTGGGGTTTCCGCGTGGGATAATTGGTCGGCCAGTTGTTATTTAAGTCACCAGTCGGCCTTGACGCCGGTATATCAAAAAGGGAGGTGAAGGATAATAAAGTAGCTGTGCATCAACTCTGGCCTAACGTTAGTCACTTCACTCTTCCAAATTTGAATGGATTATAGATCATATGTGGACTGTATTGAAAATAAGAACATGGATATAATATGATGCTGCTAAAATTGTGATAAAATACTGGATGGAATACATGTATGATGTCCCATATATCACATGGATTTCAATGACTACTTGCTTTACTACCTAACCCCCTGTTGTTAGTTAATAACTACAGGTAGCTCAAGTGGTGTTTCCTCTACCAGTCCGTCTACAAAAGTGTGACATTGAAGACATCAGAATGTCAGACATGTGCCTATTCACCCAGTTCCTGTTTCAGTTGATTTAATCAATCAATTCCATATTCCTAATGTGTATTTTTGGTGTGTTTTTTAACCAGCAGTCTTGTCTGGATAACAGTTGTTGATGTGCTTTGCGGCTGTTAGCACCGGACACAGCAGAACTGTGGTATCAGGGGGGGGAGACCGCCGCCAGGTCTATTGGAGGATTTATCCAGTATTTAAGGGCTACATAGTGCCTTTAATAACGTACTATAGCCTTTGTAGGAATGATGCATGAATGCAGTCCTGGCGAGTAACTCTCCAAAGCTGCATTCATGCATCATGCCGACACTTATGGAGTCTTTTAAGCCCATAGGGTGGTATTCATGCATTTATGCAGCACTTGAGAGTTACTTGCCAGGGCTACATTCATGTGCCATGCCGACAAAAGGCATATCAAAGCACTGAACTGGCCTTATAGTGTTATTGGCGATTAGCCAGATATGTCCATAAACACTTAATCAGCAGCAGTAGCAGCAGAACAGCAGGGGCTGCAACACGGGGCCTCATGTAGTCTCTACTCACTGGTTAAATATGATATACAATACAGAGTGAGGCACAGGGCAAGGTCTCAATCTCAACGCTGAGATTAACCACAGTATTACAGGTACCAGTCATGTATTTCATTCATGAAAGGTTAGAATTACCAGTATGGTTCTTCGCGCTATTTTCCCTATAAAAATGTGAATAAATCTGTGACGTGTGAATTAGTATTATAAGAATGCTAGTCACACCTCGGGTTTTTGGAAATACACTTATAGTACTGAAGGAGTCAAAATTAGACGCAGTTGCGGTTTATAGGATTTCCTGAGTCTAGGTGCGGGTTATAAGTGAGATGTGGGTGTTTAGTACAACTGGCTCCCTCGGTGGCTTCACACTGATTACGTGTTCCTACAGTTGTGTAAACCCCTGACATTATATTTGAATTGCTAGGCCCTGATATCAAGACTATATCTTAGGCCACTGATGTCAATCAAACACCTGTACATTTTTCTTGGCCAAAGATTTGGTATAAAATGATTAAAGGGTGCACTCAAAAAGTGCCACAGTGACAATCAAATCAAATATATAAGCTGGATTATAGGGAATGAGAGTATTAGAAGGGAATAGGTAGCAATGTTAGTATGGTCATAGAAAACATCCTGTTTCATTTTTAAGAAGATTTATTTTTAATCTCCACTCTTCTGTATACTGACGGTAATGTTTATACCTTAACATATATCCAATTTATTTTTGTAATGGGCTCGGAACTTGATTGTAATTAACTTGATTTTTCCCTTTACTTTTGGTAGACATGCAGGAATTTTTTAATTGGTTTAGGATTTCGCTAGGAAATCTCTCCCAATTTTTTAATCCACAGAAATGCATGTTTCAGCGTGGGGGGAAAAAACACCAACGATATGAGAAAAGTGAAGTGGCCTACCACTTCAACAGGCCGGGCCACAATAGGATGGCAGATGTGAAAATCTATGTCCTGGAGTTTGTGTATGAACATCCACTCTCCAAACACGCCAACAAACTGAGGAAAACCTTGGAATGGAACTGGATACAGCGACTCAAAAGTGTTGTCCCGCAAGGGATGAACATCATGGAGAAGGGCTTTGGTTAGGTGTCACCCCCCAAAAAGGCCTCGTCATTTTTCCCCCCACGCTGAAACATGCATTTCTGTGGATTAAAAAATTGGGAGAGATTTCCTAGCGAAATCCTAAACCAATTAAAAAATTCCTGCATGTCTACCAAAAGTAAAGGGAAAAATCAATCTAAGATTGATCAGACCACTAACCTAAAACTATATTATTAGTTTTGACCAGGTTTAGAATTACCTACCAGTAGGTGCACTCAGACAGTGCAAGCTCCCTCAACACAGTGGCTTTCATGTCAAAGCCAACTAGGTCACACAGAACTAGGTCAAAGCAGTGACTAAGATATTTCTAAGAAATATCAGTCAAAACACTCCCTATGTGTATGACAAAATCACTAAAAGGCAAAAATAATATAATTATTTATATTTGACCAGTCACAAACCTCCTGAATGTCTACCTGATGAATCTTTGAATAAGATGAAACATCCTGATCTCAACCACCCACAGATTCTGTGCTGAAACATCATGGCCCTGAAAAAATATTATTATTTTTTCAAACCTCAATTTATTTACATTCCACATTAGTGGAATTAAATACTCAAGTTTGAGCAAGCCAACCTTTTCATATTCTGTATATTTTATATAGAAATGAATGGATTGAACTATGTTTTGAGGCTCCACAGTGAGTGAAGGCTCAGTGATATTGACCTAAATACACTGATCCAGCCAATGAATGCACAGCAAAATAGAACAAGTGGGCATGTGACATGTCAGTCACCTGAGGGAGCGGCAAAATTCGCTTACCTGGTCAGATCTGGATGTAGTAGCGGAGAGACACAACCCTCGTCCTTTTCACCATTGATTGTAATTAACTGTTAGTTTAGGATGTTGTATATTATCATGCCTCGTTCCCCCATGGTCTACACATGGTAGAAACATGTAGGGCCTAAAAAAGATTTTTTAAAGTTGCATTCCGGTATTCCTACATTTTTGGGGCCAACCCTAATTATTTTGAGACATTCTTTTTGATTTTTGAGAAAGTTTATGACATTTTTGGTGTTTTTACTACTATTTTCAATTTAAAAAAGAAAAGGTAAAAAAAAAAAAAGCGACCTACCGACCCTATTTATTTTTGCCATGTTGGCCTAATGTGTGTCTGAATATTACAAGGAGATCCTATTTGTGTGCACCCTAGGGAAGGCTGCACCAACAAGTGGTGAAAGTGCCGGGTCTGGTTGCCGTTTACGTCGGCTGAGCGGAGCGGGCTGGATTACAGCTTAGACTGCCGTAACACATATCAGCCAGTGTTTAACTCTTTATGGGCAGCATGGTGGATTAATGCACTTTGCCCACTGTCGTCATAATGCATGCATGCAGCTCTGTCGAGTAAAGGCCCGGTCAGACTAGTCGCAAAAATGGGAAAGCTATAACTCGCCAGTGCTGCATTCATGCATCATGCTGAACATACAGGGTCTGATACACTCCCAAATGATAGGCATGATGCACACAGCCATTGATTGATTGATTGATTGATTGATTTGTTTAACGTCCAGACGTACATCAAGTACCTCACGGGACATCTCAAGTTGGCAAGGAGTCATCCACAAATAGTGCTAGTCTGCCTTGCAGTAGTAGGACAGGTATTTATATGCTGCTTGCCCAATACAGCCAGGGCTGCATTTATGCATCATGGCTATAAAGGCCGTACTGCATTATTAAAGCACTATGCGGCCCTTACAGGTTTATAAAGCACTATGCAGGTTTATACAGCCGTGTTGTAACAGCCTGAGATCCAATGTGGCCACGCCGGGACCACAAGTTGGATCCCACACGGCAGGAGCCGGGGGGGGGGGGGGGGGGGGGGGGGCTGTACACTTAGTCCATGTGGTACACAACCCGTGGTAGGCGGGTGGTAATACAGCTGTAACACACCCGCTAGGCGGTTATTGCTGTGGCTGCCATTGGACGGACCATTACAGAGTGGCAGTGAATTACCAAATCATTTTATGAAGTAGCGACGATGTATGGGGGGAGGCTTTCTCAATGGTCGGCCAACAAGGTCAGACAGGCCCGTAACTAGCCCTCTTCGCGGGGGATTCGTTTTTCGATAAGGTGGAACCAGATAAATTCAATGCCGGAACTTGCTGGATTTTCATTAAAAAATGTGCAAATAATGGCTCTATTTGTACTCACAACTATAATTCAAATGAGCCATATATCAAGAATGGAACATATTTTATGGTTTTCTCTCCAGAGACCTTAATAATTGTCCAAGTTACAAGCCATGAAAACTGACATGGAGCTAATTATCTCCACTTTTAGGCCAGCTCAGGTGGAATTTTTGGGGTGCATCAGCCCCCCCCCCCCTAGTTATGGGTCTGATTTAAAGGTGGGCACAGGACTGCAAGTGCAATAACCAGACCTACAGACTGAAACGAGTGCTCCTTTGTGTTTATTTTTTACTGTTTTCGATTCAAAATGTACAATTTATGGTAGGGGGAGCCTAAGGTGTACTTCTCTATGCCCTTCATTGCGCTTCAAATGTAAACAAACCAACATTTTGATGACGTCACAAGGCCATAACATACGGCCATGGGTTATTTCACGGGGGATGTGCAATACGGCGTTCTTTGGTTAAGTCAATGGGACTGCTGTATTTCATAAAAAATAAAAATAAATACATCTTACATTCTACAATTGGTGTCAGCAATGTGGAATTACTCCACAGTGGTAGACACTTACATTTTCAGCTGTGGGCGACCGGGCCCGTAGCCACAAAATCTGTGGGCCAATGGTAAAGATTATGTTTTCTTTCAGGGAGAAAAAAACATGTATATTCCACTTTGGACTATGATAGAGTGAAACCAACTCAATATGATTAATTTGCCAAAATGTCCCTCTTCCTAAAGAATTAAGATATACTGCATGATTGTAATTGTCTTTTGAAGTGGCATTCTCACCGAGCGTTTCCCACTCACAATTCAAGTACTCTAGTCTGCTATGTGGTAAGTGCAAGTGGTGAGAATGCCCCTTTAATACTCCTGTGGGCCACCCCGGCCTGTCACTTTGCAGAAAACATGCAGGCCTGAACACAAGTGTGCGGGCCATTGGCTGCCTGGCCAGCGTTAGTGTCTACCCCTGGTTCCATTGTACATTACTTGGCCATGCCTTGTGAAACACAACCAAACTGCTGCTAGTCTCTAGCCGTGGAGGAAAACAAGAGTACATTTGTCCCTCATGATCTTGAAGCATTGTTTATCTATGTATAAGTTTCATTCTTTCTCTGAAAGCTTTTTGTAATTCTCACAGTCAAGCAGACCAACGCTCTGTTCAATGTAATTACCACTTTAATGGCAGCATAGTCAGCCTGGGCTAGTACCATGGTAGACAATGCCAAACGAACCACAGCTTTTGAGATCACAGGGCAGACCACCAGCATGAAGGCCCGAGCCCGTGCATATGGGCTGTGCTGTCAATGCAGCTTGGTTAGTCACAGTAGTCAACCATGCAACGCTCAAGTTTTGTCGCCTTTTCCAATTTAGGTATTTTGGTTTGGTCATTGGTATGATGGAAGGCTCCCGATGAAGTTATTTTACTCCTTCATTCCCCCATCATGAAGGTCCCCACCAACACAGGGAAAACTCTCACAGGAGTCGTCATGATGTATGAATACAGCTTGGGAGAGTAAACTGCCACTTTGCTGTCCTTAAAGGGGTACAGTGGGTGTAAAGAGGTTACAGAACTGCCACTTGCTGTCCTTAAAGGGATACAGCTACACTCTGCCACTCTGCTGTCTTAAAGGGATACAGCTACACTCTGCTGTCTTAAAGGGATACAGCTACACTCTGCCACTCTGCTGTCTTAAAGGGATACAGCTACACTCTGCCACTCTGCTGTCTTAAAGGGATACAGCTACACTCTGCCACTCTGCTGTCTTAAAGGGATACAGCTACACTCTGCTGTCCTTAAAGGGATATAGCTACACTCTGCTGTCTTAAAGGGATACAGCTACACTCTGCCACTCTGCTGTCTTAAAGGGATACAGCTACACTCTGCTGTCCTTAAAGGGATATAGCTACACTCTGCTGTCTTAAAGGGATACAGCTACACTCTGCCACTCTGCTGTCTTAAAGGGATACAGCTACACTCTGCTGTCTTAAAGCGATACAGCTACACTCTGCCACTCTGCTGTCTTAAAGGGATACACTAGGTGTAAAGAGGTTACAGAACCCTTCCACTTTCCCCCCCTTAGTTCCTCCTGTGCCCAGCACTCACACCTGTACAACACCCAGGCACCAGTAGTTACACAGTACCCTGCAGTAACCCACAATCAATGCCTGCACACCGGGGTGGGGGCTAATTGTACCCGGCCCGCTACCCGCGCGCTGAGCTCTCCACCTGAGCTGCTCTCTGAGCTACTCAGCCGCTCAGTTCTACATGGAGACCACATCTAGGTCTGTGGGTATAGAGTCAGCATGATGCCCAAATACAGCATCGGCGAGTAACGCAAGATCACTGCATCGGTGCATCACTCATGGTGAGCGTATCAACA
This sequence comes from Harmothoe impar, assembly GCA_947462335.1. Lineage (NCBI taxonomy): Eukaryota > Metazoa > Annelida > Polychaeta > Phyllodocida > Polynoidae > Harmothoe > Harmothoe impar. The sequence goes on from OX381706.1 coordinate 2,750,589, forward strand.
CCACGGGGCCTGCATGCTTAACCTTGAATCTTCATTTAAGGGCGGCTAGCACCGTCCCTGGCAAAGACGGGTACCTGCCAACTGGTAGTTCTTTTTAATACGTTTTTATTTTATCCTGGTAAAATGTTTCACATTTGTGTTCAACCACGAATTCACCCGCAAAAAAAGTTTGCTAAAGACAAAGGAACAAGCAGCACCAATTGACCAATCAGGGTGCTGCTATGGCGGTCACGTGACTCACTAAGGCGGGTAGTGTTAGCCGTGCTAGCCGTCCTGTAAGATACTGATGTAGAGTAGCATGTGCATGTGGGCTGGTGGTACAGACGTCAGGTCCCAGATGTGTCTCTGTGTAGACAGCGGCAGTCACACAATGCCCGTTACAATGGTGTACTTAGCAGCTGAGTGGTCACCCTGCAGCTAAGTGGTCACCCTGCAGCTGAGTGGTCACCCTGCAGCTAAGTGGTCACCCTGCAGCTGAGTGGTCACCCTGCAGCTGAGTGGTCACCCTGCAGCTAAGTGGTCACCCTGCTGCTGAGTGATCAAATGGCGCCAACTAGCACGTAACCTACCCGCTGGCGTGGGGGGGGAATCTGACAACATCGGCGTTATTATATTACATGGACATCTATAAAGTGCACAAACGATAGATAAAAGTGCATACAACGGATATTTGGCATTATTTCCAGTGTACACCGGGAGGAAACAAAGTTTTTACTAAAAGTTCACCTAGCCAAATCTGGGTGAGCGATAAAGTAAGTAAACAACATGGCGACCGCAGAAGGAGCGCCCGCTGCGCTCACAAAGCAAAAGGAATTATCAGACACTGAGGTTCAAAAAACAATGTCTTCTGAGGAAAAATTGGATACCTTAGTCGCTAACCTGTTTACCTGCATGACTGACATCAAGGATTTAAAGACAACCGCAGGAAATTGGGGTGAGTTGAATGACAAAGTGGGCCAGAATGTCAATGACATCACGCTCCTGGGAGAGAGAGTGCGCGTCGTTGAAACAGATCTCAAAGACACCAAAACAAATGTCACAGATCTCCAGAATGCCCATACCTTCACTGGGAATGATGTAGCAAAGCTCCAGGAAGAGTTAACCAAAAAGGAGACTCGACTGAAAGCAGTTGAGAAACAACTCACTGGGCTTCAACAATCTGTTGACAGCGTCATGGTTAAACAAAAAGACCATGAATCCAACGTCCTTGATCTTGTAGATCTGAGAGTGACGGAACACCTGGATAGAGCAAGCAGGAAAAAACATCTAGTCTTTGAGTGCGTACCTGAAGGGTATAGACAGAACATCCCTATCATGGTGAGGGAGATTCTGCGTCAACTACATATTACAATTGACAGAGAAGATCTAGCGTCAGCCACCAGAATTGGACCGCCGCCGCATCATGCGCGCCGGCGACCTAGGCCTAGGCCTATCATTGTAGAATTTACGCACAAAGTTGTAAGAGACGATGTTTTTGCGGCCCGGCATATGCTTAGATCTGCCAAAGACCCAGTGTATCATTCTATCTGGATAAACCCTGATCTGACAAATGAGGACAAGGACCATCAAATGCTCCTGAAAGGACTCCAAGCCCATGCCCTTGAAAAAGGGCATAAAGCCGCAATCTACGGGGATGATATCGTCATTAATGACACTAGATTCCCCAGAAACAAAGTCCACCTCATCCCTGATGAACTCAACTCTGAGGCAGCTTTCACCAAAAAAACCAAGAAAGGAATAATTTTCATGGGAATCCATAGCCCCCTATCAAACTGGGCAGAATGCAGTTTTAAGCTGTACGGGGTGACATGGATCTCTGTGGAACAATGTTTCATGTACAGAAAGTGCAAATTCCATGGGAAGCATGACATTGCACGCCTGGTTTGGCACGAAACATGTTCACGCACCATAAAATCAATCGGGGATTCCTTTGATTCATCATATGACTGGAGAGTAAACCACCAGGATGCAGTGTTAGAGGAGTTAGTGTATGAGAAATTCTCTCAAAGCCCACGTCTGAACAAGTTCCTCCAGAAGCAGGAAGGCCTGCTAGCTGAGGGGACCATGGACAGACACTTCGCCATAGCGGCGTCCTTCTTCTCCAAGCAAGTAAAGGAGGGAGAGTGGAACGGTGAAAACAAAATGGGGCAAATCCTCATGTCAGTGCGGGATAAGCTGAAAGCTGAAGCTGAGAATGCAACAGGAGGAGCCTCAGACAAAGATGCTGATGCAGAGGAGGCCTATGACACATGTGACTCTGATGCGGGTTAGTCTACTCCGCCTTAAACGCCTGCGGTGAGCCCAGAGCCATCCAGGCACGCCTACGGCGTAGGCGCGTGCCGCCGGGTCAATCAGTGCGCATTCCACAGTTGTGACGTCACAGGCGCACGTCGCGCCACACTCCGCCACGTGCGACCACGTGCTTTTCGCCCGGACACGGAGTAGAGTGCTGCCTCCACGCAGTGTGTACATAATTACAAAATTAAGCTGTATTACTGCATTCCTATTAATGGACAGAATGGGTAAGTGACCAGACAAAGGTTGCCCGCCGGGTAGAAGCAGGCAAATGAAGGAGGAAGTGCGCATTTAATTACTTAATCCTATTTTTGCCGAAAAAGTTTGCTATTGGCTGGCCAAAGGCAGAGGTGTCAACACTAGTAAACATTAGTCTACTCTGTCATCTAAGCTTATCCAATCTGCGTATGACACTGCAATAACACTGCAGTAACGGCGATGGTTTCCTTGTCCACATGAACACCGACTATCATAATTACTATTATTTTACACAAGAGAAACCATGCCAGGTTAGCTAACTTTGCACCTACGCCACGGCCGTCATGCTGACAGCAGGCTAGGTTGTTGACGTTGACAGTACAGTAGCAGTAAATCTTCTGCGCCTGGTTGCCTGTGCCATAATTCTTTGACAAAGTAATTGGATCTGTCTGTCTACAACTGAAACACACAAGGCAAATACCAACAGTGAGCTGACAGTGTCAGTCAATACAAACTGAGCTACGCTATGCATAATATAAATAAATTAACCTCCTCATGAAAACATTATTTATTTTTAAACAGCAGAACAACCACGCCCACCCCCCAATGAAGAAGCTGAGGAGCAGAAAGCGGCCTCTCCAACTAAAGTAGAGACAGCAGGCACTTGGGTCCCGCCGATGGCGGAATACATGGGACCCACAGACCCTATGGATGGTCTCTCTTCGCAACTGGAGGGCCTGTACCACACACCTGACCCCCCTCCCCCTATCATCGCGTTGATTACTGACGTCAGAGGAGAATTCCTGGACAAAGCCCTAGCTGAGGTGAAGGGTCGGGCTGCAAATTTTCTAGTTGTAAATAAGGAAAGGTGTACCATAGAGCAGCTAACACATGAAGCAATCAGGTACGTTCAGGGCGATTTCTGTCATCACGCCTTTATTTTCGGCGGCTTATATGACATAGCCATGTACACAAACCCAAGGGGTGATGACTACCTACCTACCAACATTTACCCCCGCTCCTTCAAAGCAGATGACTTAAGAAACAAGATCAAGCATAACATGACCAGCTGTGACAACCTTCTTTCTATCACCACCAAGCCGGGGTCGGTGGTGTGGGTCCCCATTGTGGGAGCCCGCACCTCCCCCTCCCCCGGCCCTGCTGCTGACGGCATTGACCTTCAGGCTGTGTTAGAGGCTGGGGTGGAGACGGCCATAGAAATGGCGCACAACCTAAACGAGAGGAAGAACCTCTTCACCCCCCCAACGCACTACCCTATACACAGTCTGAGAGGGAGCACCTGGACCCACAACTATACACTACTCAACAACAACATGATGCCTACAGAAAGCCTGCTGACTCACTGGGCAGATCTATTAAGTGATTATGTGACCTACCAGCTAGAGCCGCTGGTGGATTGAAGTCCTGCCATGTAGGTGACACCCAGTATACAGCAGCAAATACGCTCTTATCTTATTTAGCAAACCAGCAGGTTACAAAGCGAATCTATATATATATATTTTCTAACTCATAAGCGAGATATAGTTTAGAGCCTGGTACCCTCGGCCGAGGACAAGGTCTGAGAGGACAGAGCAACGCTTTATAGATTAGATTGATACGCTCATATTATTTTTGCTTCTGTGCCTAGTGAGAAATGTTGTATTCTCTATAGGTAGAAATCACTGCACAGATGCTGTCTACAGAAACTAAGGTTAAAAACCCAGGACACATGTCATGCCTGTAGAGAGTGGTGTAGCCGCGGACAAGGCTCAAACCACATTTAATATTTAGAAATAAGCTGGCCAAGTAGTGGCACTGGCCCAGGTTTAGCATTAAGGCGTTAAAATGCATATAAGTCAGTTTAAAGACTACTATAGACTATTGGAAACTGCACGTAAATATGGCACACAGTGCATACCTTAATACCGCTAGACAGTCCAGTTCAGGTTGGACAATGGACCATAGCTATACCTCTACCCACTGACTCCTTATAGCATATACTGATATCATACCCAGTTACCGGTATTGGTGGAACGTTTTGCTAGTTATATGAGATACCAAAAGAGCAGCTCAACATGAGCGGCCTCTATCTATACAGAACTAATAGAACAGTGCCTTCTACACATTACCGGTATGGTCAAGGTAAAAACCCCTCCATAAGAAAGGACAGTATTGAAATGAACTAATCCTCTCAGGACCCACCCCCTTCAAAAAGGATGTCAACACGTGATATTTTAAGGGACAATCCTCCATATGAGGTATATTGTAGTATAAACTGATACCTCCATAATTGGGTATAACACATTATGAACTGACAGGTTCTAAACCTAATAACATTGATTAATTACTGTGTAGTTATCCTTCAGGGTTTACTCCTTACATGGACACCATGTTTGAGGGTGTCATTGTTATGTTTTATTGATTGAATTCACACACTGTTTCTTGACGTGCGTTTAGCTACAATGTTGGCACGCAGAAATGGCTCATAAAGCTGATTATGTATCATCACATGTTGTACCGGGTACCTTTGTACCACGCGCGCCAAATCAGCACGTTTAGCTGTTAAAATGCCACATTTTATGGTGTAACGCTTGATTAAATCAGCAGTGACTATGATCCACCCGGTATAAACCTGTGTCACAAATGTTCTCTATACATAGTATCCTGTGATACTCCATAGTTATGAACTTGGAGATATCATGGCTCAGAGTGAACACTGAGAAGTCTTGATACCATCATGCATTCAGGGTGAAAATGCACCCCCCCCCCCCCCCCACGCCAAAAAACCACCCCAGGACGGAGAGGAAAAATGAGAAACTTCAAAAAGCAAACCCTCCCTGTTTCTGTCGTCCACTGTTTTAAATGTTGTAATTGTTACGTCCACCCTCCCTTCCCCCCCGGTGTCCCCATGTTGAGAGACTTCACGGTGTGTACAGGGTTCATTCCTCCCTGATCCCAGGTTTAAAATACCTCAGGACTTGATACCGTTTATTAGACCAAAAGGATTATTTATTATATCCTGGAACGTACGCAGTATGGTAAACAAACAAGTATCACTGAGATATTTTGCCTACACTAAACAGCCGGATGTTTTATGTTTTTCTGAGACCTGGTTAAAATCTAAAATGAAAGATGTTGATTACCAGTACAAAGGCTTTACATTGCACAGGTTAGACCGCCCTGACCACATTAACAGCGGGGGCGTGTGTGCACTGGTCTCAAATAAACATCCTCATATAAGGCTGAAAGATGAAGGATGTACAGTAATGGATGACGACTGTGAAATGATAGTAATACAGCTGGCCAGGACGGGTTGTAGACCAGAATTTATAGTCCAAATTTACAGACCGCCAGGTGGTGATGTGCAAAATTTCATAAAACATGTGACGGCGGCACTGAAAGTTATCTCTACTAAGCACAAAGACCCCTTTATATATTGTCTGGGAGACTTTAACCTAGACGTAATGCCAAGCCACATGTCCAAATCACCATTGCAAGATTTAGTGAACAAGTATCATCTGGTCCCCCTGATATCTGACCCCTCTAGGCCGCTGTATCAGCCTGATAATGTAATTGACCAGATCTTTACAAACTCGCCCCATATAGAGGATAGTGGAGTTTTTATGACTGGCCCAAGTGACCATGTGCCACAATATGTTGTCATGAAGAAGAAAAAGGAGAAGTATATTAAAACATCATTCAGGGGGCGTAGTTATAAGAATTATTGTATTGATAAAATAAAAGAGCTAGTGTACCCTGCTCTATTCGATGCCATAGAAAGATATGAAGATCCAGAGGTTCTATGGGATAAAATGGTTAATCTCATTGTCAGCTCAGCTGACAAACTATTCCCTATAAAGGATTTTAAATTTAACAGGGAAAAACCCCCATGGCTGACGAGAGAGTTGTACGCGGCAATGAGACAGCGGGACGCAGCTATGAGATACGCTAGCCGTCATAGGAGCGAGGAAAACCTTGTCTGGGCGCGAGCAGTTAGAACTAGGACAAATGACGCAGTAAATTACGCATACGCTGATTACATTAAAAAACAACTTGTGAAATACAGGAAAGACCCAAAAAAGTTCTGGAGAGAGATTTCGAAATTAATGCCCAAAAGGTTAGACTCAGCTCCTATTAGGTTGCTCGAAGAGGACAGTACTCCTGTTCCTACCGAGAAGGTTGCCGACAAAATAAATAATTTCTTTGCGGAGGTGGGACCCAGGCTAGCTGCGGCAATACCTCCCCCAGCTCTAACGGACCCCCCTGCCCCAATTGAACCGATGTTGGGACAGGGAGACCCGTTTGGAATAAAACCTTTTGATGTAGCAGATGTATACAAGCATGTGAAAGATGTTGATGTATATAAGTCCAGCGGTATGGACGACTTGTCTGGAAGACTAGTAAAAGATTGTTTGACGATTCTGATCAGACCATTTACTTATCTTCTAAATTTAAGTGTAAGACATGGTGCCTTTCCTAAAGCTTGGAAAAGGGCCACCGTTGTTCCCATACCTAAAGTTAGTAACCCCACCACGGCTGGTCAGCTTAGACCTATATCACTTTTGGCAGTTCCTGGTAAGCTACTAGAGAGACTGGTTCATGACCAACTTTACGCCTACTTAGAACATAATACGCTACTCTCAAAGGGCCAAAGTGGTTTTAGAAAAAATACTGGTACGCAGGACACTGTCTACAAAGTGGTAGAATCTATACATAAATCATTATCTTTAGGATTAAGTGCAGGAGTAGTATATCTCGATTTTTCCAAAGCTTTCGATTCTTTAGACCACTCCATCCTAATTCAGAAATTATCAAAATTCAACTTATCAGAAGACACTTTAGCGTGGTTCTCCAACTATTTAAAGGACAGGGAACAACGTACGGTATGTAATAACACCCTATCTAGCCTAAAACAGCTGTCATATGGCGTGCCGCAGGGATCTATCCTCGGCCCGCTACTGTTTATCATGTATGTAAACGCTCTTCCTAATCTAAATACCAATTGTGATGTTAAGCTTTATGCAGACGATACACTGCTATTGTACCAACATAATGACTCAGAAGTCCTCAATTTAATTTTACAGGATGATCTGGACATCATATCTCACTGGTGTAAAAGGAACATGCTAACTATAAACCCTGATAAATCGCAGCATATGTTGATAACGCGAGAGGATGATCCATTTCTCCTTGATCTTAAGATAGGGGAAGTCGCCCTGCGGCCTGCCGAAGATTATAAGTATCTGGGTATTACTATGGACAAAAGCCTCACCTTTATGAAACATTATGAAGCTATGACCACTAACTTAGCACACAAGATTTGGCTGTACAGACACATACGGAAAAATGTTGAGCAAAAAGAGGCGCTTATCATATTTAAAACTATGATACTGCCGCTGTTCGATTACGGATGTATCTTTCTCACAGCACTCCCGGTGAAATGTTTTCAAAAGTTACAGGTATATTGCAATATAGCTTTAAGAGTGTGTTTTAGGGTCAGGGATCCAACTGATAAACCTGTGAAATGGTTATATAAGGAAGCCAAAATACTGCCATTGGATCTCAGAAGAATGTATTTTCAGTTATCCACATGTCATAGGTTAGTGTATAGCGGCAGGGCAGATATCCTAGAACCTACCGGTACTAGAGCAACCCTAGCGCCTACTATTAAATTACCTAGACATAGACTGGAGTCCTACATCAGAGGGCCCACGTATCAGGCAGCCTCACGCTGGAACGCTTTGTCTCCTGACATTCGATGGCTAGTAAATAAGAATGAATTTAGAGTGGCTGTAAAACGCAGGTTAGGCAAACTATTCATAAGAGATTGGAATCATGATCGTCCATTTCTGCTTTTTAATGGCATTGGAATTTTAAACGAGTTCAATGACCCGCCCGTACGCTGAGTCAGTACAAAGAGAGGCTACAATTAGGCTACTCTAACAGCATCCGCAATTGTTACTCTCTCTCGGGGCACTGGCAGGATTGGAGACTGTCGCCCTTCCCTTGTACATGTATCGTATTGTATTGTATCGTGTTGTATAGTATCGGTTTCATGTTTATCACTGTGTATAATTTTACATGTACCCTTGTTTTAGGAGCAAAATACTAGTTTGAAAATGGACTGTTGTAATTCGAAGATATCAGGGTACCAGCTCCTGTACCAACTGGTTGTATTGTGGTAGAGCAGCACGGCTGAATCTGTACAAACCAGGATAAAATAAAAACCGTTTCAAAAAAAAAACAAAAAAACCCTGCAGCTGAGTGGTCACCCTGCTGCTGAGTGGTCACCCTGCTGCTGAGTGGTCACCCTGCAGCTGAGTGGTCACCCTGCTGCTGAGTGGTCACCCTGCAGCTGAGTGGTCACCCTGCAGCCGAGTGGTCACCCTGCAGCCGAGTGGTCACCCTGCTGCTGAGTGGTCACCCTGCAGCTGAGTGGTCACCCTGCAGCCGAGTGGTCACCCTGCAGCCGAGTGGTCACCCTGCAGCCGAGTGGTCACCCTGCAGCTAAGTGGTCACCCTGCAGCTAAGTGGTCACCCTGCAGCTGAGTGGTCACCCTGCAGCTGAGTGGTCACCCTGCAGCTGAGTGGTCACCCTGCAGCTGAGTGGTCACCCTGCAGCTGAGTGGTCACCCTGCAGCTAAGTGGTCACCCTGCAGCTAAGTGGTCACCCTGCAGCTAAGTGGTCACCCTGCAGCTAAGTGGTCACCCTGCAGCTAAGTGGTCACCCTGCAGCTAAGTGGTCACCCTGCAGCTAAGTGGTCACCCTGCAGCTAAGTGGTCACCCTGCAGCTAAGTGGTCACCCTGCAGCTAAGTGGTCACCCTGCAGCTAAGTGGTCACCCTGCAGCTAAGTGGTCACCCTGCAGCTAAGTGGTCACCCTGCAGCTAAGTGGTCACCCTGCAGCTAAGCGGTCACCCTGCAGCTAAGTGGTCACCCTGCAGCTGAGTGGTCACCCTGCAGCTAAGTGGTCACCGTGCAGCTAAGTGGTCACCGTGCCACTCCTCAGCCCCAGATCAGGGGCCTCACATTCCAACACGTGCACAGCAGCCACATGGTGCTCTCCTGGTTCACCTGTACAATAAGTACACCCAATGTTCCCATGGTTACTGCCTCTGTAGTTAGTCTGCCTCCTCCATGCCTTTAGGGAGTGATCATTTTTTAACAACAGGGTCGGAAAATTTCAACCCCTTGACCGGGGTGGTTGTAAAATATTTCGACCCCTCTTGGGGGCAGTCAAAAAACTTTAACCTGTTTTGAGCCAGAAAGTCTGCACGTTAGTATGCTTTAAAGGGCCCACGCGCGAGCCGATTTTCGACCTCTCAACCGTGGGGGGGGGGGGGGGGGGGGGAATTGTAAAAAATTTGCACGCTGGTAATTTAAAGCTTGATTCGGCTTATAATTTTCTCTGAAAGTGGGGCGTTGACTTAAAGGGGAGGTTTTTCATCCAATCATTGTAGTTAAAAGCTGTTTAAATGACCCAGAATTCAGCTCAGATTGAAGAACTCAGTGGTCGGCTTATAAGGGAGATTGGCTTCTCAGAGAGGTTTTACTGTAGCTCTAATTGAGGAGAAATGCCTCATGCCCGGTCTATAAGTCACTTTTCTAGTTCAATTCTAGTAAATGAAAGATAACCCCGCTCTTGGTGTAATATTGTTCAGGGCTGCCAATATGCTGTGCCCGTTGCCGCTTTTGGGATGTGTCAACCCATAGGATTGGCATGATGGATGAACGCAGCACTCGCGAATTACCTACACTTCATGACAGGAAAAGCTTTAAAGCACTCTAAAGGGTTAAAGGATTAGCAGTCAAAGTAACCAAACAAAGTCTGTGGCAATCAGACAAGTCTCTGGGGAATGATCCTTGCCAGCATAAGGATGGGCTTTCCATGAAGCAAAAACAGACACACCCAACTTAAAGACTTTTTAACTGGAACTAGGGAAATCACAGGGGTCACTTTTTGGGAGTTAACGAAAGGAAAACGGGAAAAACCCGGGTAAATCCCAGGGCTATCTTTGTCCTGACCCTAGTCACTGGGCGCTGTGAGATATCTATATATAGCACAGAGGACAATGGTGGTGGGGCAGGGGCGGGTTGCGGCGGCACGGTCTATTCAACCCCGTCCCACGGGACCCAGGCCTCACGAGCTGCTCCCTGCACGAGCAGCTACCGAGTACCTACTGCCACAACTAGTGTAGGCTCCACACCAAACTGTGTACGAGCACCTCCCGCCACAACTAGTGTAGGCCCCACACCAAACTGTGTACGAGCACCTCCCGCCACAACTAGTGTAGGCCCCACACCGAACTGTGTACGAGCACCTCCCGCCACAACTAGTGTAGGCTCCACACCAAACTGTGTACGAGCACCTGTACGAGCACCTCTCGCCACAACTAGTGCAGGCCCCACACCAAACTGTGTACGAGCACCTCCTGCCACAACTAGTGTAGGCTCCACACCAAACTGTGTACGAGCACCTCCCCCCACCACTAGTGCAGGCCCCACACCAAACTGTGTACGAGCACCTCCCGCCACAACTAGTGCAGGCCCCACACCAAACTGTGTACGAGCACCTCCCGCCACAACTAGTGCAGGCCCCACACCAAACTGTGTACGAGTACCTCCCGCCACAACTAGTGTAGGCTCCACACCAAACTGTGTACGAGCACCTCCCGCCACAACTAGTGTAGGCTCCACACCAAACTGTGTACGAGCAGCTCCTGCCACAACTAGAAAGGTTAGGAAAGGTTAGGAAAACTTGGCTACCCTTGTTCCATATTTTGGCTTATTCACTTCTGTATTGAACCTCAACAAGATGGCTTTGGTACCACCTAGACCTTCTCCAGCCCAGCAGCAGGTACTGACCGGGTAACCTGCATCACACAGAGCCTCCTCTATGGCTACAAGTAACACAAAAACACAAAACAACGCCGACCGCTGCCAAGGGGGCTATTTACAGGGCAGCGTACAATGGCCCGTGTTCATGGGCACCTTTCAGGCTGGATGCGAACTGCCGGTCTGTTTTGATTAGAGGCTAAGAATAACCTAAGTTGGTGTATTATGGTATTATATCTGAAATAAAGCTTAACCACATGGTTTGACATTTAATTGGTTGAAATAATGACCCACATCACATATCCAGTCCGACGGCTTGTATCAGCGCAAAGCCAACAAACATGAAAAGCTGAAAACCTGAATAAATGCAAAGCAAGTATACTAGTACATTAGGGAATTCGAGGCAATTAAATCATCTTGTTTACACAGAGCACTTGACGATTTGTGTAACTGATTTATTGTGAAAATAGATTACAAATTGTTGAAAGCTTACTTTGAGCATTCGCACTTCCCGCATGGCGATCTTCTTGACCATTTTGTCGTCTTCGCTCTCGAGGAACTTCTTGATGGCGACGACCTGGCCGGTCTCCTTGTGTTTACACTTGAGGACCATGCCATAGCTGCCCTCCCCGACCAGGCCGAGGTTCTCGTACTTCTCCATGGTCCTCACCACCAGCCCATCAAACCCCACCTGGAGGAACAAGTATAGAGGTACATGTAACATAGTCCTATAGTGACAGGGTCCTTGCCACCAGCCCACCACACCCCACCTGTAAAGTAAGGAGACAGTCCTCTATAGTAGTAGATATTTTAGATATAAGTTACATATATTTTACTACTTTATTGTATCATATAGTTCATCAAAGCCCACGTGGGGTCTCTACTATACATCCAAAAGCCCTTGTCTAACCTGTACCCTGAGTGGGATTTGTTTGCATACAACCTGTGCAGTATTTACTCTATGGTAACATTTATTATACGACTACATCATAGTTCAGCTGACCTCACTTATGAGCCGAAATTTAGAGGAAGAAAACGACTAATTGAAAAAAAAATTGAAAATGTTTTTCTCTTTAATCTAGGACTCCAGAATTCCAGGTCCTGACCATAATCTCTTCAACTTCCACCTGCATAGTACGGTATGTATAGAGAACTTCAAACCCCGACAGGACCATCGGGTAGTAGTATATTGCACATTGCACTTCAGAACATTGAAACACAACCCGGTTAGAAAGAGGTAAAATACAACCACATAAATCCAAGTGTGGTCTACATTTCACCATCTGTTCTCGATGCCAAAAACTCAATCAATTTCTCCGAAACCTATACGGTCTCGGACCAAGCGCTGAAATATGCATAAGTTATAACCTTGGGGGTTCCCTTTGCTACAATCAATGAGACTTGTTAGCTTAGAATCTACCCCGTTAACCTTTATACCCGGAACTCACAGAGAGCTGGCTACCATCAAGTGCTAACCGGTGAACTCCAGAGCAAACATCACATTCAAAAAACACAAAAATGACCTTATTTCACCCAGACCTTACCCTGAGGCACATCTAATTGATTTGATTTGCATCTATATCATCAAACATAAACATGATATACTGATGAATCAATATAATCTTCTTCTACTCATCTACAGGGCTAAAATTATCTATTGAGCTATTGTATACATAAGGCCACACTTTTTTTAAAATTTGGGTTACGGGCCCGCCGCACTAGGAAAGGCCAAAATCGGAATAAAAATAAAATTTGGAATTTACACTTTTTTTTTTATTCCCTCCGATCTCTATTCCAGAGAAAACAAAATAAAGAAAAAAATAAAAGATATTTAGTATAGTATACCAATGAAAAGCTAAAATCAACAGGAAAACAACCATCTACCTTCCATTTAGGTAAAATGAGAATACAAATTTTCTTAGCCTTTGAAGTACTTTTTTTTCAATATTTCTGTTCACTTAGAAAATATTGTATTTAAAATATTGGATCGTCCTTTCTTTCGTGGATTTTTATTTTATTTTTCCCTCCATCATTGGGATATTAAAACTTTCCGTATAGCAAATAAATAAAATACCCATTGGCCAACTTTTATTTTATTTTTTATTTCTTTTATTTCGTCCTCCGTGCGTTGATAAATTAGTGAGGAGTCCGTAACCCAAATAAAATAAAAAGTGTGGCCTAAAGAAGCTCCATGAACCAATTATTGTCTTTATTGTCTTAAACTGCAAATTGCCTGTTACTGTGAACAGACAGCTGAGTGTTACACTGTTCCTGCTATCTGCTGACTACCCCCTTACCTGGCGGCCACTCAGCGTACAGACACGGCTAATGAAGGTGTTAAGCCGCCCGGGGAGCTGCAGATGTAGGTCAGTACTAAGGCTGGGGAGCAGCTCAGGAGCAGCTCGGGCTGTACCTCAGGGACAGCCGGCCGGTTAAAGATTCAGCACATGGCTACTGTTTAGTGGAGCGGCAGCAAATACACTGTATAAACCACAGCAAGTTAAGGTGGGGAGGTAATACCTGGTTTTGGTGCTTAGTCAGGGTAAGACACACTGACTTTTATGACAATGTGGTGACATATTGAGAATACAATCATGCATTGGTTTCTTAAAATATTGCATTTATTTTATCATGAATTTCTGAATGTTTAGGAAGCTGGTTGGTCTGATCTGCACTTCCAGGGCTGTAACCAGCAGTGGAGCTGGTCGCCGGTGTTCTGAGGCACCGAGGCTGTAACCAGTGGTGAGGCTGGTCGCCGGTGGTCTGAGGCTGTAACCAGTGGTGGGGCTGGTTGCCGGTGTTCTGAGGCTGTAACCAGCGTTGGGGCTGGTTGCCTGTGTTCTGAGGCTGTAACCAGCGGTGGGGCTGGTCGCCGGTGTTCTGAGGCCGTAACCAGCAGTGAGGCTGGTTGCCGGTGTTCTGAGGCTGTAACCAGCAGTGGGGCAGTGAGGTCTATAAGTCACAAGGACCTCAAACTTAGTTGTGGATGGTACATATTACATAGCACTACCCTTAGAGACCCAAGTCTTGCTTGCCCTACATCAACAGCTGGCCTCATACAGGGGAGTTGGGGGGTTAACCCTGCCTGGTATGTTAGCCTTAATCCTTAATCCGCGAGTGGGTCTGAGTGGCAGATCACCCCGAGTGGATGAGCCGCCCTGATGGTGTTAGGCTGATAGGGACGATTGCTGCAAGTGGATAAGTGGTCCACACGGTATTGGTTACTGGGCGTGGATTAGCGGGTCACCGGGCAGATCAGCCAAGGGTACAGGAGGGGCAGCATGGGGCGGGGGTAAAGCCCAGGTGCAGGTTAAGTCTTCCTGGTTGTATCTGAGATGCGGGAATTTATAGTACCATAAATTCTCGCGTATAACTCACACCTAGACTATGAGTAATCATATAAAGTGGACAGGGGGTCTGCCATTTGTTAATTTGGTATTGAACACCCTCGTATAGGCCGCAGCTTAGGGAGTGGTAATTTTTGACAAAGGGGGGGGGGGGGTTGGTGGATTTGGGGGGGACCAAAAAATGTGGACCCCTCTTGAGGGGGGGGCCAAAAAATGTCGACCCCTCCCGTAGGGGGGACCAAAAAAATGTCGACCCGCTCGCGCGAAAATCCACCGACCCACCCTTGTTATTAAAAAATGACCACTCCCCTATATAGGAATGTTCGGTGTCAAATTAAACCTGGTTTTGAATTGTGTGCAACTGTGGCTTCTGCATAATAATTTAGTTAGATATAATTTCTAAGCCGTCAAGTGAGTTCACACTGACAGGCAGAGTGAGTGGCAGACCTGAGTGGTGGCTCACCCTGAGGTGGGCAGGGCAGCATTAAGTCTGGTAATCTGGTGTCACAGATACCGTGTAAGTCTGGTATCATGTCTGCTGACAGCCATAGGGCCATCTCTCGCACCTACCTTATCTATATCTACACATGCAGCCGCTTAAACCTTTAACCCTTTAAGGATGGCATAGCGCTAAAAGATGACATTTGTCCCCATGCAATGCAACCCCGGCAAGTAACCTGTGCTGTATTGGTTCATTATATTAAGACCATGTGCATGATGCCTTAAGGCATTATGTCATCCTTAAAGGGTTAAGGGAGGCATAATGCTTTTTTCAACATGAATGAAGTCCTGGCGCACTGTAATCTTCAGGCCCCTGTGCGGCTTATAAAATTGTCCCAAAGTCTAGGTGCGGCTTATACTGTATAATACATGAGTTAGACATATGGGCAAGAATTTACGGTACCATAAAACCTTGGCTATAAGCCAACCTTGGCTATAAGCCGAATGTGAGTTTGGGAGTAAAATTTCGGCTTATAACAAAAGTGCTTGAAATTTGTTTTCACTGTGTTTCTACATTATTAAAACCTCGCCTATAAGCCAAATGGCAGTTTGGGGCTTAAAATTCGGCTTATAGCAAATAAAAACGCCAAATAAAATTCGGCTTATAGCCGAGGTTTTACGGTAGTAGTTTCACATTTATGGAGCTGCTTCAGGAGATCAATACTAACACATGGTGCCTCCAGCTCTGCTACAGTGTATAAGGTACAGGGGTACCATGTGTGTCAGGGAGGGCCCTCCACTACCGTATATATACCTGCATATAACCCTAACCGCGGGTTCTACAAAATTCTCAAAGTCTAGGTGCTGGTAATACGAGGGTTTTTGATAGTATAGTACAGTACTAAATTCGCAAACCACACGGGGGTTGTACGCAAACCAAACCAAGGGTTTTTGTTACCAATAGAACCGTACTAAAAAAGGATTTTTCATATATAGAAATGGGTTATAGGAGTGTGGGTTTATACGCGAGATGTGGCTAGTACACATGACTTTAGGGTACTATGTGCTATAACATGGAGCTAGTCTTTACACCTTTTAATGACATTAAGGATTAGTAATGATACATTGTATCTACAAGCTGTAGTTGTAAACCCTACCCCATGCCTTAGGCAGCCTTGATGTTATCCTGTTGTAAAATCAGATATCAACTACTAAACTCCTGCAATCCCTTACCCTAGTTCTAAGTCTAATCCTAATTCTACCCTATCCTACTGCTTTCATATATACCATGATGCTTCTGATGCATGAATGTAGTCCTAGCGGCTAACTTGCCAGTGCTGCATTCATGCATCATGATGCACCAACATTTAACTCACCGGTGGTGCGTTGGTGTATCATGTAACAAATATACCTGAATCTTCAGGCGGCATGTGGTCATTAACCATTTAAGGACTGCAGAATGCATCATGCCAGGGTCGTCATGATGCCTGAATGCAGCCATGGAGAGTAATTTGCCAGTGCTGCATTCAAGCATCATGCCGACGCTACAGGGTTGAGACAGGGTCAGCATGATGCACAAATGCAGCACTGGCGAGTCACTCCCTGGAGCTGCGTCGGTGCATCGTGATGACAAATGTCATGTTTTAGCGACATGTCGTCCGTAAAGGGTTAAACACCCACACACAGCAGCTGATCCGCTTACCTTCCTCCGGGGCAGCTTAGGCAGCAGCTTGTGGGAGCACGTCCTAGGCTTGGTCTCCGTGTTAGGCTTGGGTTTAGGCTTACTCAGCCTCAGACTGCTACTCCAGGGTGCAGTCCTGGCCATGGCTCCTGCCCCCCTACCTACCACACACCTACCACACCTACCTCACACCTACCACACACACACACACACACCCACACACCTACCACACACACACACACCTAGTACCCAGGGACGGCCAGTAGGGGAGCAGCTCCCTCACCTGGTCACTGGGTAGGGAGGGCAGTCACCAGGGTGGCTGTTCACAGGTAACCCACAGTCTTGTCCCCCACCTGGTCAGTGGGAAGTGTTGGGGAGGGGGTGTTCACTTGTCCCCCACCGGTCCCCTCAGTTACAGCGGTGTTGTATAACCACACGTTGGCTTACATTCACCGACACCCAATGTTACGACCTTACAGGGACTGCGCTCCAGGTACCAGCAGTGTCCTGTAAGTGGGTGGTGTGGGGGGACAAGATGGCTGCCTACATGGTGAGAGCCACCAGTGGCCTATATAGACAGGATACACATCCTTGTACCGCGTATGTCCATGTGGCTGGTCCTGGCCGCGCGGTGAGTGACCGTGATGTCTTAGTGTGTACAGGTGACTCCTTGACACCACTATCTACCTGTCCCTCTGCTACTCCCCGCAGGTAGACTGCCTGATGGGTGCCACTGGGGGTGGTGCTGGGCTATCTGTGGTATCATCCACACCAGCTTACAGGTGGACACTGGTAGACACTGGTAGACACTAGGAGTTAGTGTAAGGTGCAGGGTGAGGATTCCTCCAGTGTGAGGAGGAGCAGGCTGCCATGTGGTTAGCACACCTGTACAAGAGACCAGGCCTTTTACCTGTCAGACACCTGGGGTCTACCTGTCTCTGACTGCCACTATACGGCACTAGTGCATTAGGCTAAGGGGGCCGCCATCTTGGGGTCTACCTGTCTCTGACTGCCACTATACGGCACTAGTGCATTAGGCTATGGGGGCCGCCATCTTGTCTCTTACTGCCACTATACGGCACTAGCGCATTAGGCTAAGGGGGCCGCCATCCTGTCTCTTACTGCCACTATACGGCACTAGCGCATTAGGCTATGGGGGCCGCCATCCTGTCTCTTACTGCCACTATACGGCACTAGTGCATTAGGCTAAGGGGGCCGCCATCTTGGGGTCTACCTGTCTCTTGCTGCCACTATACGGCACTAGCGCATTAGGCTAAGGGGGCAGCCATCTTGGGGTCTACTTGTCTCTTACTGCCACTATACGGCACTAGCGTATTAGGCTATGGGGGCCGCCATCTTGGGGTCTACCTGTCTCTTGCTGCCACTATACGGCACTAGCGCATTAGGATAAGGGGGCTGCCATCTTGGGGCCTACCTGTCTCTGACTGCCACTATACGGCACTAGCGCATTAGGCTATGGGGGCCGCCATCTTGGGCTCTACCTGTCTCTGACTGCCACTATACGGCACTAGTGCATTAGGCTATGGGGGCCGCCATCTTGGGGTCTACCTGTCTCTTACTGCCACTATACGGCACTAGCGCATTAGGCTATGGGGGCCGCCATCTTGGGGTCTACCTGTCTCTGACTGCCACTATACGGCACTAGTGCATTAGGCTATGGGGGCCGCCATCTTGGGGCCTACCTGTCTCTGACTGCCACTATACGGCACTAGTGCATTAGGCTATGGGGGCCGCCATCTTGGGGTCTACCTGTCTCTGACTGCCACTATACGGCACTAGCGCATTAGGCTATGGGGGCCGCCATCTTGGCTCAGAGCCATGCATTGTGGTTAGGCCCCCCACTCCAGAGCAGTCCATTATGGGTGAATTTCTTATCAAGTCCTTTTGTTCTAGGTGTGAAAGCGGGGTATTATCTAGATAAGGAGGTGGGGAGTAGCCCCTCTACTAGCTAAAGTACCGTGTGAGAACAGCAGCCCCCAGCTTTCCCTGAGGGGCACAGGAGGGCGGCCGACATGGTCTCACCTGTCAGCTCTAAGTACAGAATCTGCTGACAGGAAGACACATAACATCGCGGGTGGTGGGGGGGGGGGGGGGGGGGGCTGGATATGGCAGCGGTACCACGGCTATACGATCATGTTACATAAGAAAGCATTAGTGAGTCATACAATGTGTAACCAACGGCTTCCAGTCATAACACATTAACTCGCTACTGCTGCATTCATGCATCATGACAACATATGGGAATACATTAACCCTGTTGAGTCAATTTGCAGCCCTGGTGGGTCTACGACAAAAAGCGTAGCACAGTACAGTGCTATGCAACCAGTAACTCTTTAAGGACTGCATGTCGTCACTAAATGATGGCATCTGTCGGCATGATGCACTAATGCAGCCCGGGCAAGTAACTATCCAGTGCTGCATTGGTGTTTCATACAGACGGCATGATGCTTGAATGTAGGCTCTGCAGTGATTGTTATTCAATTACCAGGGCTGCATTCATGCATCATAGCAACCATTGAAGGCCACGATGCATTAAGGCACCATGCCATACTTAAAGGGTTAAAGGGCAAAGAGGCCATACAGAAACATTAGGCCAAAAAAATAAATTGTGTTCAGGTAACATGGCCCAAAAAAGTAGGGTAGGTAGGTCGATTTTTTTACCAATTTTTTTAAAGGATTTTGAGACAAATTTCCTCCAATTTTCGTATATTAAACTTTACGAAAAAAGAATTTAGTAAAAAAAAAAATTTTGGTAGAAAAAACACAAAATGCCTTCCAATAAAGCCTTAAGTCATCCCCTGCAGCTTACAGTGACACATTGGGGCCATCATTTACTGAAGGTGATATCACCCAATACAAGGTAATACAGAAAATACAGGATTACACACTTTGAACCAAGGTTCAAAGTGTTTTTTCCTGCTGATAATAAATTAATTAGATTGTTCTCAGCGAATACAAGACTACCGTAAAACCTCGCGTATAAGCCGCGGCTTGTACGCGAATCAGATCGCCAGTGCGGCTTATAGGATCGGCACAGAGTCAGGGTGCGGCTTATACGCGAGTCTTTGCTCCTATAGTACAGTATCAAAGTCACCAGAATCAGATCGCTGGTGCGGCTTATAGGATCGGCCCAAAGTCGGGGTGCGGCTTATACGCGAGTTAGGCTTATACGCGAGGTTTTACGGTATGAGAAAAGCATGTGTGTACTTGAGACTGCAGAGTGAAAGAGAAAGTTGCTGACATCATTCTGACATTCTGAATGGTGTCAAGAGCCCATTGTGTACGGTTATAACCTGTCAATAAGTGCTCTCATGGCTGTATGCACATACAATACATTCTTATTTACTAATGCCGTATTAGACGTTATGAGAGCCTGCACACTTATAAAATGTTTAAATGGCATTTAAGGAGATAACTTGTAGCCTCACGTGTAAGCTGCATCTTATACACTAATAAAGCTCAGCTTTAATTTGATTCCAATTAAGGGCTTTTAGAAAACATACTACCTAAATCATTAATTTCCAGACCCCTGGTTGGCTTGTACAACATTCTAGGTGCGGCCTATTAGTGTCTTTGGCTTATGTGTGAGGTTTTACGGTAAGAATTTAATTGTCCCTCAAAATCGTGAAAATTTGGGCTTTATACATTGAATACTATTAGTCTACTGTGGAGACATCGGTCAACCTAATTAAAAAAAATAAAAATAGGAAACAACATTGAATCTTATTTTTCCAGCAATCGACGGCAATTGCCCATGTGTGGTATGATTGACATGTCTGGGAGTTGGAACATGTCCGGTTGACACATATTGCCCCGGTACATGATGTGGTTTATCGCTATCTCTCCTATAGAGCCGAGTGGGGAGGTGCAAACTAATTACAGCAGATAGGGCTCTGTAGGTACTGCCACATTCCTCAACTACCACCCACACAGTGAGGTGCGGGCTGCTTGTGTGGACATACTGGTCTTTCATTCCCTCTGTCAGCGGTCTTTGATACAACAGTCCCTAATACAGGGCATGAAATAGTCTCATACTTCATGATTTTTTATCCCAAATATGTCCAAGAACAATGTTTCACTTATACCTCAAGCGCCCCTATATATAGAGCTGAGTACCTATCCCGACTGCACTCTGACTGTTACTGGAGGGGCAGCAAGCGTTTCGCCTTTACTTGTCCTGGATACAAGAGCTCTGTTGGAACAATAATCTTGACCTCTCTCTGTGGGAGAGAGCATGGCTCTTACCGTAAATTCTTGAGTATAAGCCTCATCCCAATATGAGCCACATATTATGTGCTTATTGAAAATCTAGCACTTAAACTGGCTGGTTTTGTAAGTGTACAGAAGAAGCCACACAAGAAGCCACATGGCTTCAGTGGTGGCTTCTACCAGAGCTCTATGTCAGGACGTCAGTGGGACATACTAGGACCAGCACCTCCTGTTTACAATGCACACGACAAAAGATAGCTAGTTTGTTTTAATGGGTGCTTAATGATTAATTGTCTTCCAAAATCTTGGGAATATCCAAAAAGGGAGGGAGAAGCTTGTGAGGTAGAGGACCCTGATTACATTTACCGTATTCCCCCTAAGAAGCACCCCCTCCCCCTTTTGGTTTTTTTTTAGACTAGAACAAAGAGTCAAATATTTTGGAGACAATTAAACTCTTAAGTACTAAAACGCCATAAAAGTTATTTCATAAGCACCCAGGCTTGAGTGCATGCACCGTTGTGAGTCGAGCGTACCTTCCCCACGCGTGTTATGATTCACTACTGTGTTGTTACCCGTGGATGCTGCGTTGTCATGGTAATGGAGGTAAGTTTGACACCTGTGTACTTACCTGACAGGTGAGGTACAGGTAACAACAGGTACAAACTACTGTCTACCTGTTCATAACCTTTGACACCGAGCTGATAAGATTTCACATATGGAATTTCAGGCACTACCGTAAATTCTCGCGAAATTATCCGCAAACATCTAGCGTGGGTTTTACATTATTCTCAAAGTCTAGAGGCGGGTAAAACAAGGGTTTTTGAAAGTATAGAACAGTACTAAAATGGGAATTTTCAGACGCCAGGTGCGGGTTATATGATTCTCCCAAAGTCGGGCTGCACATCTCTGTCTAAGGGACCATTGTTCATAACAACTTTTCTTTCTTTTTTCTTTAGGTATTTATTTAGGCGTGCGCTATACTTCCCTTAGCTGATCGACTAGTGAGTGATTTCATTCGGTTTCTACATTGAAATTCTCTTTTAACGATTGTAGTCTCGAACTAAGGTTTACTCCCACAGACAGAGGCTGGGAGGCACGCCAAGCCGCGTGAATGTAGGGTAGTGAACCCTTTAAGGGCCGCATCACGCTTTAAATCATTATGCCCTTTATTGTCATGATGTACGAGTGCAGCATTAGTGTGTAACTCCCCAGCACTGCATTCAAGCATCATGCTGACCCTATAGCGTTGATACACTCCTGAAGGGTCGGCCAACATGATGCATGAATGCAGTAACTACACTCACCAGGGGCATTCATGCATTATGTTGACAAAGGCAGGGAGCGATAAACCTTTAAGGACGGCATGATACCTTAATGCATCATGCCCTTGGTCATCATGATGCACAAATACAGCTCTGGCGAGTAACGCGCCAGGGCTGCATTCAAGCATCATGCCGACCCTACGGGGTTGATATACTCCTGAAGGGTCAGCATGATACACCAATGCAGCACCGGCGAGTTACTCGCCGGGGCTGCATTGGTGCACCATGACGACATGATGCACCCTCATGTCTTTTAGTGACATCTGTTCTTAAAGGGTTAAAGCAGCAGACCCGGTACCTCCTGTACTGTAGCTGCGTACTCAGGCCGTGCACTCTGGGGATCAGACCGGGTGATTGTGTCCAACCCGGGGAGCGGGATTCACTCTGTTACCTGCACATTGTGTTCTACACAAACCTCATCAACCTGCACTAGAGGAGGGAGAGGGAACCTGCACTGAGGGAGAGCAAAGTGTGGTTTCAGGTTACATTTCTCACCCTGAATCTGACCGTAGCTGTGGGTATTAAACCCTTTACTTGCTCACATTAATCTAGAGTCATATGAAGAACCCATTATTGATATAAGTCTTCATATAGAGAAAGATTAACTTTATACTATGAAATATGAAGTTTCTTTCTTTAGTTCAGTAGTTAAAGCATTATACCTAAAGTGAGGTGGGCGTAACAGAGGTTTTATTAGAGACTACTATCATATCTTCTCCGTGAAACCACGTGACCAGATTCTCCATGGGGGCCGCCATGTTGTCCGAGGCAACTAGGTCAAGGGACAGCTATAGATAGAGCACGGACGTCGCACCCTGGAGGGCGGGGGGGGGGGCATATGGGAAAGGGTAGCGACGCCACTCGCCAGAGGCCGAAGGCCTCTGGTAGTCACTACCTGAGGGAGCTGACTGCTTGCAGGTAGGCCTCACCATGTTGGTATAGCCCCTAAATACTCCTTGTACTGGAGGGAAGTACTTGGTGTATCCTAAAGCATTGCTAGGTGTTATGTAAAACCATTCATTATAAAGTTTATACATATTTCTCTCTCTTGTTGAGGGAAAGTGGGTATTTTTTAAGTGTAACATTGTGAGCACTCTTGGGACTTGGCCCAGTCCCTTTAACACACCATGGGAGAACAGCCTACAGGATGTTGTATAAACATGGTGTGGAGGGAGTTGGGTCATGTGGGGACTGTGGTGAGTAGCTCCTTATAAGACAATGGAGGAGCAGCTCCTAAGTAGGTCACAGGGACGCTGGGACACACAGAGGTATGCTGACTATGTACACACCAGGTCCTGAGGGCAGCCTGCCTCTTACAGTGTAACCAGGGGGGGGGGTGAAATCTGTGGGATTCTACACCCTGTCAGAATGATATATACATATGAAGTTAACCACCAATTGGAGTCTACCCCCAGGAAAGGTTTCAAAGTCAGACCATGAATGAGGTGTATATAGGTCGGGTACTTCTGTCCATGTTTGTCTAGAGATTGTCAAAATTGGTAATAACGCAGGGATGAAAGTGAACTATCTAAAAAGGCCATCTATGGGTTTAAGTCGCCCTCTCGGTTACATGTAAAAGACGGAACCTGTTCCTAGTAACTGAAAACACATTTGAAATGGTGCTATATGTAGCTTGGTGGTACCTAGGCTAATACTCCTGTATTTCTACATATCTCAGGGCGACTTAAACCCATACCTATAGACACTGGATTAAGTCGCCCTTTCAAGCTTGCTTTTAAAATAAGGGCGACTTAAACCCATATCTATAGGGTATGGGTTTAAGTCGCCCTAAGGGCGACTTAAAACCATAGTAGTATATAGGGGACTTCAGGTGACTTTAGGGCGACTTAAAACCATAGTAGTATATATGTTGACCATGCCTAAATATAACAGAAACTAAAAGCATTCCTGGGGGGAAAATACCCCCCTTGGGGAAAGGGTTTCCTTATGGGGACAGATACAAAAATAGGGGCTTGGATAAAGTTTTGGGGGTATACAAGGGTTGCCAGCGCAGCTTCATTCATAGGGCGACCTAAAACTTACAGCCTCATATTCAGGAAAAGAAGCTAAAAGACCAAAGGTTTATTCATATTTCTATGTGGTAGGGTACTAGGTACCCCTGAGGAATAAGTGGCCCTGAGGGCGACTTAAACCAGTACATACATGTACTGGTTTAAGTCGCCCTGCATGTTTGTACATGTGTAGTGCCCTATATCACACACCAGTGTTTTAGCTTGATATTGCAGCAATTCATAGCATATAATTAGATATATGAAAGAGAAAATGTCTTTATTCTATTATTGAACGCCTCCCCTTAAATGTGACCAAAATAAGAGAAATGCCTTTATTCTATTACTGTTCCCCTTCCATTATATATGGCAAAGAGTGAGGCATTTTTATAATGGAATAAAGGTAAATCTTGCTTCTCTGGTACATGTTTCATAGGGTTTAATAATGGAATAAAGGGATCTTATTCTCTCGAATTATCCTCCAATCATAGTTCTATATCTAGACTACAGTAGTGGAAATTTTGGCACCAGGCCCACTGAGAAAAAGTGCACAAACACGTAATGTACAATGTGATATATGTACATTGCCCCCCCCTTCCTACCAATACACACACACTACAGTTTAATGTCACATTTCGTAGTCATTACAGTAAACACTTTCATTACATAGCTGTTATTTCACTTTTGCTCTGCCTAATTGGGTCACCCTCAACCCCACATTCATACCGCTATGGGTTACATGTACCCATGTACATTTCATTTCCTGTCCGTAACCGCTGGTGCCAGACTGTCTGCAATAGGTCTTGTAGCCCTTTCGTATGTAAGCTACATGGATTCTTCTTTTACTTTAACCCAACAAAATCATGTCAAATCATGTGAAATGGCGACATGGCATTTCTCGGGGCGACTTAAAACTATACTGTGCCTCTAAAAAAAAACACTTGAAGTTCAATTTGAGGTCCCTGAATAAAGGTCCTCTATAATTAGAATAGATACAGCTCTTTGTGATATGAAAAAAACAAAAGACTTGAAATCAGGGAAATCTTGAAGACTTTCATCCCTGATAAAGGCAATGAAGCAGGGGGAGGAAATCATTCGTATATTTTCGCACCAATATTTTTGAATTGCTTGGTTTTTATTGGTGCACTTACCAGTCTGGGTACGCTGCCCCCGGTGACACAGAGAGGGGGTGGGGCGGCCTGTAGGTGCCGCTTAAACATGGCCATCTCCCCCCGCCAGGGGGAGGGCAGGTAGCCAGGGGCACGTAGGGCCCCCAGGGACGACCACATGACCCCCGGTGTATGCAGTCCTGTACACAGTGGTATATACTGTACTCCTACTGTAGCGCGTGTTTAAGCACCCCGGTGCTTACAAATTTGCAGGCACATTTATCCTGGGACTTATACGAGACAGGCGCTTATTCAAGATTCAGTTCTAGTGCTTAAGAGATATTTAAAGGTTCCCATATCCCTGGCGCTTATACAAGACCAGCGCTTAAAAAACGGCGCTTAAACGCAGCAGTACGGCTCTGCTGTTCTAGTTCTTGCCTATGGATGGCAGCACTGTCAAATAGTCAATACTCTTCTTAGAGTGTAATAGTGGAGATTTACAAGGCATTCCTCTTCAATTTGGCTGCGACTCTTTTGCCTCCCAGGTATCGTCTATTATCGAAGACATCTTTGTCAGTTCATCTTTACTACCTTTTCATGTAATACTTTCCATGTAATCTTCTGTACGCTGGTTTAATAATGTGTGGCTTTTCTGTGCAGTACGGCTACTAATTAAGGCCATAATAAGCCCAGAGTGCAGCATGGCCTGACTCCTGGGTAGGTGGTGTGGTAGACTAAGGCCCCACGTTACAGCACCCCCTGTGAGGGTGTATTCTCACCTCCGTACAGGTAGAACATCACAACCTTTGTTACA
The DNA here is from genome assembly GCA_947462335.1 of Harmothoe impar. Lineage (NCBI taxonomy): Eukaryota > Metazoa > Annelida > Polychaeta > Phyllodocida > Polynoidae > Harmothoe > Harmothoe impar. The sequence continues at coordinate 2,776,870 of OX381706.1, forward strand.
TTCAGGTCTGTGGGTTTTATACTGTGACTGCAGTCAATATTCATGTTCTCTTTGTCTTCAAATTCTCTTTGTATGTTCCTTTATGTAGCGGAGAGATGGTTTGGCACTACCGTATCAATTACGAAGCATTTGCAGGTACAATCTCTGCATTAAGTGTAAAAGTATATGCACTAATGATCCACTCTATAAAACATCCACAGTGCAATATTCCACCACCCCTTACACATTGGTAGTATTCACCACCTCTTATTGAGCTTAGAACACTACTTCACAGAGATGGAACACAATTGGCACAAGCGTTCACCCGACACATGTAATTGCACACATATAATTGTATTTCACAGTAATCCCACCCTAAGCTGTATATCATCCTCCTGCCTATGGACACTTAGTAGAACAGCTGGGCAATATATTCCTTACACTAAAGTAAAGAATATGGCTTAATCCTGTGAGTTTAAGAAGTATCAATGACTGTCAAAGTATAGCAGAGTATCAGCATAATACCATCCAGAACCAACATTTGTATGTAATTAATCCAATTCCGATAGCTGACAAAGTATCCTCGGTGAGGTTTGTTCTGCAATCATGATGTGGAATCTGTCTTGAGGCTCTCTGCTATGACCTGAATCATATGTGAGATGCTATTTCGTAGCCACTGGTTAAAGCCTCTGAGCGGTACCTCCTGTAGCTCCCCACTTTAACACACCCCACCACAGCACATGGTCCTCCCTGCTACACTGTCACTGGAGGACAGACACACCACAAGATATACACAGGGGCAGAGGGGGGTTCCAAGGTCCTCTGCCATCCAGGAGGCAGGGAGCAGGGAGGGTACCAGTTGGTGTAGGGGAGAGAGGGGGGGAGAGGCAGGATGGAGGAGGAAAGAGGAGTCTTTGGTGGGAGTGGTGAGTGGTACAGGAGGAAGGGGCTACATCAATTGCTTGTAGATCTGACAGGCTTTGTCCTTATTATAGACATCATTCCTTTTATAGACCCCATTGCACTGTTGTCTGAGGTGGGGGGTCGGGTGTGGAGGGTTAAGTGCTGCTGGTGATACTGGACAGGTTGTGGGAGGGGGAGGGGTGGAGGATGGGGTATCTGATCTGGTCTATAAAGAAGGTCAGGTCTCCAATGTTACACTTGCGTCAACTGCGTCAACCTATTATTGTACCTCTCCAGTCCCCCCCCCCCCCCACAGCCACCTACTCTACATGGCTGAGCTGTTGGCGAGGCTGACAGACACTGCTTACTATAGGTCTGTGAGTTGTTGGTGAGGCTGACTATAGTAGGTCTCTGAACTGCTGGTGAGGCTGACAGAGGCTGCCTACAGTAGGTCTGTAAGCTATTGGTGAGGCTGACAGAGGCTGCCTACAGTAGGTCTCTGAACTGCTGGTGAGGCTGACAGAGGCTGCCTGCAGTAGGTCTGTGAGCTGCTGGTGAGGCTGACAGAGGCTGCCTACAGTAGGTCTCTGAACTGCTGGTGAGGCTGACAGAGCCTGCCTACACAAGGTCTGTGAGCTGCTGGTGAGGCTGACAGAGGCTGCCTGCAGTAGGTCTGTGAGCTGCTGGTGAGGCTGACAGAGGCTGCCTACAGTAGGTCTGTGAGCTGCTGGTGAGGTTGACAGAGCCTGCCTACACAAGGTCTGTGAGCTGCTGGTGAGGCTGACAGAGGCTGCCTACAGTAGGTCTGTGAGCTGCTGGCGAGGCAGACAGAGGCTGCCTACAGTAGGTCTGTGAGCTGTTGGTGAGGCTGACAGAGGCTGACTATAGTAGGTCTGTGAGCTGCTGGTGAGGCTGACAGAGGCTGCCTACAGTAGGTCTGTGAGCTGCTGGCGAGGCAGACAGAGGCTGCCTACAGTAGGTCTGTGAGCTGTTGGTGAGGCTGACAGAGGCTGACTATAGTAGGTCTGTGAGCTGCTGGTGAGGCTGACAGAGGCTGCCTACAGTAGGTCTGTGAGCTGCTGGCGAGGCAGACAGAGGCTGCCTACAGTAGGTCTGTGAACTGTTGATGAGGCTGACAGAGGCTGACTATAGTAGGTCTGTGAGCTGTTGGTGAGGCTGACAGAGGCTGCCTACAGTAGGTCTGTGAACTGTTGATGGGGCTGACAGAGGCTGCCTACAGTAGGTCTGTGAGCTGTTGATGAAGCTGACAGAGGCTGCCTATAGTAGGTCTGTGAGCTGTTGATGAGGCTGACAGAGGCTGCCTGTAGTAGGTCTATGAGCTGTTGGTGAGGCTGACAGAGGCTGCCTACAGTAGGTCTGTGAACTGTTGATGAGGCTGACAGAGGCTGCCTACAGTAGGTCTGTGAGCTGTTGATGAAGCTGACAGAGGCTGCCTATAGTAGGTCTGTGAGCTGTTGGTGAGGCTGACAGAGGCTGCCTACAGTAGGTCTGTGAACTGTTGATGAGGCTGACAGAGGCTGCCTACAGTAGGTCTGTGAGCTGTTGATGAGGCTGACAGAGGCTGCCTATAGTAGGTCTGTGAGCTGTAGGTGAGGCAGACAGAGGCTGCCTACAGTAGGTCTGTGAGCTGTTGGTGAGTCCATAGATGGTACTCACCAATAAACTTAACAATACGAAACACATAGTTAGATACTACATGTGTATGGGCCATATCTGTTATCAATTCTACTCAGTGGATTGAGAGGTAATTAATACCTAACTAGTCTGGATTTCCCTTTACTAACTAACTAGTACAAAGTAGGTAGTTGGGCAGTGCTGGGTGGGGAGGGGAGTTGGAGGAGATGGGGGGGGGGGGTTAAGCCCCACTCAGTAGATTTAATACAATCGGCACTAATCTGTTTGTGGCCGGCAGAGATCCTGATAATCCTGCCCCCTACTGGCAGCGCTTGTCGTGCGGACGTCACGTACCATGGTGTCCTGTGCTGCATGGTACTTAGTTATAGCTGCACTTAGCACAGAGAACCAGCCTTACTTGGAACACTGCTTATAGTGAGAGCTTCTGTTTGAGAACTGCCGCAGACACATCAGGGTATACCCAACCAGGGCTAATCCCTTCACTACTATCACTCATGTGCTCCACCATCTAATATATATATATTCTACATTTAGGTGTGTAAAGTCGCAGTATTACTGTTAAACAGCACTCATGTCACATCCCTGAACTTTGCCAAAGACAGGGTTATTGTATGAATATGTGATGAATAGAGCCTTTGGCTATGGTATACCATTTTATTTTTACAACATATTCAATGTAATTAGTGCGCTGGGCGCCTATAAAAAAATGTAATGCCATTGTAGGGAACCAGCAGAAACAGCTATACCCCCAGAGTGACAGACACGTACACGGTCAGTACAAACCGGATTGGTCAAGTGGTTATGACGTCAGAGTATATAAAGCAAGGGTGGGTTTGCATCCCACATCTGGTGGAATACCTTTCACCTGGTACCTTTACACCATTCCAGTATTAAAATTGTCTTCAAAAAATGGTCAAAATTCAGAACAAAGGGTGCTCATTAAGTGGAGGGCACTTATGACATTGAGTATACTCTATCTGAGTGGGTGGGCACCATGTATACATTATTACACTCCCTCTGAGTGGGTGGGGGGTACCATGTGTATATTAATACACACTGTTCTAAGTAGGCGGGCCGCCTGTCAGTACCGGGCCGCTGTCTGTAATGAAGCCACACTCACTCAGGCTTTAAGCACCCACTTGTTAACTTGTTTGTTATGGTAATTAAACGTGCGGTCAGGCATTTATATCAGAGCGGCCTCGGCTACAGCCGGTCACCAGCCGGTACACTCATGTACCATATTTAATATATATTAAGCAGCCACTCAGTGGGGATACCCTACGCAGGGCTTATGGACTATACTCTGCTGACCAATCATGCTGGGCCGACCTGCCACGAGGGTTCAGGGTTCTTCCCACACTGCAATGACACCGGGATGCCGCCGGCATCGTTTTTACTGCCACCGATGTCAAATTCTTCCAATATTGCCGCATGTGTGGCTTCAGCTCTAATAAGAACAGAAGTTATTGCCATTTTTGCAATCTTTAAAGAATAAACCCCATATTTGCTCGAGCCTCAATTCTGTCTGCAACACATTAAAACGGTGTCTTTGTTATGTCTGATTGCCGAAGTTTACGGTGTGATTTCTCAGTCTGTGGAGACCCCTGGTGGGTTGGTCGGCCCAGTACTGAGACCACAAAATAGGCAATGATTGAGCTCAATAGAAACATATGAACTTGAACTTCTGCTATACAGACTTACTCACCAGTGCTGCATCTAAGCATCATGCCAACCTTCAATCTTCTTGAAATAAGTCTACTATGTTGACCAAGATCATTCTTTATACCTTCTTATATATTTCATTCATTCTCCTTCCTTATTACTTTGCTCAAAATCAGATATGATCTTATTACAGAATGTATGGTCAATGGGTGGAATAAAAATGTCACAATTTTATTCTATCGACAATTGAAAATACACTGTAACAGACCCGATGATTAGGCCCCACGACATGTATTTCCATTATGAGCTCTTACTGCCCTTCATACTCATAGGCCTGGATTTACTTCAACTTGTCATATATTTCTCTAAATATAACACTAGGCCTATAGGAACAGGATACTATATTGCTACGCTACATAAGTATGACAGTATTTGGAACTAAGTAAAGTATTGTATCTTAATCAGGGGTAGACACTAACTTTATCAGCCATGGGCCACCCGGGCCCGCAGCTTCAAAAATCTACGGGCCAGACCTAAATCTGTGGGCCCAACAAAATCATTTACTTTAATCAAAGAGAAAATCATAGTTATCATTGATTAACTTAAATCAAAGCATAGTCAAGATATACAAATTCCTGTTGATTTTCTCTTTCCAACGACATATTACATGCTAGTAATTATAACAAGATATTTTCTATGCATTTCCTTTTCCCATTCTTGTGGGCCACCCGGGCCCATAGGAAGCTAATTTTGTGGAAAACTACGGGCCCGGGCCAAGAATTGCGGGCCATTGCCTCCCGGGCCAGCGTTAGTGTCTACCCCTGTTGATTAGACCATGGAGGTATGTTTGTGCTTGATTAGACTAAAACCGATATGCATGATACATTCTGTGACTTTGATAGAGCTACAATCACACTGATAAACACTGAACAGAAATGACACTGATATGTATCATAATAACGACATTGAGAGTAATTTACTACTGATTTATCACTTTCCTCTCAATTTACCAATCAATAGCAATACAATATCATACTATGGAGTGTTCATTTACGAGTTACAGGGGGGGGCGTAAAAATTTCCGACCCCTCCTAAGGGGGGGGGGGGCGTAAAAAATTCTGACCCCTCTTGAAGGGGGGGGGGCGTAAAAATTTAAGCCCCTTTTTAGCAAAAAAAGCCTGCGCGTTACTATAGTTTAAAGAGGAGGGCCGAAAAATTTTTCGCCACCTTCGACGAGGGGGGCGCGAAACGTTCCTCGCGCTCTCGAAATCTCACCACCCTGCTGTGATTAATAAATGAACACTCCCTTACATAGAGTACTGACTGGTATTTTCGGCCGGGGGGTATTTTCGGCCACTTTGGCTTTATTTTTGTCCTACCCAATTACATTTTGGAAGAAACATTATGTAATTATTTTAGAAGAGAGCTGGAAGCATTGTTTTCGTTTCCTGAAAATGAAAGGGGACCCAGGTTATCCGAATCAAGCATTAATTTCCTCATTTATATAGAAACCACTAGATTTGTTGGCCATGACTTGAGAATGCTGTGGAGCCGTAACATGTCTGTTAAGTCATCAATATAAAACCACCAGTTGCTTTGGGGTAATCAAATTGTGAAATTCCATTAAAATTCAGGCTGTGCTCAGTATATTATAGCTCTTTTGTATATTTTAGCTGAAATTTTCTATATTTGTATAATCCATCCCTAGTTAAGGGGGGTGGCCGGAAATAGGTGCCCTAATTCAACTGTGGGGGGTATTTTCGGCCACCAGGCATCATTTATGCTGTTAAAAGCACCCAGAACACTTTTTAAAACTGGTAATAGTTTTTTCAGCTCACAAACACATTCAATATGCACATTTAACCTCATATCTATTTATAAAGCACTTTGTATAGAATACATATAGTTTCTTATTTGGTATATTCATTTTGAATAGATTTTGAGACCTAGATCTACATTTTCGGCTGGGCTAACACATATATACCTACCACAATCATCCATACCGTAGTGGCTTGAATAAGCGCAGGGGTCTCAAATAAGCGCAGGTCTTAAATAAGCGCAGGGTAAATGAGGGTGTTGAAATGAAAATTTAGGCCATTTTTGTATCTTGAATAAGCGCAGGTCTTGAATGAGCGCAGGGTAAATGGTACCATTGAAATTAATAAGCGCAGGTGCGCTTATTCAAGCCACTACGGTATGTAAGACAGACCCTAAATGTCAGAGTTCAAGCCTATTCACAATTTTTCCCCATAAGGGAGGTCAAAATAAATATCTCATTTTGGGAGACAAATTAAATAAATGTACCTATTTTGCATCTGACTACACTTTTAATTGACAAAAAAGTATCATCCACCTGGCCGAAAATACCCTCCCCTGGCCCAAAATACCCCCCAAACCTACAAAAACTGCAGTTGCTTGTCACCATGGCAGTAAAATCAATATTTTGGTGCTACCTCTCAAAATAGGTTGCTTATACCCTAATTCACTTCACAAATCATTTAGATTGCTTTAGATAAATATTTCCATGCTATGGTAGCAGATTGAAGCTTAAGTGACCGAAAATACCCCCCACTACTCTACCTATTGTCCTATACATTGAATATACATTTAATAGAAAACTATAAACTTTCTTGATTTGGTGGGCTGTCATTTGGAATTGAAATGGTATGACTTTAATATATGATAATGGATGTCTTTACATCGACGTTGAATCCTTGAAGTAAATGATTAGTGAAAAGAACTATTCTAAGCCTATACTATTAAACTTAGAACTCTGTATGCATAGTACGTAGTAGATCTATTGACATCCATTCATTGCATTGATTGATCTTGTTGACTCAACTTGAACTTGAAGCCAGACCAAAACACAGTCAAGGAGCAATATGTGGCGTTTATCATTCAATTAATGGCCCAGAAAACGTCTAATAACTGACATAAGGGACATAAATACATAAGTGGAACAACTGTAGGTCAACAATTATCATAATTGATTGCCACTTACCAAATAAAATGTACTTTCCCCAAGAAGAAGTTACTTGTCTTGGTTGCTAACTCCACGAGGCCATTTCCGACATGTTGTAAAGTGTACACAAGTAAAAAATAGCGCTCCTCTGTTTCAACTCACACTCTCGATAGTAAACATATCCAATCGGAACTAACGTGTGCGAGAGTTAGATAAGATCCATACTATCCATTGAGTCATTTTGGATAAGGTTATCACTGGTTTTTAAATCCTAATCTACAGAAACAAGTTGACGTCTTGTAAGAAGTAAGTCTCACGTCCTCCATTCAAAACTTGTTTCCACTGACAACAAACCTACGTTCCGGCGTGCCATTTACCGCACACCCTCCCGCCGACTAAAATATTAATTTTATATGAACAATATCTACTTCTCGGTATATAAAACAAATTGCCACTATTGTGCTTTACAACAATAATTATCCAGGTTGGAACCTGACATTTCTTGGTAGATCTAAGCATGTAAATATAATATAATTACAATTTAAATGTACCCTGCGGCAGGAGGGAGGACGTGAGAGAGAACCGCCGGGAAAAGCCGGGCGTGTTTTGGGTGCGGGGCGCCCCCGGGCGGGGAGTGCGGCAACAGGTGGTTGTAGACGCCCTCTGGTGCCAGCGCCAGCAACCACTGCTGTAGACTTGCATTTGCCCCTGGTCCTGGAATTAAAAATCACAGGAATCTAGGGACGAGCCATTTATTGTCACTTGGGAGTTGATGAACTCGGTGAGAGGATATCATTGAAATGAGACCAGTGGTGGCAGGGAGAATCCTCTGGTGAGAGCAAAATCGACCAGGAAATATGACTCTTCTCTTATTTAGGCCATGATTTTATCTACGATTCAATATTTAGGGAATGGACTTTTCTTTTATAGATTAAAAACTACTACTGGAGTGGAGTGGTCTAAAACTAGGCTTCAAAAGGCACGTACGGCAGTGGTCATCTTTTTAAAAGGCGGGGGGTGATTGATTGGTTGATTGGTCTATTGATCAAATGATTTGGTAGTTGGTAATGGTAGACTGTTTTCTCCTTTTTTTGGTTGATTGGCTGATTGGTTGATTTATGCATGCATGTGCTAATAGACTACTAGACTAGTCCATTAATTCATCCATTTGTGACTCCATATAGCCTATTCTCCTTGTATGTCTACCCAGTCAGCAAAAACACGTTTTATTTAGGCCTAGTGAAAATAAAAAGATGAAAAGTTTTGAATAAAAAGGTTATAGAGACAAAAAATGTAGATTCAATTTTACGGGGATCTAGCCTACATGTTAATGTCTATGGTGTTTCTTTCTGACATTATAACAACCACAATAAAAAAAAATTCGATGATAGAGTTGCACTAGGCTATAGCATTAATATATCGGTTTTCTGTGAAATATTAAAACCCTGGAATAAATATTTTTTTAGTTTGGAATATCTTTATTTCGCCATAGTTTTACGTTCGCTTTTACATGATATCTATCCTGGGTTGACACAGGGTCTCGTCATCATTCAAAAATGAGCACATATAATAATAAACTAATATATTGCAGTCGCTCATTAGTTACATGTTACATAATTAGAGGAATGAGTCAGTACCGGTAAGACCCCATCTAGGCAAATGTCCCCATAGGATCCTACCGGTAGTTTTACAGAACCATAAAGATGTCGTCACATACAAATACCATAATTTCATGTAATTAGGTTACACATTTATACAAAATATGAATAAAGCGGCTCAAAGAATGGTTGTATCCTTCATCCCCACTGTAGTTCAGTGTTATGGGTTGATACTTCAGGATAAACCAGGTAAATTAATGATTAAATACGGTACCGACACAAGAATATATATGGTGGGTAGGAAATTAATAAAAAAGGACTTAGAATTACCTAGGTTGGGTACTAATTTCATTTTAAAGTTATGTAAAAAGTCTGGGGGGGTGAAAATAAATGGTTGATAATTTAGTTAGTATAGGAGTTTTTAGGGGGGGGGGGAGAACTACAGAGATGACAAAGAGACTGGAGGGCTGGCACCCTACGGTATCATCGCTAGCAGGTCAGTGTTGGTTTCTTTTTTGAATATGTCTAGACTCTGAGCGCTTCTCCGCAGGGTGGTTAGGCCATTCCAGCTCACTGCCCCAAAGAACTCTACGCTGTTTTCATATGCTACGCCATTCGGTTGTAAAACCTTACACATAGGTGCAGAAAATGCTCTGGTGGGTCTTAGCCTAATATCTCTATATTTAACATTTTGAGCCCTCGTGTACATGTAGTTCAATAGGTGAGCGTGTCTTCTATCTTTTAACATATTAACCTTCGCATCCTTATGTACAATGTGAGTCTCAGTCAGGTGCGGATATTTCAAACAGATTTTTAAACAGTGATTCTGGGCATACTGTAAAGACTTAAGGTGGGTATCAGCAGTTGTAAGAAAAAGAAGATCAGCGTAGTCAAAATACGGTACAATTGTTGCTTTAAATAATCTAATAGCTAATTTGTTATCAAGAAAAGGTCTCAATTGACATAGTTTATATGTTTTGTAGGCCACAGTTTTGGCAACAAATTTGAGATGAAGATTATAAGTTAACAAGGGGTCAAGAATTACACCAAGATACTTATAACTAGGTACAACTTGAAGTAGTTCATTATCCAAATACATGTTTACATTAAGTGTGTTAAGTTTACGTTTGCTGGCTGCAAATATCATTAACTTGGTTTTTGTAATATTTACCGACAATTTATTTTGCTGACACCATGTATGATAACAATCGAGATCCTCTTGCAAGAGACGCTTAGCTACTTCAAAATCATGATTAGCTATATGAATAACCGTATCGTCCGCATATAGTTTTAATTTACAATTTTTTACACATTTTACAACATCGTTAACATACAGTAAAAAGAGTAAAGGACCCACAATGGATCCTTGGGGGACACCACAGACCACCTGTGCCTTATTAGAAACGATATTATTAGCAAAAACTGTCTGAAATCTTCCATCTAAATAATTTTCGAACCAATGATAATTATCTGCCCTAATTCCATAGTGGTGAATTTTCAAAAGTAAAACAGAGTGGTCTACGGTGTCAAAGGCTTTCCTCAGGTCAATGAAGGCAGCAATAGTGTTGTTGGCTATATTTAATTCCCTTTTTATATCGTCCGTGAACTGGGCTAGTGTGTCTATTGTGCTATGTCCAGCTCTAAAACCACCTTGAACATTGGTCAAAATTTTCTCACGAGTAAGGAAGCCATATACCCGGTTATGAACTATTTTCTCTAGTAGTTTACAAGGGAGGGGTAGGAGGGAGATAGGTCTATAATTATTTACTGATTTGGAATTTCCAGACTTAGGTATGGGGGTGACCTTTGAGGTTTTCCAAGAAACCGGTACTTTATTTTGTGCAAATGAGAGATTAAATATTTTAACTAATTTGTCAGGCATGTGTGCAAAAGCAAGTTTTAGTATTTTTGAAGAGACATTTTCTATAGCTGAGGATTTGTTAGTATTAATTTCATTTATTAATTTTGAGACTTCTTGGATATTGGTGAGGAAAGGTTCAATAAAATTAATAGAGCTGTCATCATACTGCTTCCATGGTATATGCAGTTCCTTTGCCAACTCCGGACCTATCTGAGTAAAATACTGATTTATGAAGTCAGCAGTTTTCTCGTCGGGTACCGTATCACCGGTTTGGGGGTTAGTAAGTACAATGTTTTTCTTTTTGTTAGGTTGACCAGGTATTAGACCATTTAATATCCTCCAGAATTTCTTGTGATCTTTCTCATGTTCGACTAACAAGTCCTCGAAATAATTTTTTCTCATACGAGACACCTTTTTGTTGGAGGCGTTTTTTGCTTTGTCAGCAATTTCCCAATCATTATCAAGACCTGAGTTTCTGGCAGTACAGGCTTTTATATTTTTATCCCTAATAAACTCATATGTGTCTTGCGTCATCCATGGATCTCTATGTAATGGAACCTTAAAATTGTGTAAAGGACAATGAGTATTCAAAATGTTAATAACAGCGTCATGAAGTAGTGACCAACACGTCTCAACATCTTCAGAATCATTAAAGACACTCCAATCATAATTATCCAGTTCTTGTTTAAACAATGCACCCGACATCTTGATGTAGGAGCGACCTTGTATTTCAGTAAGTTCTTTCTTAAAATGTACTTTTTTCCTTATTAAATAGATTGGGAAGTGATCCGAAATGTAGATATTTAATACACCCGTACGTAGAAAATTTTGTCTGAGGTTAGTGAAAATTAGGTCTAAAGTGGCGTTTTTTCTTGTTGATTCAGCAATTTCTTGTGACATTCCTAAAAGTTTCATTTTATTTAACAGCTGATTTACAAGGTCGTCATCCTCTTTCACATTAAAATTAAAATCACCCATAATTATAAATTCATACTCGTCTCTATCTTTTATGTCAGACAATAGATTAGAAAAACTTGTAATAAACGTCAACTTGTCACCATCAGGAGGACGATAAACATTCACCATGACTATCTTTTTCATCATAGGTTTACATATAAGTATATTCTGGATCTCCATCTGCTCGTCAGATACACACAAACTTGGAAAAAAATTATATTCATGCTCAACATAGTGTTTAATATAGGTACAGACACCTCCTCCTGCTTTAATATTACCATTTGGTTTCAAGACCTGCCTGTCCAACCTATACCTCGTGTATCCCATAAACTGATAGTCACATTCATCATCGTCACATTTTAACCAAGATTCAGAGAAGCTTAGCAACTCTAGGTTAGACCATAATAATTCGGTACAGATTGAGGCATAATTAGCTTTAATACTACGAGCATTCAAATGTAAGAATCTGAGTCCCTTGGCACCCCCCAGTTGCTCCATACTACCTAAAGCTATCTTTGGGTAGGTGTTTTTTACACATTTCACAGTTCCCTAGAGACAAGGATACATCAGTATATATAGTAATACTAATTAAACAACTTCCTTTGTTTATCAATGTAGAAACAAATACACAGCTTAAGAAGTCAGAGACATAGGCCTTTATGCCGACTCTGCAATTTAACTCCATGTATAATCTGGGCTAAGATTTGTTCAGATGGGTTGGGAGATTGGTTACCGGTAGTTGTACAATACTAGAGCAAAACGTTTGAATTTAATGATTCAGTTTCTAATAACAGGGTTTACCAATGTCAATTATGAACAATTAATAGATAACTTTTAGGAGAAGAGAAATAAAACATAATATGTCAGCTATAATATGTAATGTAGTACATGAGTTTAGCCTTCTTCTTGTGGAGGGGTAGCTTGAACAGCAGTCAGAGGTCGGTCATCAGCACCTGTGTCGTCTTGGTTTGGAGTGGGTTGTTCAGCTCGTTCTCTCTGAAGTTTTTGCTGTCTGGCCTCATGCTTGGTGGGTAGTGGTCTTTCATTCGTGTGGGTGTACCTTAGCGCCATCAGCATCTCCCCTAGCCTGTTGCCATGGGTAATGTTCTCAATCTTAATAGAGTCCAGTTGCCCTAGGTGGAAGCCACATCTGTATGTGTTATCAAGAGTGGCTTCGTATAGTTGAAGCCCTTTAGTGTCAGTGAGCTGTTTGAAGAGAGACTCATCCTTATATTTAATGTCTTGAAGCGCCTTCATTACGTCTTCTTCCATGTCAAACCACTCCTGTGTTCTTTTGCAGCTTTTGGCCGCGAACATTGCATCCATTGGGGACTTGACGGTCATAACCCTTCTGTGTACAGCCATTTGATTTGATACTACACACATCTTACTACAAAAGGCTCTTTCCGTCGAGTCGAACGTTTGGCCTTCGTATTTGATCACACATTTGTATAGGTTACTAAAAGGGGCGTGGCAGCTCTGGAAAGCCAGTCCATCCTGAGTCTCTACCATCTTAGCCTTGGCTAGGCTGAGGTCAAAGGGAATTTGTGCGATTTCATTGTATTTAAACTGCTGTCCTGCTACAATTATTGTGGTCCCTCTGACAGACGCATCAATGTTTTTGCTCCTTGCTAGGGCCTGTAGTGCTCTCAAGTCTCTCTGCATGAGTTTTTCTTCATTCGGTATGTCATCCGACAGGTGGATCCCTAGCCACTCGTCCATACCCTTGAGGTTCTGAATGTTTGAAAATATCATCGATTTGTAGTGAGCAGATGCGAATACCAAGACGATCTGGCGTGGTCTGGGTTTGAACTTTGGTGCTCTACGGTCAGCCTGTCCACCTCCACCGCGGGGGGGGGGGGGGGGGGGGGGGGGTACTTGCTTTTTCCCTCTTCGATATGCTGATTCCACAATGCTGTTGTCATACGGTAGTTTTATATCATTAAGCTGTTGATCCACTATGTCTCTTAGGCTTTTCGGCCTGTCTTCAGGTATGCCTTCAATAACTAAGACTTTACGTCTTTCCCATGTTATCGGTCTTCATGTCGGCGAAGGTAGCAGTGGCTTCCCCGAGTGTACCCTCGTTCGACTTCACTCTTTTTTCAATTTCATTGATTAAATCAAGCGATCTGGAGGTTAAACCTTCTTGAGCATATTGTCGAGTTTCTAGTTCATTTATTTTGGCTACCATGTCAGCCGTAGAGGACTTACTGTGGAGCCTAGGTAGAAATTCCAGTTGTGCAGCCGGTTCTTTGTTTACGTTTGGGTTTTTCTCCGCCATCTTGGAATGGCCGCCCTGACGCTTCCGGTGTGGGAGTTCAATGTGTGGCTCGCTGTTATTTGAATTTCTCATAATCCTGGAGGATAATCTGGACATTGGTAGTGTATAGAGGTTCTAGAAGCCTTTACGCAGGTTAACTGCTGGGCTCAGTCGTTTCCACCTCGTAAATTCACCAAAATCCACCGATAACTAGTCCCGCGCCTTCGTCACCGTCCTAGCCTTGTGTCATTTTCCCTCTTTTTGATTAGACCCTACCTTAAAACCTGGCTTATAAGCCTAAAGGCCCGGTCAGACTAGTCGCAGAAACGGGAAAGCTACGATCCGATTTTGTCCCTACCAAATCGGGACTAGAAATCGTGCAGTCTGGCATAGGGTTACGACTAGAAAATCGGCAAAAAATCGCCCAAAATCGTACGATTTCAAAATCGTGGGAGTTTGGCATGCACGACTCCGGCAGTCGTAGCTAAATCGGATCGTAATTTTTACTAGTCTGACCGGGCCTTTACTCGCGTGTGAGCCGCACCCCGAGTTTGGGCCGATCCTATACGGTACTTTTTAATTCAGAAAATGATGAGTAGATCCAGCTGAGTACCATCATACAATAGTGCTGGCACCTATTATAGCAGATACGGAAACCAACATTAACGTTAAGATAATGTTTTCAATCAATTTTATTTTCTCAAATATGTGGAAACATTTATTAACATTTGAGGTGCAAACTTTTCTAGTAAAAACAATTGTAGACGTTTTTAAATCTTAAAAAGTTTTGTTCGCTGGGCAAGTATGCTATATTTTCCTGTTTTTTTATTCTTCCTAAAACACAGGATGTTCCACCTAGTGGAAATGAATTAAGATTACAGGAAATACGATTTTTTTAAAAAGATTACAGGTAATATGGTCGGCGTCTAGTCACTTGCTAAGGGAGTGTTCATTTTTTGACAACAGGGGGGGTGGTGGTGGTTTTCCACGTGGGTCCATCTGGAGCGTGCGAATTTTTTTACACCCCCCCTCCGGTCAAGGGGTCAACATTTTTTACCCCTCCCCCTTTACGGGTCGAAAACCGGCGCGCGCATGGGCCCTTTGAGGCATAGCAACGTGCTGGCTTTTTGGATCAAAACAGGTTACATTTTTTTATCCCCCCCCCCCCCAAAGAGGGGTCCGCTTTTTTTTCCACCCCTCCCCCCGGGTCAACGGGTCCAATATTTTTTGACCCCCCCCCCAAACCCACCACCCCCCTGTTGATGATAAATGATCCCTCCCTAAGTTCGTCCCCGCATCAGAGTGCATTGGCGGATCCAGGGGGGGTCGACGGGCCTTGCCCCCCCCCTCCCCCCGAAAAAAAAATTTAAAAAGAGAAGAAGAGAGGAGAAAAGGGGGGGGGGGAGAGAAGGGAACAATGCCATATAGACACAGTCTAGACCACCAGCCTTTTCTTGGGGGGGCATGCCCCCAAACCCCCCTATGGCTGCTGCGCTTCGTTTGCCCTGCGCGCGGAAACGTGCAGTCACAGTCACTCCTTGATTGGCCAGGTTTGGGCCCCCCCCTGGAAAATCCTGGATCCCCCACTGGAGTGTCCCTCAGAGTGGCCAGGTTCCCAAACTGTAGTCAGCAAGTAGCACACCAGACGTCGCCACTGCATGGGATGGCAGGACATTCTGATACAGAAATAAAAGGAAGGATTTACTCTCTGAGTCGTCAAAATCTCTCAGGTACCAAGCTTCTAACGAATTCTTGGTCTAGACTTAAATCCTGTTGTATAAGTTGCCATACACTAATTAACCTGGCTGTGGTTGAGGATGGCCGCAGTGGTACAGAGAGGGAGTCCTGATGTGGTGCCATGTGTAGTTACAGAATGGTGGCAGTAGTACAGAGAGCGAGTCCTGACGTGGTGCCATGTGTAGCTACAGAATGGTGGCAGTAGTACAGAGAGGGAGTCCTGACGTGGTGCCATGTGTAGCTACAGAATGGTGGCAGTAGTACAGAGAGGGAGTCCTGACGTGGTGCCATGTGTAGTTACAGAATGGTGGCAGTAGTACAGAGAGGGACGTGGTGCCATGTGTAGTTACAGAATGGTGGCAGTAGTACAGAGAGGGAGTCCTGACGTGGTGCCATGTGTAGTTACAGAATGGTGGCAGTAGTACAGAGAGGGACGTGGTGCCATGTGTAGTTACAGAATGGTGGCAGTAGTACAGAGAGGGAGTCCTGACGTGGTGCCATGTGTAGTTACAGAATGGTGGCAGTAGTACAGAGAGGGACGTGGTGCCATGTGCAGTTACAGAATGGTGGCAGTAGTACAGAGAGGGAGTCCTGACGTGGTGCCATGTGTAGTTACAGAATGGTGGCAGTAGTACAGAGAGGGAGTCCTGACGTGGTGCCATGTGTAGTTACAGAATGGTGGCAGTAGTACAGAGAGGGAGTCCTGACGTGGTGCCATGTGTAGTTACAGAATGGTGGCAGTAGTACAGAGAGGGACATGGTGCCATGTGTAGCTACAGAATGGTGGCAGTAGTACAGAGAGGGAGTCCTGATGTGGTGCCATGTGTAGTTACAGAATGGTGGCAGTAGTACAGAGAGGGACGTGGTGCCATGTGTAGTTACAGAATGGTGGCAGTAGTACAGAGAGGGAGTCCTGACGTGGTGCCATGTGTAGTTACAGAATGGTGGCAGTAGTACAGAGAGGGAGTCCTGATGTGGTGCCATGTGTAGTTACAGAATGGTGGCAGTAGTACAGAGAGGGAGTCCTGACGTGGTGCCATGTGTAGTTACAGAATGGTGGCAGTAGTACAGAGAGGGAGTCCTGACGTGGTGCCATGTGTAGCTACAGAATGGTGGCAGTAGTACAGAGAGGGAGTCCTGATGTGGTGCCATGTGTCGTCACAGAATGGTGGCAGTAGTACAGAGAGGGACGTGGTGCCATGTGTAGTTACAGAATGGTGGCAGTAGTACAGAGAGGGAGTCCTGACGTGGTGCCATGTGTAGTTACAGAATGGTGGCAGTAGTACAGAGAGGGAGTCCTGACGTGGTGCCATGTGTAGCTACAGAATGGTGGCAGTAGTACAGAGAGGGAGTCCTGATGTGGTGCCATGTGTAGTTACAGAATGGTGGCAGTAGTACAGAGAGGGAGTCCTGATGTGGTGCCATGTGTAGTTACAGAATGGTGGCAGTAGTACAGAGAGGGAGTCCTGATGTGGTGCCATGTGTAGTTACAGAATGGTGGCAGTAGTACAGAGAGGGAGTCCTGACGTGGTGCCATGTGTAGTTACAGAATGGTGGCAGTAGTACAGAGAGGGAGTCCTGACGTGGTGCCATGTGTAGCTACAGAATGGTGGCAGTAGTACAGAGAGGGACGTGGTGCCATGTGTAGCTACAGAATGGTGGCAGTAGTACAGAGAGGGAGTCCTGACGTGGTGCCATGTGTAGTTACAGAATGGTAGCAGTAGTACAGAGAGGGAGTCCTGATGTGGTGCCATGTGTAGCTACAGAATGGTGGCAGTAGTACAGAGAGGGAGTCCTGACGTGGTGCCATGTGTAGCTACAGAATGGTGGCAGTAGTACAGAGAGGGAGTCCTGACGTGGTGCCATGTGTAGCTACAGAATGGTGGCAGTAGTACAGAGAGGGAGTCCTGATGTGGTGCCATGTGTAGTTACAGAATGGTGGCAGTAGTACAGAGAGGGAGTCCTGATGTGGTGCCATGTGTAGTTACAGAATGGTGGCAGTAGTACAGAGAGGGAGTCCTGATGTGGTGCCATGTGTAGTTACAGAATGGTGGCAGTAGTACAGAGAGGGAGTCCTGACGTGGTGCCATGTGTAGTTACAGAATGGTGGCAGTAGTACAGAGAGGGAGTCCTGACGTGGTGCCATGTGTAGCTACAGAATGGTGGCAGTAGTACAGAGAGGGACGTGGTGCCATGTGTAGCTACAGAATGGTGGCAGTAGTACAGAGAGGGAGTCCTGACGTGGTGCCATGTGTAGTTACAGAATGGTGGCAGTAGTACAGAGAGGGAGTCCTGATGTGGTGCCATGTGTAGCTACAGAATGGTGGCAGTAGTACAGAGAGGGACGTGGTGCCATGTGTAGTTACAGAATGGTGGCAGTAGTACAGAGAGGGAGTCCTGACATGGTGCCATGTGTAGTTACAGAATGGTGGCAGTAGTACAGAGAGGGAGTCCTGACGTGGTGCCATGTGTAGTTACAGAATGGTGGCAGTAGTACAGAGAGGGAGTCCTGACGTGGTGCCATGTGTAGTTACAGAATGGTGGCAGTAGTACAGAGAGGGACGTGGTGCCATGTGTAGTTACAGAATGGTGGCAGTAGTACAGAGAGGGAGTCCTGACGTGGTGCCATGTGTAGTTACAGAATGGTGGCAGTAGTACAGAGAGGGAGTCCTGACGTGGTGCCATGTGTAGTTACAGAATGGTGGCAGTAGTACAGAGAGGGAGTCCTGACGTGGTGCCATGTGTAGTTACAGAATGGTGGCAGTAGTACAGAGAGGGAGTCCTGACGTGGTGCCATGTGTAGTTACAGAATGGTGGCAGTAGTACAGAGAGGGACGTGGTGCCATGTGTAGTTACAGAATGGTGGCAGTAGTACACGAATGGAGTCACTGTAGCAGGCAGCACGTCGCCTCGGGGGTCCAAACCATTAGGACCCCCCCACCCCCACCCTCCCCCTCCCCCACACTACAAATTAGCTGAGAGTAATCTTGCCCCCCCCCCCCTCGTACTGATTCTCAGGAATGCCCACCTCCAAAAAAAAAGTAAAATTAAAAAAGAAGAAAGAAGATTGCACACTCCAGTGGCACTGTGTGCGTTTTTTTGTGAGGTTTTATTTGGGGGAAGGGGGTGGGGGGTTAGGGGCTGAGGCATAAGTAGGGACTCCAGAAAAAATAGAAAAAATATTAAATGATCAATTCTCTTTCTTCTATGATGTAGAATGTGAGAGCTGTAAACTAAATCTTTTGGAATTTTCTTTCTATCTATCATAGAACCCAGACAATCTTCAAATGGGTGCAAATAAAATCCAACCAGTTCCCGTAGTACATTTCCTATATAATTGTTATTCTGCTTTGGAGTCCCAGAAGGGAGGGAATCAAGTGCCGCAGCGCCATCCGCATTGAGTGACTAGAGTGGAAACTACACACAGTCATTCTTAACCATATTTTAAACAGTTATTACACAAAAGCTATTCAAGCTTAATTTTTTTTGTATTTTTTCCTGGGAAGATTTACCCTTTTGCCAGTTATATTTCAATGTAGCATCATAAAGCTTCCGTCGTTATCTCATTATGAGGGTTTCATTCATGCTCTCTCAATGCAATACAAATGTACCGGGGGTAGGCTATATGACCATGGCCCTCCTACAGTACAGTACTGCCACCTCACACCAATCATGTATAAAGACCTTGTCCCCACACTGGACTGTACAGTGTGACCTCCTTCCTGCCCTGTTTGAGACTGCCGCTACTAGGCCGGTGCAGCTGCATATATGCTCCGTGGTATAGAGGGCGCCACGGCACTTGACTCCCCCCCTGGAGTCCCAGTGAACCTGTGGGGGGAGGGTGACAGGGTCTGCCATGCAGGTGAGTGGTGTTTGTGGGAGGTAGTTATGTAAGGGGGTTGGAGGACATTCGAAGTACTGGCCAGGCTAAGGGCTTTTATCATAACATTACAACATATTGGATGAGATCACAAACTGAAAAGCAACCAAAAGCATTCATTAATTCATAGGGTTTTATTATAATCTATTTTATCTCCCCAAAAATTGGCACCTTTTCTTAGCTGCAGTCACTTATTATAGCGATGGCTGGATAGGCCTTTCTCTCGACTGCATTTCTGGGTGATTCTTGAGTCCCGGCCATAAGTAGGCATTAGAAAGGAGAAGACTATTAAACATCAGGGATGGAGATCGATACATGAGGTGGCATTGACTTGACCTTGTTAGGGAGTGCTCATTTTTTAACAACAGGGGGGGGGGTGGTGGATTTGGGGGGGGGGGGTAAAAAATTTGGACCCCTTGACCGGGGGGGATAAAAAATTTAGACCCCTCTTGTGGGGGGGTCAAAAAAATTCAACCTGTTTTGAGGGAAAAAGCCCGCGCGTTACTATGCTACAAAGGGGCGCGAACGCGCGCGATTTTCGGCCTACCGGGGGGGGGGGTAAAAAATTTCGATCCCTCTAGGGGGGGGGTGAAAAAATTTCGCACGCTCCGCGCGAAATCTCATTGCCCCCCCCCCTGTTGTTAAAAAATGACCACTCCCTTACATGGGCCTATAGTGTGTGAGGCCTGAAGGTCATGTTAGGTGACATTGACTTGACCTTGTTACGTAGGCCTATAGTGTATAAGACCTGAAGGTCGCGTGAGGTGACATTGACTTGACCTTGTTACGTAGGCCTATAGTGTATAAGACCTGAAGGTCGCGTGAGGTGACATTGACTTGACCTTGTTACGTAGGCCTATAGTGTATAAGACCTGAAGGTCGCGTGAGGTGACATTGACTTGACCTTGTTACGTAGGCCTATAGTGTATAAGACCTGAAGGTCGCGTGAGGTGACATTGACTTGACCTTGTTACGTAGGCCTATAGTGTATAAGACCTGAAGGTCGCGTGAGGTGACATTGACTTGACCCTGTTACATGGGCCTTTTGTGTATACTGAAGGTCATGTGAGGTGACATTGACTTGACCCTGTTACATAGGCCTACAGTGTAGACCCCTAAAATCGACATGGCGACATGGCCATTTCTTAAAATCGACATGGTGACATGGCCATTTCTTAAAATCGACATGTGACATGGGGCTTAGTGACATAAAGAAAAATCCCTCATTTGGTGTACAATAGATTACCCAACTTTATCTTCAGATTATGTCCCTGTAGGTTGTAAATTTTACTAAATTCCCCTGGGGCCTGCGGCCCCAAGACCCCTATGTATGAGTCCCTTAGTGACACTAGTGACATGACTTTTTCCTTAGTGACATGTGACATGGTCACTTCTTAAAATCGACACGTGACATGGGCACCCCCCCCCCATCTACCCCCCCCCCCCCCCCGAGTGTATAAGACCAAAAGGTTACGGGAGGTGACATCAACTTGACCCAGTTGTTGCTGCTCCCCGTGCGGCATAATCTGACCACTTCCATCTCCAAAATGACATGTAAATGTAAACAACGGGGACGGGGCAGGGGGAGGGGCTGTCACAAAGATGAGGAATGATGGGTCGGTGTGTGTGTAGGATGGAGTGGGGGTAGGGGTTGGCCTAATGTCAGGCACAAGAGGCCTACAAGTGGGGTATGTGGGACAAGGGACGGTTTTATAGGCCAAGAAAAAGAGGTGTGTTTCAGGTTAGCCAAACCTACCTAGTAAAATAGGGCTGACCCTAGAAATCTTTATCCAATTTTGAAAAAACATTATATTCAAAGTAATTTTTGGGCTATTTTCAGAGTCAATTTGATAGTCCATGAGTCAACGCTGCTGTCCGCAAGTCGGTGCTGAGGTTTGTGAGTCAATTTTTGGGTACTTTTCGAGCCAAAATTAAAAAAAAATCTGACCTACTCTACCTAGATTTTAAGACTATGTAACCTGAAACACACCTTTTATTATTTTTGGCCTCACGGAGGAGGGATCACTATAACCGCCACCACTGCAAAAGGGGATAAGAGTGCTATACTGTTATCAGTAGTCAATAGGCCTAATCCTGCAGCCTACTCCTCCAGCTGCAGACAGATAAGCCTAGCCAGGGTGATAACAGGCCTAAACATGATACTAACCCTGAGAGGATGATAACAGGCCTAAACATGATACTAACCCTGACAGGGTGATAACAGGCCTAAACATGATACTAACCCTGACAGGCCTAAACATGATACTAACCCTGACAGGATGATAACAGGCCTAAACATGATACTAACCCTGACAGGATGATAACAGGCCTAAACATGATACTAACCCTGACAGGATGATAACAGGCCTAAACATGATACTAACCCTGACAGGATGATAACAGGCCTAAACATGATATTAACCCTGACAGGATGATAACAGGCCTAAACATGATACTAACCCTGACAGGATGATAACAGGCCTAAACATGATACTAACCCTGACAGGATGATAACAGGCCTAAACATGATACTAACCCTGACAGGATGATAACAGGCCTAAACATGATACTAACCCTGACAGGATGATAACAGGCCTAAACATGATATTAACCCTGACAGGATGATAACAGGCCTAAACATGATACTAACCCTGACAGGATGATAACAGGCCTAAACATGATACTAACCCTGAGAGGATGATAACAGGCCTAAACATGATACTAACCCTGACAGGATGATAACAGGCCTAAACATGATATTAACCCTGACAGGCCTAAACATGATACTAACCCTGACAGGATGATAACAGGCCTAAACATGATACTAACCCTGACAGGATGATAACAGGCCTAAACATGATATTAACCCTGACAGGATGATAACAGGCCTAAACATGATACTAACCCTGACAGGATGATAACAGGCCTAAACATGATACTAACCCTGACAGGATGATAACAGGCCTAAACATGATATTAACCCTGACAGGATGATAACAGGCCTAAACATGATATTAACCCTGACAGGATGATAACAGGCCTAAACATGATATTAACCCTGACAGGAATCAGGATGATGCCTTAACGCAGCATAATCACTAAACGTCTACCAGTCACATTTCAATACGATGTGGTGAAGCGTGAATAGTGAGGATGATTAACACTTTAATGTTTATATTCAGTTGTCGTCATGAACACATGTGCCAGCGAGTAAATCCATGATGTTCCGTCGGTGCATCGTGTCAACAAAACGGCACATTGCATTAAAGACTAAGCTGCCATTAAAGGGTTAAGTTTCCATCTCCATTGTTATCAGGATAAGGATAGCATTATACCGGTTCTTTTATTTGCTTCATTACCAGATATGTTGTCATGAATGGGTGATAATTTGGTACAGTGGGACAAACTCAAACTCTATTACCAGCTGGAGAAGGGTGTTAACTCTTTAAGGACGGCATTATGCCTTAATGCATCATGTCTTGATCGTCATGATGCATGAAAGTGAATAACTTACCAGTGCTACATTTAAGCATCATACCGACCATACAAGGTTGAGACACACTTGAAGGGTGGGCATGATGCACCAATGCAGTAACAATGCAGCACCAGCGAGCTACTCGACGGGGCTGCATCGGTGCATTGATACAACAAATCTTTAAACGGCATGCCGTCCTTAAGCGGCATGCCGTCCTTAAATGGTTAACTGTGATCGCCATGATGCAGGAATGCAGCACTGGCGAGTACCTCGTCAGTGCTGCATTCAAGCTTTTATTGCCTACTATATGTGTAACCTCAATTATATGTATGTGTGACAGCCTGGAAAGAGTCAAATCCATAGAAATAGCCTTTTTTTTGTATAAATCTACCGGTACCACCTAATCATGTAATAATGTGTCCTGGAATACGGTAAAACACTCTAACTTTAATAAGTTCTTAAAGTTGATGTATAAAACACCATGTTATGTGACATTACATTTTCTTATTCTCGACGATGGACTAGACTCACATGTATGTCATACATTGTAAAACACATAATGAAACATGATCGGCAATAAAAGCTAAAGTTGTTCAAAAAAGCATCATGCCAATCATACAGGATTGATACGAGACACTCCCCAAGGGTTGACATGATGCACTGATGCAGCCCCGGCGAGTTACTTGCTGGGGTTGCATTAGTGCATCATAATGATAAATGTCACCTTTTAGCGACATGTCGTCCTTAATGGGTTAGAAGGAGACCACACCCTGAGGTAAATACTGGTGGTGGTATGGGGGGGGGGGGGGGGCTGGTATGGTGGGGTGGGGGGGTGACAGGAAGATAACGGTGTCTGGGCTGTTAGTGGTTTGTGTGTCATTATATGCGGAATGGTGGCAATAGTAAATGATGGCTATAGTAAACTAGCCCTTGTGAATATCTCTGGTCGTTGATGACCAATGCTGGAGTCATTATAATTGAACACACAAGGGGAGATAAGGATGCATGGCGGCAGGAGTGATACCAATAAGTGGCTCATTCCTTGTCACTATTTGATGCTAGGGCCAAAGGAAAAGGTGTGTTTCAGGTTACATAGTTTGAAAATCTAGGTAGGGTAGGTCGGATTTTTTAAAAATTTGGACTGAAAAGTATCCAAAAATTGACTCCAAAACTTCAGCGCCGACTCGCCGATAACGGTGTTGATTCGTAGACTATCAAATTGACCCTGAAATAGACCCAAAATTACTTAAAACATGAATATTTTTTCTAAATTGGATAAAAGTTTCTCGCTGACTAGGGTGTAGACTCGTAGACTATCAAATTGACCCTGAAATAGCCATAAAATCACTCAAAACATTTTTAAAAATTCAAAATTGGATAAAAAATTTCTAGGGTCCGCCCTATTTTGCTAGTTAGGGTCGAGTAACCTGAAACACCTTTTTTAAAATTTGGCCTAGGTACCAACTGTGAAACTACAGCCCCCCCCCCCCCCCCATTTGGTCATTTGACAGCCCCTTGAAATGCATAGCCTGTTATTTTTACTGCCCCCTATTTTCTAAGAAGTCATATGGCAGCCCACTGTTAAGAGGCCTCTTCCATTTAACATGAGGTTATTTTGGAATTATATAGATTACTCAAGCATATATGAAATATAAGGGTTCAACTGTGACAGTACTTTCCAGTTTTTGACATCCCCTCATTTATTTAACTTTTATGTAATTGACAGCCCCCCTTTTTCTTGCTTTGGCGCATGCACAGTGACAGCTCTTTGGGGTCGTATACCCATTGCTATACTGAGGCCAATTTATAAATAAAGGGTTGTTTCAGGTAACATGGGATGTCAAAACTCTAGGTCGGATTTTCTTCTTTTTTTAAAAACTTTTTTTTTTACATACCCTAAAATTGACCCAAAAGAGTGTGAAAATGGGAAGAATTTTTCAAAACTTTTTTAAACATAAAATTGACCCCAAAAAAGTGTAAGAATATAAAAAACAATTCTGCATTAATAACGTAGGGTCGGCCCTGTTAACATAGGGTCGGTTGGGTGACCTGAAACAAACCTTTTGTTTTGGCCTGAGTACTCCCCTCCCCCTGCAGGAGTCATGCCCCCATGCCGCCCACAGGGTTTAGTTCTCCCCCTCCCCGCGCGGGGGCGTGCCAGGCGTTGTTTCACACTTCGCGGGGGGTCAGTCCCCTGGAGGAATTATGGTAGCATGCAACGCTATTTTTGTTACATTTTAAAGCTTGAGGACAGTATCTGTATATATTTTCCGCCCATGCTCTTCAGCAAACACTCCCCAAATGTAGGCCACAGCCTAGTGCTACTTGATTATAGGTCTGGGTGTGGCATTATCCCTATAGAGGCTCACCAGACCCACTATGAAGGTCCATAAGGATGCAGTGACTGGGTTTGCGGTGAAAATTTCAAGACAGGCTGCAAGGATGTGAAGCTATCCCGGGTCCAACGGCCAGGGTGGTGTGTATGAGTGAGGCATATTGAGAGGGTCGGGTGATACAGCGCTTTGGGAGGCAGTACGACATATCGGTGTGGGCGTATCTTTTACGTCCTTGGTACGGGCCAATACGGTGTAAGCTGGGCTCTGGAAGGGAGTGGGGGGGGGGGGGGGGGGGGGAGGGCGGGTCTCCACGTCCTCTGCCGATTTAAAAAATCTACATGTCGCCCAATCGATTTTAAGAAATAGCCATGTCCATATCATTATCTTTTTATACCTCATGTGACAAGTCACTAAACCTAAAAAATGCATGTCGTCCATTTGAATGTAATGGTCCACCCTTAGTAGGATAAGACAATTTTCTCTGGGGGTAAACCCTGTTCTATAAAAACACAGTAGTTTAGTTATACATAAATTTTATAACAAATTTCAAATCAGAATTGATTCTTGTAAGTAATAAGTGAATGAGTTTAGCCGTACCCAGGGCTGCATGGTATGCTGGAGGTGGTAAGGTGAGAGGACATCTCCCTATGGGGCCCTTGATGGGGGGGTCCCCATGTCGCATGTCGATTTTAAGAAATGGCCATGTCGCATGTCCATGTCGCTTAAAAATGCTCATGTCCCATGTCGATTTTAAGAACTGTCCATGTCCCATGTCACTATCTTTTTAAGCCTCATGTCGCATGTCACTAGGCCTCATGTCGCATGTCGAATTTAAGAAATGCCCATGTCGCCATGTCGAATTTAGGGGTCTAGGGCCATCCCTATACCAGACTGGGTGAGGGCTGATACTCCCCCCCCCCCTACCTCCCCCCCCCCCCCCCCCCCCCACACCACCTCCCTGCCCCACCGTCATCTGTGAATACCGATGAAGCCTTCCATATCCTCACCCCCTCCCCGGTCTGTGAATAGGGTACAAACAAGACAGGGTCCTGACGGTCCTCGCACAACACCTTAATTAAACCTTTAACCCTCACCAGTGCAGCACCGGCGAGTAACTCGCCGGGGCCGCACTGGTACATCATGATGACCCTTCGGGAGTGTCTCAACCTCATAGGGTTGGCATGATGCTTGAGTTACTCGCCAAGGCTGCATTCATACATCATGACGACCAAGGGCATGATGCATTAAGGCATCATTGCGTCCTCAAAGGGCTACTGCTGTAAAGCTAGTCCTCATGGTTGTTGCTGACTGGCTTAATTGACCTTTAGGGGCCATATAGTGCTTTAAGCACAAGATCTCTTTGTCGTAATTGATTGAAACACTCGTGACCATGATGTACCAATATAATGCTGGCGAGTTACTCGCTCATGCTGCATTGCTCTTACAGACCTATGAATGCCCTCAGTCATCGGACGCTGGGGGACCAAGTGGCATGTAGAAACAATGATCGCCACCGCGGCTCTGTCTGGCAACCCAAGTGCCCAAGGTTGGAGGGCATTGCCGCAGAATGTCGCAGGCATCCCAGCCAGGCCATCATGATCACCGAGGGCACTTGGGTTTCCAGCACAGATACATACTGAATAACTTCATGATTGCTTTGACACAAAAACATATTTATTTTACAATTAAAGCAATCTAAATGCAAAATCAAACTAAATTCTGAAAGCCACCATCTTGTCGGGTTGCCTGCCGGCAGTGTTTGAGTGTCTGACAAAGTTCTTACTCCCCAGTCTCGTGCCCGACTCTATATTAGTAGAGTTTGGACAAACTCATATAATACTTGTTTGACTAACTTGGCATCAGTAGTTGATCAATCAAATCCTGTACATGTACACCAATTCCTGTGCACAGCCTGACAGGAAGTTACAATCTAAATATAGCATTTCCACCAGTCCCATTTGGTTTGGAGCCCTTGTGGCGGAAATAGGTAGGCCTACTCGTTGAGCGAGTCTCACGCCCCAACTCTATAATAGTAGAGTCTGGGCAAACTCATATAAAGAAGGTGACTATACACGGGTAGCCAGAATTATCACCGTGTCGCCGTGTCGATTTTTAGCTAGGGTGCCGTATCGCCGTGTCGATTTTTATTCTATACATTCTGGTCCATTTTTCTGTGTCCGTCGATTTTTAAAAGGGCCGTGTCGCCCGTGTCGAATTTAAGAACCCCCTGTGTCGCCGTGTCACGCGTGTCGAATTTTACCCATGTATAGTCACAAGAAGGGTACTGGTCAAGCGAGTCTGGGGGGTACCCAGTCCCTCCCACTAAGCAGCGTTATTAGTCCGGCATCATGGTGTAGGGCTGAGGAACTAAGGCGTCTACCGTATCCCGAACACAGATTGGAACTCTCCTGTGGGGGAGATTAGACCTCTGCTGTCAGCCATTGGAACTCTCTGCTACAGGAGATTGGGATCCCCCTGTCAGCCATTGGAGCTCTCCTGTGAGGAGATTGTATATCTCCGCACACGGATGGTCCTGTCCCACTTGGTGGGATAAGATATTAACCCTTTAACCCTTTAAGAACGGATGTCGCTAAAAGATGACATTTGTCGTCATGATGCACCAATGCAGCCCCAGCGAGTAACTCACGGATGCTGCATTGGTGCATCATGCCGACCCTTTGGGAGTGTCTCAAAATGATAGGGTCATCATGATGCTTGAATGCAACACTGGTGAGCCACTCACCAGGACTGCATTCATGCATCATGACTAATGCATCATGGTATGATGCATTAAAGCACTATGGGGCCCTTAAAGGGTTAAGGATAGCATAGCGCATGCAAATTAAAGTGTAAGTGGACGTGGCTTGTACTTCCTAGGTGTTTTTTTTAAACAATTCGACTTAAACTTACCTTGGATATTAGTTTGAGTCAGGAGGTGCCCCCAGAGTAGCATAGTATGGCTGCCAGGTCATGTGATACAAGACAACCAATGTCATTGGCTGCTGTCAGCTCGACTTCAGCCGGGGAATAGACACTCAGGGCCCCTAGTTATTTACAGAATTACCTCCCCATGGGCCCGGGTGGGAAAACATTTGCAAAATATTTGAGGGGAATAAACTTGATAAATATAGTCATGTAATATGTCGTTTGAAAGATAAAGATGTGAGCAAATGAGGCAATTTGGTTTCACTTCAACACAGATAGATCAGGAATTTATATGATTTTCTCATTGGAAAAAGCAAAAGTTGTTCTCTGGCCCACAGCAAAATGTCCGGACCCATAGATAACTGGAGCTACGGGCCCGGGTGGCCCACAGCTGTGACAGTTAGTGTCTACCCCTGCTTCAGGTGAAGCTATTTAACCAATAATATATGGATAACGGGCACTCGAGGGGATGTATACATATATAACGCCCCAGGTGCGTAGCACCGAGGGTGTTATATAGGAATACAGCCCCGAGTGTGCCCGTTATCCATATATTATTAGGTTTATTATACAATTTTTCAACTCAAATGTAATTAATTACCTTAAATTCGTCCTAATTTGGCCATTTTGAAGGATATTTACATGGACTATATTGAGCAAGGAGGGTGCCATGTTGGTTTTGACATCCCACCAACCTGATCGCTGATTGGTGGAGTTAAAACGGAACAGCCAATGAGAGGACATGATACAAAAACGCTTTGGTACCGGAGCGCGGGGGGGGGGGGGCATTAGTTAGATAGACTGGAACCTAACCAGCGTTTCCCCTACCGTGTACCATATCCGCTGTGGCCGAGCGTTTAGCGCGTTCGGCTCACACGCCGAGGGTCCCCGGTTCGAACCTGAGGGGGGACGACGTTTTTGATTTTGATTTAGAGTCCAATAAGAATTTGTAAGGGGGCCAGTTTGGGGCGCGGTGCAAGCCTAAGTTATAACCAGCGTTTCCCTACCACTGTACCATGGCCAGATAGGCATGGGCACTAGCGTGTTCGCCTCACACACCAGAGGCCCCCGGATCGAATCTGGGTGGAAACGCACCATTTTTAAAGTGCCTATATGTATGTGAAAAAAGTTCCCTAGAATTATTTTAACGAATAGGTAAGTTAAGTCCAACTACTACCTTTATAGTAAAAAAAGAATTATAAAAAAAAATTGATTTTAGGAGAAGTTATAACAAAAAGTGTAAAAATTGCTGTATCTCTGTTAATATAAGAGCTAGAGGGCTGAGAATGTGTCTGTAGACTTCTTGTTTTACCCCCTTCATCTGTATGGCCAACACGGTATAGTGGATAGGGCGTCGGACTCGCAGTCTTGCGGCCCGGGTTCAATCCTTCGACGAAACGCACGATTTTAACTAAGTCGAAATTTGGAACTAGCAGTGCCTGTTATCGTGTGATAACAGAACTGAGTTATCTAAAAAAAGCACGATCAGAGCCCCAATCGTATGATAAACCCTAATGCTTCATAGCCTATTCCATGGGAACAAGTCTATCACTTCAAGGCTAAGCAATCCAGGCTAAGACATTAATGTGATGCTATCACTCAAATGGGCTGTATATTATTTGAATTCCCACGAATGTACAATAAATGAAACGAAACAGCAAGAGGTTGTTCACGGTCTCCATGTAACAATGACTTTAAAGTCACTCTGATATCTGAAATGAAAGATAGAGGGATGTCATCAAAGCAATCCTTGACCTATATGTGACACACAGTGTGCCTGTACAATAGGAAGTGTTTCACAATCAATGCGGAGATCATTATGACCAATGTTCCCTCAATACGGCAAAGCTCTTTTAGTATGACGTGTTTCACAATGCACGGCTATTTATGACCAAAGATCTACACAAATGATAAAGAGATAAAAACAACTGACAAGGCCACTCAAAAAAAAAGTGGTATCTCATCACCGATGACTGAAAAATATGATGAGGGAGGATTTTTTGGGGGATTTTTATTTTTTTAACTCGCGGGCAAATTTTTTTATAGGAAAATATATGTTTTTCATGATCAAAATTCACATTTTAGTAGTTAAGACTTTATTGATATCTAAAACTGGGGAAAATGTAAGTTATTTCTATCTTACTGCATTACTGGCGTATAAGCTTTAATTTGATACCAGACATCCCCATATTTGTCAATATTTTTCATGTTTTTCATTAAAAGAATTAGCAAAAAAAAGTTTTCCTCAAAACCTGATTTCTATGATGCGCGTGGTCATGAGAAACCATTTTATTTTTTTGAGAGGCCCAAGTGACTTCCATGGTTCTGTAGTGTATCTATGGCTCCTCTATATCCCCATGGTTACCAACATCCTGGTGCTTGTAATAAGGTCGCACCACTACGCCATAAGTCTTAGGGTGAGTTGTCGTATGGAAATCACTTGAGATTTTTTCCCAGGTCAGCGATATAAGGCTGAGACTATAGTTGTTATATATTAAGGTGGTAGCCCCTTCCCCTACCCCCTACTCCCATGTCCCCTCTGGGATTCTGGGTAATTTCTTATCTATAGATGAGATTGCTCAGGCTAATCCCCTCACTTTACACCGGACACAATGGGGAGGTGGTTAAGTCAGGGGTGGGTAATAGGTTACCACCCTTATCAGTGTAATCAGTATTACTAACAGCCATTGTTCTGTGGTGGTCCCAGAGGAGACACTTAAAGTGACATGGTCCGATTTTTAAAATGATTTAAATCCTGCTTAAATGTGTTTCAAATGTTAGAACAATATGATATTTGGAGGATAGGGTCCAATAAAATGGCATCTATGGGCAACAAGAGCCCTATTATAGGGTCAGATGTGGTCCAAGTATAGCATTTAACAGTGTATTTTCAATGGGGGTGATTATAGTGTGTACTCCAAAATTGATTACTTGAGCCATAATCTGATAATTAGTCGAA